>JAVIAB010000092.1:58978942-59501442 GCA_032433765.1 Megaustenia siamemsis
GGGTGTCTCACAGCTTAAAGCATGCCAGTCTTTCTTGCCAGTTCAGCTAATCCTGTCTATTTAATTTCAAGAAGATTTAATCAAATTGTTTCTGGGTTTTTTTTTTTTTTTTTTTCATTTTAGAAAGTTTATAGACGCGAAGAATAAGCATGTTCTTCCTAAAACCAAAGTATACACTAAAATATTGCGCCATGTTTGTCTGATATAAATCAGACAGGAAGTTCAGGAAAATGCAAGGATTCGCAGATTCAAAGAATCCAAGAAATCTGATGTAAAAATGAAGAAGTGGGACACTGCAGCTAATGGAAATTAAATGAAAATAAGGAAATTAAATTAAAAAAAAAATTAACGTAAACTTTGGAGAAGGGATGTCATATATTTTTTTTGTTAAGAAAATAACTTCATTAATGTTTTGTCCCTGTTTGTATTTTTTTTTATTTTGGTCAACTGTAAAAAAAAAAAAAAAAACAAGTGTCATTTTTCGTGTTTGTTTGGTTTTAATTTGCGAGAAAAGAAACTTGAATGGTTTCACTTGTATAACCTGTGGTCTTTGCATCATCATCATCATCATCATCATCATCATCATCATCATCATCATCATCATCATCATCATCATCATCATCATCATCAAATATATTGCTATGACATAGGTGCTCATGCCTTTCAATAACTTTTCGACTGTTTTTTTATTGTCGACCTTATTTTCTTCCTTAATACTTTCAGGTTGAATATTTACACACAGACAGTTATAGAACAAAAACATCACATTGTGGAGCTGCATCATCATATACTACCGTCTGTGGAAACGTACACAAGACCATATATATATATATATATATATATATATATATATATATATATATATATATATATGTACACACATACTGGTGACTGTTAACTCATTATCCATAAATATATCTTACCATAGCCTGCCTGAGCATACTATTCTACACAACAACAACACAACTAAGGAACACAGCAACCTTTGCACGCGATGCAATATGCAGTCAAGAGTGACTCATAGCTCATAGTTAAGAGGATGTCATCATCATTTTCATCATCATTATCATTATACATAAACGCGAGTCAGGTCATTAAGGTCAATCTTCATCGTTCTTTATTAGACTTGAATTGAACATGGTCGAGACGACTGCTCACTTATTAAACAACAAGGTGACATACGTGTATTCAACAAGGACGAGTTGCGCACCGTTAGCACCACACTCTGATCCTGCCAACATCCTTGGCAAACCATTCTCCCCTTTTCAAAATTGTGGACATTCCTTTTTGTTTTGAAGCGGTTTTAATTTACATTCAAACTTAAGAAATCATTAATCCCCTTAGAACACAGATTTTCATTTCAATAGGAATGTTTTCTACGGTTCTTTTTTTTTTCTACGAAAAGAATGTTTACAAAGATTGTAGACAAGACTAAATTACCTCCGTCTAAATTAAAAAAAAGAAAGAGATTATAGGTTTCTACATTTTAAGAGTGGATGGCTGCGTGGATTTTACCACAGCCAACTATAGCCTGCGGGCTAAGAAGGAATTGCTGGAAAACGATCAACAAGCGTGACGCTCAGCTTTGCGAGCAGCTGTGCTTGTGGGCAGAGTGAGGTCAGCTGTCTATGTCTCCTATATTTGAACACGTCACGCTAGTTGGTGAGTTTTCTGATGTTATTTTCTGCCCGCGCACCGTAGTAAATCTATATTTGGCTGTGTTTGACCTGTCATTTTTCATTCAGATGGACACACATTTGATTCTTGGTAGGGATATATATTTTTGTTGTTGGCAATTACTTCACATGTCAGCTTGGCTTGGGCTTGTCATTTTTAACACACGAGTCCCCACATAAAAACCTATGACAGACGCGAGGGTATGATGCAATACTATATTTTTATTTCCTAAACTTTGGAGTCAATGAATTTGAAGAAGACAAAGAAGTTTAGCTCCTAGTATAGAGTATACATTGGCTAGACTGGCATTTCCCAGACGTCTGTAGCACTTGGGCTGAAAGCGATCCAGAGCTGATGGACTCAAAACAGACTACGTCATGATCAGTGAACCAGATCTGTTCAAGTTTCTACTCCACTTTACTGTAGTGATCACGGACACAGATGAATGAATCTGGTCAAGCGATTAGGGATGGAGAAGGGTGGTAACCCAGTACCTAAAAATTAGTAAATCGGATTAATGGCCGAAACGCACAGTTATCACATCTTGCAGTCAGCCACAACACAACGCCTTTACGCGCCATTTAATGGTGACTGATGGAGAAAAGTAGAACAAACTCGGAAAAGAAAAGTTGGATTGGATTAGCTGCAAATGAGAATTATATTATAACATAACGAAAAAATAACTGGAAAATGTGAATAATGGTTATTAATAAAAAGGAAACGTAACCGAGCCTGCGTCCGATGTAAAGGTAAAGGTAAAGTACGAGACTTGAACCGGCGTCTTAGCACGCGAGTTTACACCCATATGTGCTCGGTCGCCTATCCAGAAATGTTCGGGGATTTCTGTATAGTGTTGCCTCAAGCATCTGAACTCACATGCGAGGCAGCATTCCTCACCTTCCCAGGGCAATATCCTGGTACCCATTTCTGCCAACGGCTGGGTCGACAGTGGGGGTATTTTTTTTTCCAACCACCAGAACAACTCACACTGTCAAGTCGGGTGTTTTTCCCAACTAGGCTACCGAGGGCCCCCTCTTCTGCGTGCATGATCTATCCTTTCAAACAGATTTGTCTCTTTGGGGAATTTGCTTCATGTCTTATTCGTCGTAGGCTGCTTACAATTGAGCAATCAGACAGAAATCTAAAGGGATCGAGATTATTTCTTCGGCGACATTGTTGTGTGCTACGTCATCGTAATGGTTCACTAAACCGGCCGTGCGCAAATCTTACGGTCTGCTGTTTGATGTGCGACGGGGAAAATTTGACGTCTGACTGTGTGTGTCTATGTTCGGAATTGGAGTCATCAACAATGGCCTAACATCATCAAGTGCTACGACGATCATCATTTTTAAGAGGACGTGACTTACCGGTATACGGGGATAGGCGGCGGGAACAGTTGGAGGCTGTGCATGAAAAGTGTTCATAGTTGCAGTTTCCTCATATTACAAGTCGCATGTCTGTGTTAGTCACCTCTAGTGACTCGGGCAGATGGTGCTCGTAAACCTGGGAAGGCCTACCATCTAAGGGCAGAATCCCTCTACAGAAAAGACAATCTGCTGCCTTGCAGGAAGATTGGGGACAATCAAAGGCTAGGGAAAGCAAACCCGAATAAAATACTGGCTGAAATCGGATGCACTGGGCCACTGGCGCAGAACACAGTGCAACGTATTAACGGGTGTTCAGTCAGAGTGGATCTGACAGACTCTAATTGTGATGTTCTGTCTGTGGGGGCGATCAACACACTTAGCCTGACAGCTGACTTCATATGAGAGTCTGGAATCCTTACTCTGATTGAGTCCTGAACGCAGAGAGAGAGAGAGAGAGAGAGAGAGAGAGAGAGAGAGAGAGAGAGAGAGAGAGAGAGAGAAAATCGAAGATTTATCAATTCAATAATCTATTTTAAAAAAATAACATCTACTGAGATGAAATGTGTTAGTCGAATGACAGGAAACAGTTTTGAGAGATTAGATCAGAAATGAAGAACTGAGAAAAAAGCTTGGAATAGCCCCCGCCACAGAATATATAAGGAAAGACCCGATAAAATGGTTTGGCCACGTTATAAGGCAGAAAGATCAAAACACAACACAACGAGCCTTCAACAACAGTCCTCACTTTAGCTTACTCCAGTAATCAACCAACCAGCTCATCACATAACTACAGTAATCAACCAACTAGCCCATCACGTAGGTACAATAATCAACCAACTAGCCATCGTGTGGCTGGCCATTTTGTATATTTCATGTGATTTTTTGAATGAACTGCATTTTCCTTTGTTTTCCTCCCATTTGAAGACTTTATGGTCGAAACGTTGTTCATTGTTTAGTCTTGTCTTGTTTACAATACTGAAACCTCATACCTGTATTTTCATCACGTGACTAGCTCTATCAGTAAAATAATACTAACTTAACTAGCTTCAGCAATCTACCTTTAATTAATTAACTATATTGTTAACTACCAACTCATCAATCAATCAATTAGGCTTATCTAGCAACTAACCAATAAGAGTTATGCTATACAGTGGCTAACTTCAGGATCAACCAATCACTTGGCTATAACAACCAACTAACAAATCAGGGGGCTATCAAAATTAACCAAGCAATACCAATCAGTGTGGTAACTTACCCCAACCGAGGAGAGCGTACCACTTAACTCCGCTCCGTTCTGAGAAGACAGCCACGGAGATTAGCATGTGAAGGTAAAGAGCCTCTGCAAATATCCACATGTAGTTGGCGCTCAGGATGTAGTGAAAGCAGGTGAAGAAGAGCTTACATTCCCAGTGCTGACGGCAATTAAAAAGATTTTTTTTAAAAAGTATGTTATTGCAGCACATCTATTCTTCGCATCATAACGATAAACAACCATGAGAACGTAAATATTATAGAAGATAAATGGGGCTGAAGTAAGGATTTTTTCTTTTTTGGAAGGGATTTTGGCGAGAGGAAATGAACAAGTCACTCGTAACTTCCACACATTTTACTTTATGCAGACAAAATATTATACGTTTGCTTGCTTGCGTTCGCTCGATGACTAAAGGTATTTACCTCTTCATCATCCGCACCTAAAAGGACAATAAGTGACGTCTATACGATTTGTTGTGGTTTGTAGTAAAACTGTGATATTTACACCTTTCGGCCCAACAAATCCGACTTAATCACGTTTTTTTAGTACCAGGTTGTCTTCCCTCTTCGATACCTACAGGCTTTGGTCAGGCTAGACAGATTAGTCTGTTTCTGGAGGCACCATGAAGAAGTGGAGCAGGGTCTGGATGGTTCTGGTTCACCGTTCCTGACGCAAGCCATTAGCGGTGGGTCGCTGACAACTTCCAGCTCTGCTGTCAGGCGCCTTTGCCTCCAAATATTTTATTTAAAAATTAGCGAAATAAAAGTTGATTTTATTTGAGAAGCAACACAGAAAATAAATAAATGAGCCTGCACAATTGACGTAATTGTAACTCAAGGCTTATGGGATGTCTAAGGGAGGTAAGACGTCAGGACGAGTAAGTCCGGGATTTGAATCCCGCCATCATCATTATCATTGAGTGCCATCGAAGGATGGCTATCATGGAGCGTCATTCCACTCTGTCTCTTGCTTTGATGGCGCAGATTGTCATAGGTTGACATGTCCATGTTTTGATGATACTCGTCCATGTTAGTCTTGGTCTGCCTCAGTCTCTTTTACCTTGTATTTTCCCTTCCAATATTACTTGTATTATGCTGTTGTGTCTTTTAACATGCCCCAAAAATTTCATTTGTCTTGTTCTAATTGTGTTTAGTAGTTCTTTTTTTAATTTTTAGTTGTGCTAAAACATCATCGTTTGTTTTCTTTTCTTTCCATCCAACTATACCTATTTTTCTATAAATCCAAATTTCAAAGGCTTCAATTTTCTGTTCTGTTTTCTTGTCGAATGCCCATGTTTCTGCACTATATAGGAATATTGAGAAGATGTAACATTTTGCCATTCTTAGTTTTAGCCCTGGTGTTATTTGTTTTGATGTTAGTACATGTATATTTTTCATGGCATTAAAATTACTTTTTGCCATTCATATTCTTTTGTTTATTTAATTCCGCCATCGGATGTGAAAATTTTTCCATGAATCCGTGGTTTCTCTTTGGTCGTACCTCCCCCAGTCTCTGGGAAGTGAGATCAGATGTCTGGGCAAATCCTTTTATTTGTCTAAACCTTCATGCATGGCAGCGCAACAGTTGTTTGTAGCTAGAAGGTAACTGTGAGAATAGTCTTACTGGACTAATGGATCATTTTTGTCCAGTTTGTATAAAAATGTTCCCTCTCTTTTGGTGGATTATCAGCCCAGAACATCGGAAGGTCTGTCAGAATGGTTTCAGGTTACAACAGGAGTAAGACAAGGATGTGTCCTCTCACCACTCCTCTTCATCATATATATGGACAAAATAAATCAGGAAACAACCAACAACAAGGACAAATCAAATAATAACATAGAGGTAGAAAACTCCAACATCAATGAGCTACTCTTCGCAGATGACCAATGCCTAATATATGAGGATGAAAACCTGCTACAACAGCATTTAACATCTCTAGATAAAAGCTGCACAAACTACAGTATGAAAATTAACACAGCAAAAACAGAGGCTATAAGAATAAGCAAATTGAGACACCCATTAAACATCAAGATCAAAGACAAAGAAATAAAACAAGTAGAGGAATTCAAGTATTTAGGCGCAATGTTCACAGAAGATGGAAAACTAGACAGAGAAATTGACATGAGAATACAAAAAGCAAATGCTGTCACATACCAGCTTTCACCATTGTTAAGACATCCAAACATTTCTATGCCAGCTAAACAACAAATGATAAATAGCATCTTCATACCAACTTTGTGCTATGAAAGTCAAACATGGACCCTTTCTAAATCCCATTTAAGAAAGATCAATACATGTGAGATGCGTTGCTTGAGAAAAGTAACAAACAACACAAGAAGAGATAAAATACCAAATGAAACCATAAGAAAAATGGTAGGAATAAAACCCTGCCAAGAATATATAGAACAACAACAACTTAAATGGTTCGGCCACCTGGTCAGAATGAATCCTCACCAATCACCATCAAGGGCGTTCTTCTCGAGAATGCATGGGAAAAGACCAAGAGGAAGACCCAGAAGAAGATGGATAGATGCAGTGACAGAGACATGTAACAACAAAGGAAAATCACTAATTCAGACAATTCGAGCAGCACAAGAACGACAAATGATATAAATCACGACACCTTTTAGGTATCAGTGAAAGAGAAAAGAAGAAGAAGAAGATCAGCCCAGAGCTACCTTGCATCTCTTACCTGGCATTAGCGGAGCGTGGATTTACAAGGAAAGGCAAGTATTGCGCCTTTAATATGCTGTTTTTAAATATTATAATTTTATTTCCGCATTCATCTGATGACTACCCTTCTTCATCGACCACCCTTAAAAGGACGTTAAATGGGCGTAGATGCGTTGTGCTTAAGTTAGCATAACTATTACTCGTTACTTGCGATTTTTTAGCCACGACATTCGACTTCAGCAGGACATTTTGAGAAACGGATTAACTTTCCTCCTCGATTCCACTCTTTTGGCCAGACAGATTAGTCTGTCTTCATGAACACTGCTGGGAACTTGAGTTCCTTCCTTCCTTCCTTCCTTCCTTCCTTCCTTCCTTCCTTCCTTCTTCCTTCCTTCCTTCCTTCCTTCCTTCCTTCCTTCCTTCCTTCCTTCCTTCCTTCCTTCCTTCCTTCCTTCCTTCCTTCCTTCCTTCCTTCCTTCCTTCCTTCCTTCCTTCCTTCCTTCCTTCCTTCCTTCCTTCCTTCCTTCCTTCCTTCCTTCCTTCCTTCCTTCCTTCCTTCCTTCTTCCTTCCTTCCTTCCTTCCTTCCTTCCTTCCTTCCTTCCTTCCTTCCTTCCTTCCTTCCTTCCTTCCTTCCTTCCTTCCTTCCTTCCTTCCTTCCTTCCTTACTTCCTTCCTTCCTTCCTTCCTTCCTTCCTTCCTTTCCTTCCTTCCTTCCTTTCCTTCCTTCCTTCCTTCCTCCTTCCTTCCTTCCTTCCTTCCTTCCTTCCTTCCTTCCTTCCTTCCTTCCTTCCTTCCTTCCTTCCTTCCTTCCTTCCTTCCTTCCTTCCTTCCTTCCTTCCTTCCTTCCTTCCTTCCTTCCTTCCTACCTTCCTTTCCTTCCTTCTCCCTCCCTTCCTTCCTTTCTTCCTTCTTTATTTCTTTCTTTCTTTCTTTTTTTCTTTCTTATCCCGCAAGAATCGCGTGTCAGGCCCAACTGTCCCTCATGCTGCCAAGCCAATGTTGTGTGGATATTTATTTGTTTTCCCCTGCTGTAGCTTTGTATTTCTTTCAATGAAAAGAGTTCCATATCAAAGTCAGGATGCTTCTTCCAGTCCGTTTCTGTGTCGTCTTGTATCCACTTATTTCTTTCTGCCTTCATCTTCTTCATTCTCTCCTTCAATAGATCCCTGACATCGATAGCAATTCCGCCAATAGTCCTTACGCCACATTTCATTACAGCTCCATAAAGGGTTACACATTTATATATCTATTTTTTTTTTGACAGTCGTCTCCTCAAAGCAGATTTTGTTTTGTGAGTTCACTTAACAATCGCCACACTACAGACGTCCAATTTATTATTTGAAATATCTTATTTTTATTCACGAAGATATCTCAAATCTATATTTATTTTGTGCGCATATGGTCGATTACATCTTTGCTTTTATCTTGTTCTCTTTCATATCTTTCATGCATTAGCTATAACTCACACAAATTTCCGATCTTGTGAAATGTGTGCTCATAAACTAAATTTGTGTCGTTGTCCATTCATTTTTATCAAGAGACTAGAAAAAGAAATGCTGGAAACAATTCCAGTAAAACTTCATTTCCTAGATGGATACTGTCTGACGTAATCTGATGACGAACTGAGAGCAGTATTTAATATGGCTCGCGTTAGATCGAATGGTGGAAACTGGAATAAGCTCAGATCGAAATATGCAGGGAAATTTTCCAGCTAAAAGAAAGATGTATTGGGAAAAATATGGTAAAAGTGAGGATTTTAATGTCTTAGAAGTTATTAAGTACAGGACGGAGAGGAATTACATTTGAAGCGGACACTGTGATAATTCCACATTGCTAGAGAGTAATAGTTGATATACAGAATTGAAATGAGTAAGATGGATGAAACAGTAATAACAAATATGTATATGAAGCACTGGGGCACACTTTTTCAAATATATTTTAAAATGTATTTTACATGTGAAAAAGATGAATTGGATTGTAGATCAGTCGCTGTAGTCTGAATGTCATACACCCTGAACTGTTATAGTACTCTCAACATATCCAGCGCATTCATATTTAGTAACTACAAGTAACATCTATTAAAAAAAAAATATATAAAGACTAATCAACAAAATAACTTAAGAAAAGTAGATATCGTCGAGATTTAAAAAGTATCAATTCAATAAAAAAAATGTTTGCACATGAACCATCGGCATGCACAGTTTAGACACAGGCAGAAGCTGGAACTGAATGGGCTACGCACTTTGAAGATATCCATAAATTATCTCTCTGTCTCACTCATTTTCTCTCTTATGTGCACAGACCAACTCAGTGAAACAGGCCTGTTATGGACAGTGAAGAAGGGAAACATCAAAGAAAACAATTTGGAAACTTCATATTTATACATGTTCGTCCATCGATCACATTCCTTCATCATCCGCCCTTAAAAAGTCGTTGTATTGACTCAGATGCGTTCTTTTGTAGTTTGCTCCATGATATGATATTTGCACCTATAGACCTAACACATCCAACTTCCAGCATGGTAAGGATATCATTGGTTGGGACGGTTGTTTCCATTCTCTGCTGGTTTGACTGTTACAAGAACAACCTCAAGAAAGTGAAGCTGGATCTTAATAAACTCTTGCCACTGATGCTGACACAAGTAGTCAGCTTTGTGTCAATGGCACAAAGCACTTTGGTAAGTTGGCCGCACCTGCAGAACGTTGGAGGCAGACATGCACAATGTGAGTCGCACGTTGGGCACCTTGGGATGAATGGTCGTAGGAAAGACGACCCACTGTCGTTGCTGACCTACAAGACGACACAACACTTTTGGAAAACCAATCGTCTCAGTCGGTTTGTTGTGAAGGAACACTTTTTTCTACACAACCACTCGCTCATTTACTTACCTTGTCTTGAATTTGTTGATAGTCACGTTTATTACAATCATGCATTTATTTGAACATTTTTGTTCGTAAAATACAATATATTGTTTTTCCATATCGCTCTAAATAGGTTCAGAACCACGAGTATACGTTTGCCATAGAATGATCAGTAGAGCTATTTCTGTCAGTCCCAGAACAATATTTCTAAATCTTCTGGTTTTCATTAAAGCAGAAACCTATTCAGAGCCTACATGTGTATGTTGTGTTTGAGATAACTCTGTTCTTTCTCTCTATCTCTCTCTATTCGCTACCTCTTGCACCCGTTCGAGTGTCGAGGGAGATACAAAGTTCTAGTTCTCGCCCTTTGTCGACTTTATTCATTCTCAGTTGCTGTTGTTGTAACGTTTCTTTGATGTTTTCTGCCAATCTTACTCTGGGTCTGCCTCTTGCCTTCTTCTCTTATAATATAGGCTTTGTATCATCTCATCATCATCATCATCATCATCATCATCATCATCATCATCATCATCATCATCATCATCATCATCAAGTACCGAGCCTGCTGGAGTAGGTGATCATGTCTCTTCACAACTTTCAATCTCGACAGTTATTTATCATTTCTGTTGTTGACCTTCTGCCATTCCCTTAAGCTGTCTGGTATCTTTTCTCTTTGCTTCCCTCTATCTCTTCGTCCCTCAATTTTCCCAGTTGTTATAATATATTACAGTTGTTCTCTTCTCATTACATGGCCAAAAAATGATGATTATTTCTTCCTAATTTTGGATATTGACTCTCTTTTTGCTTTGGCCTCTTTCAGAACGTTTTCATTACTTTTCTTAGCTGTCCTTGGTATTCTCAACATTCTTCTGCAAAACCACATTTCTAAGTCTCTAGTGATTTTCTTGCCTGTTGTCCTATTGTCCATAATTCACATCTATATGTTAAGACTGGCTCTACATAACATTTAAGAACTCTTTTATTGTTTCTATTGCCAAAAATGGATTGCATAGTATCCTCCTCATTTTTTGGAAAGCTGCTTTTGCCTGAGCCATTCTGCATCTCACTTCTGCTGTACATCTTCCGTCTGAGGTTAAAAAAGCACCCAAATATTTCAATAATTTACCACGCTTTGTATGGTAAGGAATAAAACAACATTCCTTCTATAATTAATGTTAATTTGATTAATCTCTTAACTAAGGAACTATCTAAGACGTCCTACAACGATGGAAAGCATCATATATTATTACAACATTTAGGGCTGTGGACTAAGCTGTCTGGGATATGTTTGAAGAAAAGACAGGAACCTCACCCCCAAAGAAATACTGCACGGGTAATTTAGAAGGAATGGAGACAGTGGACACACGAAAGCTGAGTTACAACGATGCGTGCAAGTCATCTCCACAACACCGTAAGTGAGAAAAGACTGAGATAATCTGGCAGAAGATGGTAGCACTCAGGCGAAGTAATGAGATAATGTTTGCACATCAAATAAGGTGAACATTAACAACGTTAAGTGAAATGAGAAAAGCTGCAATACAAACATGTTTTAATCATTCTGTAGCTGAAGCCTCCAATGAAATATTGTGAGAATCATCCTTTATAGGGGGTAATAAGACGATTACCAGCACCTGGGCTGAAAGCGATCGACTCATAGCTGACTGTTGTCGTTAGTATCAGCGACAGTGGCTGATCGAGGTCATATGCCACGTCTATGAAAATGACTATCCAGTCTGGATAAAGGAGGGTAACCCGGTCGGCAAAAATTCCACGCGGAGGACGTTTGTGTTGGGACGAAAGATATATAAACAACAGCTTGCTACAAAGCCCAACGTAACCTATTTACCCCACTTAATTAACTTGTATTAACACCCAGCTGATGAAGAGAAGCGGTCTGATAAAGAATCTACTAGACCGAACTCTCAGACGATCTACGACTTCCTGCCATCTTAATAGACACAGTTGGTCGTGCTGATATCTTATTTTAATAAGAACACATTTTTACAATTTAATTTGAAAAACTTCTGGTCGAAATAAATGTCATTATAAAATATAACACAGCTGAGATAGAGACAAAACACTATTTAACATAAGTTGTAGCTGCGAAAACTAATTAATGGTTTATTATTATTCTTGTAATATTTCCCAGTATTACGTCTGAATTCAAAATAATTATGGAAGTCAAAAATGTAAAAACATAGACGTAAATTGTGTATATCATGTTCTCTATTTCTTACCGAACTATCGTTCTTGAATAATACACGACCATTATCAGTGATGACGTCAGATGGAAATCCCAAGCCTTCAACTAAAATATTTCCTTCATGAACGAGATTGAGGCTCGCAGAATAAAGGAAATGAAGAGGTTGATGTGTATACTGTTCCTAGGACAATGAAGTCTTCTGTAAATAGTAATAATGAATATAAATAAGTATATTGCAGGCACCACATTGACTTTGATGTTATTGGTAATTAAAAAAATAGTACTACTAATAATATATGTTATATCTGACTGTACATGTAAGAGCAAAATCGTCTATGATTCTTGTTATTATTTGTAATTTTGTATTATTTCTCTTCTTATATCCCCGATGAAGACTTCACTCGTTGAACCGTTGCTGTATAGTTATGTCCTATATCTATAAAGATGAAACATATATGATTTATTTCATATTTTTATTTGGATATTACGTTATATCTGCAAGATCTGACAAGTGATGATAGATGAAGAAAGAGGAGGCCGCACGGTTTACATATGATATTATTTTTGTTGTATTCAGTACATTCAGCTATGGAAGAGAAAAGACTTTCGTGTTGTATTCAGTACATTCAGCTATGGAAGAGAAAAGACTTTCGTGTTGTATTCAGTACATTCAGCTATGGAAGAGAAAAGACTTTCGTGTTGTATTCAGTACATTCAGCTATGGAAGAGAAAAGACTTTCAAGACATGCCAACCTATTTTAAATGACAAGAGAGAGGAATATTTAGAACATTTTGGCCGGTGTATCGGAGTTCGTGCACTATTAATTTTTTTTCCCCTCATACTAGGGGTCTGTCACTGTCTTTATTGTCTTTTCCTTTCTTTTATGCCTAGTGCGTTGTGCATTCACAGGCAAACTCCCCAGATTGGCAAACCTTTGTATTTGTTGCCAATGTACGTAGCTCAATAGTAATTTTATGGTGACTGGTTTTCTATAATCTCATTACCACTTTTATATTTGATTTTCTGGTCACTTTAACTTCGTTGGGAGCCGCGACAACATTGTGGTTAGTGAACTGGACCACTAAAGACAAGAGGGTGGGTTCGATCCTGATAGACGGCTACCGGGTTCGCAAGTTCGTCCAGCTTTAAATGGGTATCGATTATTTCTGGGGAAGAAAAGCGGTACTGGCGTAATGCTGACAACTAGGCTGAAACTAATGTGCCAAAGGTCTGTAAAAATATCGTCACTAACACCATATTCCCTATGCGCCATGTGACGCGATGGGGGGGGGGGGGGCTCTTTTCCTTTCTTCCTCTTCAGCTGCTTTCCTCAAACATCCACTTTCTGTGATGATTCAATCCTTTCTTCTTCTTCAGCTGCTTTCCTCAAACATCCACTTTCTGTGATGATTCAATCCTTTCTTCTTCTTCAGCTGCTTTCCTCAAACATCCACTTTCTGTGATGATTCAATCCTTTCTTCTTCTTCAGCTGCTTTCCTCAAATATCCACTTTCTGTGATGATTCAATCCTTTCTTCTTCTTCAGCTGCTTTCCTCAAACATCCACTTTCTGTGATGATTCAATCCTTTCTTCTTCTTCAGCTGCTTTCCTCAAACATCCACTTTCTGTGATGATTCAATCCTTTCTTCTCACCAATCTTGAGTGAGCACGTTTGATATCAGTTGCATAAAGTTGCTGTAAAAATATTGTCAAAACAAAAAGAAAAAAGAATTCAAAAGAACTTCGCCCTAACGTGGTGAACAAGGGATGTAGTGTTAGTGACCATATTTTATTTGTCAATAACATATTTTTTTTAGTAAAGATGGTTACGCAAGTGCCGGTTACTAACTCAGAAAATCCAGTATCAATTTAATGCCGGGTTCTGTCGACCGGTCACGAACACGATATATTGTGTTCACTAAGCGCCTCTTTACCTCGTATCCTTTCACATAAGCTATCTCGTTCTATTTATTATTAAAAGCTGATTAATATATTAAAATATGTTTAAAAAAACACAAAACATTGATTCCTTATAATAGGAATTACTAAATCTGGCACGTCTGACTTTGTTTGCTCATGTTTTCACGTCCTAGTATACATTTATCTATCTCAGCCGATACCCTTGTAATTCTTGACCGCAATTTACACCTCCTGTTATCACCTCCCACTACTAGTAGACTTCTCGTCTAACCACGTGATTGCCCCCCCCCCCCCCCCCCCCCGGGGGTCAAGTCTCATTACATCCGTATTTGATTTAGTCGTCCACATACTGGGAGTTTCTGAATCGAGTCTCAGCTAAATCTCGTTTTAATTTTAAAATATTTGTTAATTTTCTTATTTTTATATATCATCAATTGTTATTCTCTTATAATGTTCTTATTATTTTGTTATTCAATTTCTTTTCCCTCTTTTCATTTCTCCTTGATTTACTTGTCCTACGCATTCAAGATGTAACAGGGTTTATCTTTATTCCTTTGCCCGTTTGTGTTGTTCTCTGTTTTAATAGAAGACCGTATGAAGACCGAAACCTCAGTATTTTGTTGTTGTTCCTCTTTTTTGTAAAGCTGTCACTGTACCTTGTAGTAGTGTGCGTTGCATCCCACCATTTGCTCCTTGTACCAGCTTTGCCGCAGCACTGCAATTATTTGCCTGTTCCCGAATTACTAAATCTCTCTCTGTCTCTCTCTCTCTATATATATATATCTATATATATATCTATATATATATCTATATATATATCTATATATATATCTATATATATATCTATATATATATCTATATATATATATATATATATATAATATATATATATAAGCGTGAAAGCATGCTGGATCCTTCATTCCTGACGGCTGATTGCAGGTTGTCAAGTGTATCTTTGTTGCATATGGCACTGATGTTCGACATTTTCAGCAGTTAGAAACTGAAGAATCTTGGACGACTTCTGTATCACACCGGACATTTTTCCAACGGTCTACAGTAAAACCAATGAATCATCATCAGCGCGTGCCTTCTCCGCCACGAAGGTTGGCTACCATGGATCGCCATTCTACTCTGTTTCTTGCTTTGATGGTGTAGGCTGACATAGATTGACTTGTCCATCTTTTGATGTTACTCGTCCATGTTAGTCTTGGTCTGCCTCTGCCTCTTTTACCTTGTATTTTTCCTTCCAATATTACTTTTAGTAGGCTGTTGTGTCTTTTAACATGCCCCAAAAATTGCATTTGTCTTGTTTGAATTGTATTTAGTAGTTCTCTTTTTATTTTCAGTTGTTTTAAAACTTCATCGTTTGTTATCTTTTGTTTCCATCCAATTCTACCTATTCCTCTATAAATCCACATTTCAAAGGCTTAAATTTTCTGTTCTGTTTTCTTGTCTAATGTCCATGTTTCTGCACCATACAGGAATATTGAGAAGACGTAACATTTTGCCATTCTTAGTTTCAGCCCTGCTGATATTTGTTTTGTTGTTAGTATATTTTTCAACCAATAAATCCAGCACGGAGAATGAGCACTTACACAATTGTAAATTTGTGTGTGTTTATTATGTCATATGTGACATCGTCATGCCTCCTACGTTGTCCACTTGGCGGGGTTTCATTTGAACATGCCTCGAATATATATATATATATATATATATATATAGTAAAAAAAAAAAGTAAAGTGCCCCCGTCACGCCAAGTAGCGTATAAGGAATATGGTGTTAGTGACCATACATTTTACAGACCTACGGCACATGATTTTTGGGTTAATGTGGTCGGTATTACGCCCGTGCCACTTTACCCCCCCCCCCCCCCAAAAAAAAAAATAAATTTAAAAAATCCGGTACCCATTAAAGGCTGGGTAAATAGGAAGCCGTCGATTGGGATCGAACCCTACCTGTTATCCTTTGTAGTCCAGTTCACTAACCACTGAGATATAGCGGCTCCCATATATGTAAAAAAGTAAATTAAAGTACCCCCGTCACGCCAAGTAGGGTATAGGGAATATGGTGTTAGTGACCATAATTTTACAGACCCTCGGCACATAATTTTTTGGGTAATGTGGTCGTTATTACGCCCGTGCCGCTTTACTTTCCTGGAAAAAATTCCGGTACCCATTAAAGGCTGGGTGAACCGGACCCCGTCGGTTGGGATCGAACCTTACCTCTTGTCTTTTGTAGTCCAGTTCACTAACCACTGAGCTATTTTATATATATATAAATGCAAGTGTTGTATAATAAACGAAAACACAACACAACACTGGGTAGTATGAAAAGGATAAGCAGTCGGGTTTATCCTCGACCAATCGACCAGTTTCTACTGCTGAATGAGTGCAGTAGATTTTGTTATTGTTGCAAAGAAAGATGGTCTGGCGTAGTTCTGGCACTATCCAAAAACTTACCGATGTAAGTGAAAACATGGGAACTATTATCATATTTTCTACACACCGCCCTCGAGACTCAACAGAACTTTCTTCTCTCATTCTACCAAACGGAAATAATTGTAAAGTGAATTTGGCCGTCCGTTAGACGATCAGTTAAATGCAGGTCTAGTTCTACGTAAAGAGTGCCCTTTCTCCTATTGGGATGAAAATAAAACCCTAAACTGTACATGACGACTGCAATGGTTATGTAACCTTTAGTTCATACTCCCTCTCATCCCACCCTGAAACTCGTCTAATTAACAATTGCTATGTAAGTTCTTCATTTTGTGAAGATTATAATAACGCAAATTAAGTTCTTAATTTTATGAAGATTATAATAACGAAAATGAAGTTCTTCATTTTGTGAAGATTATAATAACGAAAATTAAGTTCTTCATTTTGTGAAGATTATAATAACGAAAATTAAGTTCTTCATTTTGTGAAGATTATAATAACGAAAATTAAGTTCTTCATTTTGTGAAGATTGTAATAATGAAAATTAAGTTCTTCATTTTGTGAAGATTATACTAATGAAAATTAAGTTCTTCATTTTGTGAAGATTATAATAATGAAAATTAAGTTCTTCATTTTGTGAAGATTATAATAATGAGAATTAAGTTCCTCATCTTGTGAAGATTGTAATAATGAAAACACTATAAAGTAAGTAATCACAGTTTTGAATGCAGTTACCATGAAAGTACTTACTTGAAACTAATCATAATGACGACAGAGACTACCAAACAGACCAAAGAGATTCCGTAGCCAAGATTGTACATGAGTCTGATCCTGGTCATATGTGACTGGGAAGTATGAGGTAAGTATATATGTTAACATAGGACTTGTATTAAAATTGTTTGTGGTTGCTAAGGTTACATAATACTTTTGTGGTACAAATCAGCACTGAAATCATCATCATCGTCATCATCATCATCGAGAGGGGGGGGGGGAAGGGGGGGGGGAGTCGAGACTGAGGTAAGATGTTGGCTCCTGTACAAAAGGGTCTTCTTCTTCTTCTTCTTCTATCCTTCCTCTGCTGCCACTGGCGTCGAGGGGAGATACAATCTGCGATTCTTTGCTCTTCTGTTGGCCTCTTCTGATGTTATCCCTCCTATTGACTCTAGTATTCCCTTTATCCATCTCTTTCTCGGTCTTCCTCTTAATCTGCCGTTTTCGTAGCGTTTGTTTATGGCTCTTTGATTCATTGTTAGTTCTTTTTGTCTTGTTATGTGGCCGAACCAATTTATCTGTTGTTTCTTTATGTATTCGATGGCTGGTTCAATTTCGAGTTTCTTCCTCAGGTCAGTGTTTCTTACTCTGTCCCTTAAGCTGTTTCCTGTCATTCTTCTGACACATTTCATTTCGGTGGTCGTTATCTTTCTTATTGTTCTAAAGTCCAGCGTCCAATTCTGGCACTGATAACTCAGAGTTGGTAGAAAAATTGATTTGTATATTGCCCTTTTTGTTCCCACAAAAGGGTCCCAGTTTGAATCTCGCCCAAGGCGATCAGAATTTTTAGCTTTAAATTCGTGGCCTTACTCTGACCTGGTCTTTGGGTAGTGAGATTCGATGTCTAGCCGTCTCGGATAACGGCGAAAACACAGGAGATCCCATACGCTTTTTGTGTGCATTCTTGAACCCTTGGCAGTTAAACTTTGAAAATAGTATAGGCCAAACATTGGCCGTGTTCCGGTAAAATTGTTCAGCAATAAAAATCTTCACAGGCCGAAGATGGATGCCGAAAGAAAAGAGACAGATAGAGGCTTGACGTAAAAGGCTTCCACACCCACTTATCGGAAGAACGATCAAAAATATCATCATCCCCAAAGTAGTTTGCTATTCCAGCGGCACAGGGCGGGGGTGGGGAGGCGGCATATTCATCCATATATTCCTGTGTCAGGTGTTCCTTAAATATTCTCTCCATCCAACACTATTAAACCTGACTTATGCACTGCAGCTCCTCATGGAGCAAAGGGCTGCAAACACACTCCGATGGCTACAAACATACACTGGGGGCAGGAAACACACTCTTGTGTTGAAACACACACTGGGGGCTGCAAATACACTCTGGGGGCTGCAAATATACACTGGTGGCTGGAAACACACACTGGGGGCTGCAAACACAATATGAGGGCTGCAAACATACACTGGTGGCTACAAATACACTCTGGGGACTGCAAACACACTGGGGGGCTGCAAACACAATCTGGGGGCTGCAAACACACTGGGGGGGGGCAGCAAACACAATATGGGGGCTGCAAACACACTCTGAGGCTGCAAACACAATATGGGGGCTGCAAACACACTCTGGGGCTACAAGCACACTTTAGGAGCTGCAAACACACTCTGGCAACTGACCCGGTTATGTGCTATATTCTTTAACTAAATCCACGTCCATCCTGCAGTCTTTGCTTTTGCCTCGATTGTTCTTCTACAGGCCCGCTTAGGCCTTTTCAACTTTCCTGTTCCTTGTGGATTTCAGTTCACTGACTGTCTTGCAATTTTGCGTGATGCTCTTCGCAATGTATGACCAATCCATCACCATTTCCATTTCTTTATCTCCGTTCCTATTGGTATCTGAGGAGATTATTTCTCAGTTTCTATTTGTAGTCTTATTTGGCCATTTTACATTAACAAACTGTCGGAGGTATCTGTTTATTAAAGACTGGAGTCTACTGTTATTAGTCTGGTTTTCTCCATGCTCCAGAACCATAGAGTAAGACACCCTGACATTTATATTGAAGATCCTGATTTTGTCCTCAGGGAAAATGCATAGACGATTACGCAATCTAATGTTTTTATGTTTTTCTTTTTATCTGTATATCTATCATTAGATTTTGTCGATATCTTCAATATTATCAAGTTTTCCCGATTCTTATGACATGATCAAAGAAGGTAGACATTTCTTTTTTAAAAATTGCATTTAAGAAATTTCTCTTTTCGGTGCACTGCCTTATTTCTAGATATATTCATTACTCATTTTAGTTTCCTAATATATATCGGCAGCATTCTTCTGCAAGAAAACAGTTATGTTGTCTCCAGTGACGTTTTCGTTTTTTATTAATTGTTCATCGCTTACTAAAAAGACATCTTTTTCCTCACTTATGTTGACGCAGCCATTGTTGCAGAAAATGTTGACTAGTTTGTTGATAAAAAAAATAAAAATAAAAACTTCAGTACTTGATCTATCCTGTGTTTAGTTTCAGAGGCCTTTCTCTCTCTCTCTCAAAAAAATAAAAATAATATTGGCACCGAAGTAATGAAACCTGCAGATAGAGAAACGATAGCATTCCCCAACTCCTGCTGATAGAGAAACGATAGCATTCCCCAACTCCCCCACCTCCACCCACACACATAGCCAATGTAATAATTATCTATAGAAATGGGGTGGGGGCAGTGGGTAGAGAAGGAATCCCCCACAGTCGTAACGTTTTCAGTTAGGCAAGCTATAAATAGCTGACGTACTTCTATCCACAACCACCCCTGCTCGATAAACTGAAAACGTCACCAAATTGTGACAATTCTTTTTACCCTCTGGCCTTACTGCTACAGATGGCTGTGAGTCAATATATGTAGCTAAATTAGGGAATGCGTCGCCATATTTAGATAATAGTTTCCGACAATCAATAAGTACCATACAGCCAATAATTGACTCATCATTTAACCATGTATTCGGACCAATTTGTGACTAATTTATCATCTCCCAGACAAAAACGAGATAGCTGCTTCATGTGTTCTGGAGGGAAAACACGGAGTGTAGAAGTTAAGTCTCGATATTTTTGGAAAGGTCGGTCAATGTAGCATCTTATTTCTTTTGTGTTGACAGAGCAAGTGCCTGTGAGATGGTTAGTTAGGTCAGTACAATTAGATTGTGCTCTAGCTATATTTCCTTCGCTCGAAGTATAGTCTATATCTGTAAATGTGTCACCGCTATAAATGTTATTACTGTTTAAATCGTAGCTATACTTTACATTAATAAATCGCGAAGGTTCTCTTTAGCCGTGTAGTTTGTTCAATTATCTACAACCGCTTAGATTTATTTTAGACGCACTTCTTCATCATTGACCTATAGATGACGATGATTGATAACTATTGACAAAATTGTTGTGTATTGTTGTGTGCTACGTCATCGTAATGATTCATTGTTTATCCCTAGACCGGCCATACGCTAATCTTGCGGTTTGATGTGCGACGGGGATAATCTGACGACTAACTGTGTGTCTATATGTTCGGAATTGGAGTCAGCAACTATGGCCTAACATCATCAAGCGCTATACATGAAAAAAAAAAATGACGATCATCATTTTCAAGAGGACGTGATTTTCCGGTATATGGCGGATAGGCGGCGGAGACAATTGAAGGCTATGCATGAAAAATGTTCCTTCTTGCCGTTTCCTCATATTCCAAGTCCGGCTTGTTGCAAGAGTTACTGAGTTAAGTGCTCTGTGCATACCGTGATCTGTGTGTCTCATCCGTTTTGATCATGTTTCGATATTCCAATTGCTTTCGATGAATGATGCTATCGTTATGACAGGGAACAGTTGGCTGTGTTCACTTTCTGCGCGGTTTCACCTTATGTCTTTGGACGTGTGCTGAGACTGCTACGATGGAGACTACAGCTACCTTTTTTTGTTTGGGAGATGAGTCAGTAATTCGGATGATTACGCTGGCACGGGCGGTTGAGCAATTATGAATTTTAATTCGTTTGCAGTGATACCGGGGCCTTCCATAACCAAATAACCAAATATTGATAAAGCTGAGTAACTGAGAAAAATGAATCGCTCAGTTGCCAGTCATGTTGACACTGGTTTGATTCCCGGAGAGTCAAGAACTTTTATTCAATCAAGAACGATATAAAACATTAACCTCTACACTTAGTGGGGACTTGAATAAACTAGAGTTATGCTTGCTTGCATTCGCTCGACGACTAAAGTAATACACCTCTTCATCACTCGTCCTTGAAAGGACGTTAAGTGGCGTGTATACGTTGTGTTGTGGTTTGTAGTAAAACTGCGATATTTGCGCCTTTCGGCCCAACACATCCAACGTCAGCATGACTAGAGGTATCATTTCCAGCCCATCAATAAATCCCTCAGCAGATTTAGAAATAGTAATAATGACGTAGTACTCATTTAAAAGGAAACCAATCAAAGAGCCGCGATATAGGGAAAATGATGGCAGCGCCCTCGACGCATTAGTTTTTGGGTAACGTGGTCGGGACGGGATTATGCAGGTACTGCCTTTCTTTCCCACGAAAATCCGGTACCAATTGCAGGCTTGGGAACCTGGAACCCGTCTATGGGGATCGAACTCTGCTTCTTGATCGTAATAGCCTAGTTAACTAACCCCTGAGATACCGCGACTTCCAGTCTGTTTAAGTTCATAATTAATTTTTCACCGAAGAGGTAACATCAATTTTATAGCAGAAATGCAGGAACCTCCAACAATAATACGCGTCAAAAGTCACAATATTACAAATTCTGGCATTACCTTGATGAAGTCTGCTCGAGTAGATCCATCATCATAATCCCTAGTTGTACAAAAACGTAGGTCTGTCCAGGTTTTATTGTATACTATGTCAAAGTACCATGTTCCGTCTTCCATGCAGCGTCGACTTGCATTTTCTGACAGAGAATGATTGAAGGCACATTTTAATAAGACCTGTGACGCACAAATAATCTTAACTTAAATCATCTTCAAGTAATACGCTTTCTAACGTAAGTGGCCCACTTCTCTCCACAGCTTTCACTCTCTTGTTATCTACAAATTGCATTCTGGACTTCTCTTATGACCGAACTGATGAACTGATCTTTTCTTCCTCCTTTTTTTCCAGTAGTCACGATAGGTAAACATGTATACCCATTACTTGACCACAGCCAACCAGAATATATGGTCTCGCGGGATGAAAATGATCACTCAAAGCTTGTGACGCTTTCAGCATTGCGAGCAAGGACGTGTGTAAATGACGCCAGCCGTCTATGGCAGGCATAGCTGAAGACGTCACAAGCTTTGGGTGATTTCAGAAAAAAACCCTCTTTGTCGGTGAGCCTTGGATATAGTTGGCTCTGACTTAACCAAGCAATTCCAACTGTTTGCTTCTCATGTTAATACTCACAGCCCATCAAAACCCAAGACACTTATTTTTATCAGCTGAGCTGACTCTAAAACTATGATCATAAACAAAGACAATTCGCAAGACCTACAAATAATTATCAAAGTTGAATGAACACGTCTGGAGAATGTTCAGAGCTAGAACTACCTGGGACATACTATAACCAGTGATGGAAATTATATAACTGAAATAAACAAAAGAATAGGTATGGAAAAAAGCAATTTTAATGCCATGAAAAATATACTAAAATAAAAAAACAAACAAATAACACCAGGGCTAAAACTAAGAATAGCAAAATGTTACATCTTCTCAACATTCCTGTATGGTGCAGAAACATAGACATCAGATAAGAAAACAGAACAGAAAATTGAAGCCTTTGAAATGTGGATTTATAGAATAATAGTTAGAATTGGATGGAAAGAAAAGAAAACAAACGATGTAGTTTTAAAACAACTAAAAATGAAAAGAGAACTACTAAACACGATTAGAACAAGACAAATGAAATTTTTGGGGTATGTTAAAAGACACAATAGCCTAATAAAAGTAATATTGGAAGGGAAAATACAAATTCGCAGAGGCAGACCGAGACTAACATAGACAAGTAACATCAAAAGATGGACAAGTCAACCTATGACAGTCTGCACCATCGAAGCAAGAGACAGAGTGGAATGGCGCTCCATGGTAGCAATCTTCAATGCGGAGACAGCACTCAATGATGATGATAATGATGATGAGTTGACTGGAGGGTTCCATGTGTCTCCAACAGAAAAGCTAATCCGTCCAGTTAGCAACACTCTAAAATAAAAATAATAGAAAAGTAAATCGAATCGCGAAACGTGTGGTTTGAGAGGAGACTTGGAAGGGTTGGTTAGGTGAAGGAAAAAGCAACGAAATTCTGAAGCGACTGAAAAAATGAAGAAATAATTATTGAATAGATACCGAGCAGGTCAAGGTACTTTATGAAGAAAGAATTCTTGAATACACACCGAACAAGTCAAGATACTTTGGATATATAAACGCATTTAACAACATTCTGAAAGACGTTTTGGAAAGAAACAGAGTTGTCGGGAAATCAAAGGTAGTCAAAGACTGAAATTGATTGACATCAACAGGTAGACTGACAAAACATTCATAAACAAGAGATAACGTAGAGTGGAGCTCCATGGCAGTCAACCTTCGTTGATGAGATGGTCTACCTTAATGCGAATTAATAATTTATTTACACTTTCATGTGTATGGGCACAGAAAAGATGGCACAAAGATATGCATGCAATTTATTTTCGACAACATCATGTTGAAGGAATATAGTATAGAACATCTTGCGACGCCAGACAATCTTAATGGGAAAAAAAGATTCAACACACTACAAAAGGGGATGGGGTCGTAATATATATTTCAAAATCTTCACATTGCACATTAAGGAAAATTAAACAACAGAGATTATAACATTATGGAGAAATGGTTGAGAAAACACATGATCATTGGCATTATTAGTCTGCTTGACTTTCACACACCAAAACAAATTGACTGTTACTTCTTCATTGGTTTTAAAGAAGAAATCTATCTATCTATTGTCCTTTCGAGCCGAAGACGGCACATAGGGCAGAATTACAATCTCAAAAACAGAAACCTTGCGTGCCAAAGTGGCACATATTGCAGAGATCACTGCTCTAAAAACCTATGGCTCTGTTTCCATAACAACACTTGTTACAATACAGCTTGTCAAGCCATCGATCAACTCCTTAGTCGCCTCTAAAAGCCGGCGTACGGTGTTCGAAACCCACGATAGACAGAAAGGATTTTACCCATCGGGAGTGAAATAACAATCCTGAGCCTAACCCGTATTGGCGACTGCTTGACCAAACGGCCTTTATCCCGCTGGTTCTATCGTGTGCCCCCGACATACACCAGCAATGTATGTGGTGTAAAGATAGGCATTTCCCTTTTTGTTTAAAATGGATATCAAACAATAAAATGGAAAAAAAAATAAATAAATAAAATAAAATGACTCATAAAATGAGTGTCTTACCCCATGGTTTGAAGCCATTAACGTAGTCCGGGCATGGTTGGACAGCTACTCCACCAGCAACAGTGTCGGGCCAGCACAGTACGTCGTCCCAGACTCGAGGACAGTAAGTGCCTTTGTTAGATTGAGGTTTTTATCATGATTAGACAATGCTAGTTTGTTACTACACTTGTATCTAATACTTGTCTCTAATACTTGTATCTAATATTTGTATCTAATAACGTTCAATTGACATTGTATTTTACAACATATATTCGTTGTTATTTATCATTAGGAATCTGCAAATGTCGATTCCAAACATGGATGTGAAGGAAAGAGAGTTGGACATAGGGCCAGCAACATATCAAACAGAAAAGGACGAGCTGTACAAGTATCAACAGGAGGGTTGGAGGAGCTCTTTGTTTGTGGCATATACCATAATGGAGGTTTATTTTTTTAAAAGGTAGAATAGAATAGAATTAACATCAGATATACACAGAGTTAAAGGACGGAAATGGACAAAACAACTAACTCCGAACTATGAGAAAGTACCAAGCAAATACCAGTGGACAAAGAAATATGATAAAGAATTAGGCACTGGGTCGGGCACACTGTGTAGACGAAGTGAGAGTATTATACGATACATCTTTCCTAAAATCCACAGGGGAGGAGACATAATGGAAGGTCGACAAATATACTTAAAGAAGACAGGTGGAAGCAGAGATAAAGAAGATGGGGGAAGACATGGAGCGATCTAAAGAGAATGGAACCAAACAGGATGTTTGAAAGTTGTTTGTTAAGTCTTGTTAAGTCCTACGGTCCATAGGGGGTTGGAAATAAGAAGATAAACAAATAAAGTTTTGTAACGTAGACTGTCGTAGGTGAGTGCAGTTTTAAACATCACCTCACTAAGCCACAATATTTGGACACGAAATTAGTGCAGCTTATCTCTGCCATTATCATTCTCTGTTCTGTGAGACAGGTATCTAATCTTGTTTTATGATCTGGGTCGACTAGTGAAAAGAAATTGAACTCTGAACACTTTATCGTTGAGCCAGTAAGCTAACCTCTGCGCTGAGAGTGCTTTAGCTATAAATAGGACCAGCAAAATAAGAACGGAAGAAATAATTCTTCATCCAGCTTTCACCCACGAAGATCTCTTCAGAGATTTAATCTAATGCAAAATAAACAATATCTCTGACGTTATATTTGATTATCTCAATGAAGACTTTAGTCATTGCGTTGGGTGAAGCGTAACGTCGACAGGTCTCATGAGAACAGAGATTTTAGGTGAACATCTTTTGAGATTATTTTACAACATAAATCGACTTTGGCTGGTTTTCTAAAGGAGTTATCGAGAAGAAAAGTCAACCTTTGACCTCAAGCTCAGGCATTACAAATGTCTTTAGTTTTTGGTCACGTCAGAAGTAATGTAGGAGTATAACTATTATTGGACAAAAACTGAAGTGTGAATGACCCAAACAAAGCAAAATATCAGAAAAAGCGAATTTTGGAGAGTTGTGTGTTAGGAACAAGAGACCGCTTTGTCCCAATCCAATCTTTTCTGGCTGGCATTTCTATTACTAAAACTAGATTGGAAGAACAATATCCTGTATAAATATAAATTGAAAGCAAATTAAAAAAAAAAAACATTACTTTTTGTGGCGTTTGGGAAATATCGTGCTAATGTCCACATCTGACTCTCATAGCCGTCGGTGCATTTATGAGTGACGTGGGCAATATCACAACAGGTTGCCCTACTTCATCAATAAGAAAAAAAAGCATACCTTTAGGGGAGGGCCAGTGGCCCAGAGCTTAGTGCACTGATTGGACGATAATGTGATCATACAGCCTGACACGTTCCATTCGCCCCCGGGTGAAACAAAAACAGTTTCTGGTTCACTTTTTCCTCTTTCTTCTTTATGTTTACTCGGCGAGTAAAGGAATAAATAGGCATCTTCGTCATTCGCCCTTAAAAGGACGTTAAGAGATGCGTTGTGTTATGGTTCGCAGCAAAGTTGTGTTATGGTTCGCAGCAAAGTTGTGTTATGGTTCGCAGCAAAGTTGTGTTATGTGCACCTTTCCGTCAAACATATCCTACTCCAGTATTTCGTTTTTGAGTATTGTGTGCTGGGTTGCGTTCTCTCTTGATCCCTACATACTGACCACTCTGGTTAGTCTGTTTCTAGGGGCATCACAAACAGGTGCAGCAGTTTGTTTCGTTTAGTATCTGCTTGGTGAGAAACTTGTAATGTAATATAATAAGTTAAGTTTGCTTGTACGTTCGTTTGTTGTTGTCGGTGTTTTCTGAGGAAATCCCCCCATGTAGATCAAAACGTCAATAGTCTATTTTGTCCGCCTATGTAAAGCTATCACATTACCACGTTTTTAACGTGTTCCCTGCTTGCGAGCTTTACAACAGCATTGCATGCATTTGTCGAATCCCAGGACCTGGATAACTTCGGTTCACGGACACTAGCGCAAGCAGTCAGTTCGAGGTCGCTGACCGCTTTCAGCCCTGGTGCTAAGAAGCACTTTCTGCGACAGGGTAAGATTTGATTCAATCAGCAAAATATCAAAATGTGGCATAAAGAACTTCAAGACGGTGATTTCATTGATTTGTTACAACTTGTTCAACACTTGACACAATTAATGTGATTGTTGACGCAGTACACGCTGATGTCATCGTGAATCCAACCTAACGAAGGTTCAAGGAATCACGTAAATAGAGAATAGGGATCTTTCATCTTGTAAGCTGAAGATAAAAACATATCTCTATAAGAACAAAGATCAAATTATTACGAACAGCCGTGTCATCTGTATTTCTATACACCTGCAAAACATGGACACTCACTGCTGAGCTTGAAAGAAGAATACATATTCTGGAATGAAATGGTATAGAAAAAATCGTGTCCATATCTTATATAGACCATATCACAAATCAGGAAATTATTAATAAAATCCAACGGTCAATAAAATCAATTAAAGACTTCTTAAAGAGTTAACATTAAACCAATATGGGAGTGTTACAAAATATAAAGACTTTGTTAAGACCATTTTACTGGGCGCAGTACAAGCACAAGAAGACAAAACAGACATAAAACGGCGGGAAGACTATACAATACCCCAGAGACTAGACAGGGCAAAATATCGTGAAGTCTTAGAAAGTATCTTTTACTTGTGAAGGTTGGAGAAAAATTGCTCTTCACTGACTCATGACTGATTAGTGAGGTCATAGTGAGTTAGCTCTGCACTGACGCATGACTGATTAGTGAGGTGATAGTGAGTTTCCTCTACAATGACGCATGACTGATTAATGAGGTCATAGGGAGCTAACTCTACACTAACAGAGGTAAAGGCATCAAGATGCAACAAGATGCGTAGAGATGCGAAGCTGCTGTAAAGCTGATGATAATGGCGATACTAAAAAAAAAGAAGAAGAAAAGTGGTATGTTGACAGCTTTACGTGGTAATGGACAAAACAAAACACCTTGGTACTGTTCCTTGTGGACGTCGGGTTTGCAGAACTTGTGACTACGTGCTTTGCACCGATTCGGTTTTATTCCCTAATAAGCGATTTGACATCAAGGAGGGGTTCACTTGTGTGTCGCGGAATATCATCTACACCATAATATGCAAGCACTGCCAGATGACGTATGTGGGTGAAAGTGGACGACGCTTGAGTGAAAGATTTTGTGAGCATCTTCGTGATGTTGAGCAAAAGACTGGCAGCCCGGTGTCTGCCCATTTCAACTCCCCTGGACATAGTGGTAAACTCGACATGCAGGTTACTGGCATTGTCTCATGTCACTCTAGCAATCGCAGCAGGTTCGCCCTTGAGAATCGCCTTATTGCCCAATTGGGTTCGCTGTCCCCCCAAGGTATGAACATATCACTCTCATACTCATAGGACACCCACTACATATTTCATACCTCCATGCGCTACTTAATCTGTATATTTGGATACATTTGTCTGCACATGTATTGGCACATTTGGGCTCCTTTGGGTTTTTCTTTTGTGGGCCTTGCGGCAATATATGTGCCGATTTATGCTTTTACGCATGCATTGTTACATACACATACTTATGTTTACACATCGGTTCGGGTTGTATACACAGAGTTAGACGTGCATAGTTTACACATATCCTGTACCCACCTCCCCATATTTTTAGAACCCTTCCTTTCCGTCTTCTCACCTGACTTCCTGGTCAGAGAGATTTATATCGGCCCTGTCGTATCAATTCAGTCCATTTCGAGACTGACCCAGCTCAGGAACACAGGGAAGTGACCAATTTATTTTTCCTCTCTTTAGTATCTAGCATATTATCGCCATGTAGTTAGATTTGTTAATATATCGTTATATATAATTTTTGTGTTTGTTGTTCGTCCAGATGAAGGCCTACTTGGCCGAAACGTCGACTTTTGTTTCGTCCATTACCACGTAAAGCTGTCACCATACCACTTTTCTTCTTCTTTTTTTTTAGTATCGCCTCTACACTAACACATGACTGATTAGTGAGGTCATAATGAGTTTCCTCTACACTAACAAATGATTGATTAGTGAAGTCATAGGGAGTTAGCTCTACACAAACAAATGACTGATCAGTGAGGTCATAATTAGTTTCCTCTACACTAACAAATGACTGATTAGTGAAGTCATAGGGAGTTAGCTCTACACTAACAAATGACTGATTAGTGAGGTCATAGTGAGTTATCTTTGCACTGACACATGACGGATTTGTGAGACCACAGAGAGCTGACTTCACATTTACAGTATAATACAGCTATGAGGTCATAGGGAGTTAGCTCTACATTGACTGATTAATGAGGTCATAGGGAGTTAGTTCTACATTGACTGGTTAATGAGGTCATAGGGAGTTAATTTTACACTAAAGAATAAAGTATTAGTGTGGCCATAGAGCCGCATCATCACATTGATGCGTGATAATTTATTAAAGTCATATAGAGCTGACTTTACACTGACGCATGACGATTTAGTGGGGCCATAGGAAGCTGATTTTACACTGACGCATGACGATTTAGTGAGGCCATAGGAAGCTGATTTTATACTGACGCATGACGGTTTGTGTGTCCCTCGTGTGTTACCGGGGCCTCATTATGAGGGAGTAAAGAATAGTGACACTGTGACCTTCCAGGCATGTCGTAAGAGGCGACTAAGGAGGTTGATCGATGGCTTGACAAGCTGTCATTGTAAAAAAATATTGTTATGGAAACAGAGCCATAGATTTTAAAAGCAGTGATCTCTGCAATATGTGCCATTTTGGCACGCAAGATTTCTGTTTTTGAGATTGTGGTTCTGCCCTATGTGCCGTCTTCGGCTCGAAAGGACAATAGATGACGGTTTAGTGAGGCCATAGGAAGCTGACTTTACACTGGCGTATGACGGTTTAGTGAAGCCATAGTGACCTATACGTTGATAGGCAAAAATAGTGAAGTCAAGTGTAGCTAGTTCTACACTGCGGCATGAATAATTATCGAAGCCAATAGTAAGTGGAATAGACTTGAAAACAGTTCAAAGCTACACTTAACTTGGACATACTATAATCAGCGATGGGAAATGTAAAACTGAAATAAACACACACAAATTAGAAATGTCAAAAGCAAAACTACTAAATACATTTCAAACAAGATAAATGAGACTTGGGATACGTTAAAAGACACAGCAGCTTACTAAATGTAATCTTGGAAGAGAAAACACAAGGTAAAAGAGACAGAGACAGACCAAGACAGACATGGACGAGTAACATCAAAAGATGGACAAGTCAGCCTATGACAACCTGTACTATCCAAACAAGATACAGAGCGGAATGGCCCTTTATTGTGGCCAACCTTCGATGCGGAGACGGCACTCAATAATGATGATGAATAGTGAGCTAGCTTTTCACTGACGCATAATGAATTAGTGAAGCCAACAGGGGGATAGCTTTTAATTCTTATTGTTTAAACCTGCTGAAAAAAAAAATGAGAACCTGACTTTTAATTAAGAAAGGGAAGACAACCGTATATTGAGCACTACTATCATCCCACTTCCTTCACTCAGTCACACTGGCCCAAGAAAATCGGTAGACCTTCGCTACAGGAAGAGCAGCAATGCTATCGGATACCTTCACAAAGAGATAAGGTTTACTTGTTGGAGTAACACCGCGTGAACGCAAGCTATCGGATACCTTCACAAAGAGATAAGGTTTACATGTTGGAGTAACACCACGTGAACGCAAGCTATCGGATACCTTCACAAAGAGATAAGATTTACTTGTTGGAGTAACACCACGTGAACGCAAGCTATCGGATACCTTCACAAAGAGATAAGATTTACTTGTTGGAGTAACACCACGTGAACGCAAGCTTTCCATTTCCAAAATAACGTCCTTGACCTTTGTAGAAGATTCTAATCTGAATGTGTCATCCAACAACGGTATTCAATGAAGAAATAAAGGGGGGCGGGGGGGGGGGGTAAATCTAGAACAGAAATACAACCATTATCAAATACCAGTAAATAGTCCATATAAGGTTCACAATTTATGACTGAATTATTTACATAAACTTGTGTGTCTTAATGTAATATATTTAATACGAGATTCATGTTCATGTGAGAGAGAGAGAGAGAGAGAGAGAGAGAGAGAGAGAGAAAGCATGAGATAAAAACATCTAACTAATGAGCTCATTTGCACAACCATGTTCTTTTATGCATCCGAGATGTGTACACTGACAGCAGAACTCCAAAGAAAATAAGCACAAAAATGAGATACTACAGAAACAATTCAGTATGTGTTGCAAAGACTACATCTCCAGCGAGACCATTCGTAAAACTATGGATCAAGGAATTGGCCAGTACGATGATCTACTGACCATCGTGCACAAAGGCAAACTGAGACGGTTCAAACACATATCACAAAAATAAAGAGGGGGTAAATTTGGTTGGGAAAACCACCCGACTAGGCTCCGACGTTCGGACAACCCGTGTTCGATTCCCGCTGGAAGCAGTGCGAATTGTACTCATGGTTGGAAAATAAAAATACCCCCGCGGTCGACCCAGCCGCTGGCAGAAATGGGTACCAGGGTGGTACTCTGGGAAGGTGAGAAATACCGCCTCGCATCGTGAGTTACGATGCTTGAAGTGACACTACCCAGAATTCTCCGGAAACTTCTGGATAGGCGGCCGAGCACATGTGAGTGAAAACTCGCGTGCTAAGACGCCGATTCAAGTCTCGTATTTTACCTTTACTTTAAAAAAAATATATACAGAATTCGTTAAATGATCAAAGACAAAAGAGACATAAAAAAAAAAGAAGCAGCAAAACAAGATCAAAGTAGAGTCAGACATTGACTTGGTTGGCGCACAAAGAATTAAGTCAGGAAGAGATAAATGACAGACGACATCAACACTGTCACAAAGACCTTTAAGGTCAAATAAAGAAAGAGGCAAGACAAGGCAAATAGTAAACATTACACAGAGAGCGACCATGTCTTACTGTCAACAAGACGTGGAAGGAAAATCAGGGTAAGAAGTAGATCATTTCGTATCACTTGGAAGTTTCTTAGATCACGAAGAGATGCAAATAAAGAAATTAGAAACGGAATGGCAAAGGCAGCAACGATCTTCGAAAACCTTGGAAATCACAACTCCTTAGCACAAAAACAAAGCTTGGGATTGTTATATTAGGTGTATAATTAACACTTACTTATGTGTGCACGAGCTCGAGTATAAGAAACGGGTGAAATTAAAGAAATAAATAAGATGCTTTAAAAAAAAAACAGATGCCTGAGAAAGATAATTTGAATACAAGGTATGATTTCAAGACTAACTCTGAAGTAAGAAAAATAGCCAGGCAACCAACAATATACATGTAATATATAATCAAGAAAAGATGGTGGGGGATATGTCAACCATGTAATGAGAAGAGATAACAAGAGAACAGTAATACAATAAAATGAGAAACAGCAGACAACAACAAACAAATCAGGCTAGAAAAACACCACGAAGAATATTGATAAGATAGTCAACAAAAGCGGACCCTACAAAGATTAAGAGGCTCACCCAGAACAGGAACGTGTGTGTTGATTCACTGCGGATCGTGTGCAAAAATCAGACGATATTGGAAAATTAAGATCCAGGAATTGTCGGACATGGATATTTTTTTGGGGGTAATTTCTAGCCCTTGCATCGTCCTGGACTCGAGAAGAGCTAACTGTCACATTATAAAGTGATCGTAGTACATTTAGAAGCTGAAGTAGATGAAGACAGAACATACACATGACACACTGATTTGAGGAAGTTATTTCCAGCGAGTATGAACAATTACTATCCGTCAATTTCTGGGACCAAGTACCATTAAATCTATCATTACACTACCCTCTTACGGTGCGAGTAATTCAAAATTAAACATCCTACCAGATTAGTGCTCAATTAATCATGCCTTTACCATTCTAAGTATAATTAATTACATTCAATAAACACATATCGCCTACAAAAATCACGTGATGCTAATACGCCATCCCACTGTTGCACACAACTCCAAAAAATCTCAAAGTGATAGATTGAAACTGAACAATTCTCTTTGGCATAATAAACGAGATGAGCTAAACAAGTGAGCACGTACAACAGTAGATTTTTGCGTGTGCTCATTTCAGTTAACAATTTGAAAGAAGACGGGAAACATGGATCGTTACAAGGTTTATCCCATTTTGTGGGTTTCCACGGTAAAAAAAAAGGGGGGGGGGTGTAGAGTTGTTTCTGTGAGACTGGAGAATAAAGATCGCATTCCCAGTGTCCATTCTAACAAATAGAAAATGTGTCTCGAGCCTCGGCTTTACACACACACACAAATCGCCCACACAACTTCGTTAATCCACCCCAGTTGCGTGAGCAGAAATGGCTTAGACTAATTTTCTTAAATTACCCGCGCGTGGATGAGGGTAAAAAAACTGAGCTGACAGAAATGTCTTATCTCCGGAAGTTTTGGAGACAGGTATTCGATCGGACATGTAGCCCTGCGCTTCGGGCTAACTATAATGATAGTGTTCTTAAACGTGCCTTAAAAACACCACACACTTGTGCAAGTATTGGTGGTTAAAATAATATATCTATTCTTCGTAGAATTCACTGGAAATCGCCCACTTTGATTGTGGATTTATTAACTTCTATTTTGTAGATTGTAAGACAATTTTAAAGACAGAGCTGCCAGTCACAAGGAATATTGACAACCGTTTCAGGATTGTTCTTTTTTTTTTCTTTTAAATCTTACTGAAGTGCGACAAACAAATAAAGTGAAATCCCATTACAGCACACAATCCCTTCCCTAGCTACAGGCGAGGCACGTACAATCTTAACTAATGCTTGAGTGTGAGCGTTCTATATTTTAAATAGTGCAGTGCGTTTTCTCCGGTACAAACACAATTAAACATGTCTTTACTGACTAATGGTGACCTTGTTAGATGCCTGAGACATTTAATCTGTTTTTTTTTTTTTTTGGTAATTTAAATTTGTAAGATGGAGGACTGGTTTGAGCTAAAATCCCGACTGCACCAGTTGGAATTTTAAATTGTGGTTTCTCTCTTCGGCAACCATCACTGGTCTCAGCAGCGAGGCCCGGCTGGGACCTTTAACGTTAATTACTTATCGACGGAAAAAAATTATGAGTACCTTCGAAGACGGAGTTATCTGCCTGTGCGGCGAGGGACCCCTGTGCACACAGCTGTCAGGGAAAAAAAAAACGAATTAACACGCGAAATTCAGTTCCTAGTCTTTAGAGTCTCCAGAGGTGAAAGCCGGAGAATGCAAAACGAAAATTCCTAGGAATTATAAATATTATTTTGTTCTTGTTTCTTCATCTACAAATATTCAAATTCATGTACATGTAATCAATACCCCGTACAAGTAGTTAAAAAAGGCATGCAACTTTTATGGTTGGAGAGATATCAGAACTGTTTGTGGTAAACTACCTCGATGACGTAAAAGGGATGGAAGTAGAGGGGATATTTAGTATGCAGTTTAGTTTTGTGAGTGAAATCCCTCGCGCATTCAGAGTGACTCAGAATATATATGATCCTGTTGCTATAACTCTATGTCAGGCAGAGTGACTCAAACAATATATATAATCCTGTTGCTATAACTCTAAGTCAGGCAGAGTGACCCATAATATATATGTAATCCTGTTGCTATAAATCTAAGTCAGGCAGAGTGACCCAGAATATATATAATTCTGTTGCTATAACTCTAGATCAGACACAGTGACCCAGAATATTTAGGATCCTTGTTGCTATAACTCTAAGTCAGGCAGAGTGACTCAAACAATATTTAGGATCCTGTTGCTATAACTCTAGGTCAGACAGAGTGACTCAGAATATATAGGATCCTTGTTGCTATAACTCTTAGTTAGGCAGAGTGACTCAAACACTATATAGGATCCTTATTGCTATAACTCTTAGTTAGGCAGAGTGACTCAAACACTATATAGGATCCTTGTTGCTATAACTCTTAGTTAGGCAGAGTGACTCAAACACTATATAGGATCCTTGTTGCTATAACTCTTAGTTAGGCAGAGTGACTCAAACACTATATAGGATCCTTATTGCTATAACTCTTAGTCAGGCAGAGTGACTCAGAATATTTAGGATTCTGTTGCTATAACTCTAGGTCTTGCATAGTGACACAGAACAATATACATACAGCCATGTTGCTATAAATCCTAGTCTTTACCATTTGAATACTTCGACGTAACCAGTAGAAAAATGAACACGAGAAGTTAACGCGGTTAACATTATCATGACCACAATGTCTTGAAGTGGACTTTTCATTTAGATCTTGAAGGCCATAGCATTGCAGCAACAAAAATCAACAACACAGATGTGAGCATATACGGTACCGATCGACGCATTTTTATTATACACCGTAGCTAACATATCACTTTTATGTTGGAATTTGACCACCAAAAAATACTGCTTATGCCTTGAACCTTCAATATCTCACTATCTCTCATAATTTGTTTAAATTACACAGAACAAGAAATTCTTCAAAAAGTGAGTCACTTTATTTTACGTGATGACGTATAGTATACTTTCGCACCGAATACAAAATGCCTTTTGTTTTGCTTGACCTTTAACCTTTGAATTTAAATCTCAAAGGGATGTTAACAATACCCTCTATGTCCCTTATTTCAATTGTCTACAAGGAAGATCATCAATTTTCGTATATGTGATTCTCTTCATTTAATGATTCTATATAAAGAACGTATGTCTCAAGAAATATTAATTCTATAACGCATATTACATCATTATCATCATCATCAACATCATCATCATCATCATCATCATCATTATTATCAAGTACCATGACTGCTGGCGTAGGTGATCATTTCTGTCCACAACTTTTGATCTCGACAGTTATTTATCATTTTTGTTGTTGACCTTCTGCTAAGCCATTCTCTTAAGCTGTCTGAAATCTTTGCACTTTGCTTCCCTCTATCCCTTCGTCCCTCTGTATTCCCATTTGTCACAATATATTCCACCTGTTCAATTCTCATTGCATAGCCAACAAATGATGATTGTTTCTTCCTAATTTTGAAAATTAGCCTTCTTTTATCGCTATATATATATATATATATATATATATATATATATATACTTATATCTTATATCACTATATATAGTAAGTAAATTAAAGGGCCCCATCACAGCAAGTGGCGTATAGGGATAATATGGTGTTAGTGACCATACATTTTACAGACCTTCGGCACATGATTTTTAGGGTATTGTGATCGGTATTACGTTTGTAATATGTTCATGGTTTGTACAGCTGTCACCATACCTTGGAGTGTATACCACACCCACTACTGGCTCCGATTGGTATTACGTTTGTAATATGTTCATGGTTTGTACAGCTGTCACCATACCTTGGAGTGTATACCACACCCCACTACTGGCTCCGATCGGTATTACGTTTGTATTATGTTCATGGTTTGTACAGCTGTCACCATACCTTGGAGTGTATACCACACCCCACTACTGGCTCCGATTGGTATTACGCCCGTGCCGGTTTACTTTCACATAAAAAATCTGGAACCCTTTTAAGGCTGGGTGAACCCGGAAGCAGTTGGTCAAATATTTATATATTATCAACATCAGGTCGCATGTATTTTGCAGAACGTTGCATTCACCACATCTCGTCTGAAAGAATCTATGTCTCTAGCCAGACCTCCCACTTCTTCTGTTGTCATGCCCAGGGTCTCCTTTATGTCATAAAACTACCTTTTTCTTGGTCTGCCACTGATGTGTCGCCAAGGAACCATGCATTCCATTATTGTTCAAGCCCTTCGTGTCTTTTGACGTGGCCATAGTATTTTATTGTCCACTGTTGGTGAACACACACTGATGTCAGTTCTTTTTAATGCTTTTTTAAAAAGCCAGTTATTTTTCATGTTTAAATCGTTTAATTTGTCTACAGTGCTCTTTTTCATTATCTACGGTATCTTAATGATTTTCTGTAGCAATTTGTTTCGAATTAATCTATTTTCTTCATTGCTATTTGCGAGATTGTCCATGATTCACAACCTTATGTTGCTATCGGGGATGGTACATATCTTCAGTAATTTTAATTTTACCGCTTTGCTGATATTGTGCCACGTGTGCTTCGTGGCGTTTAATTTTTGTGTTGCTATTGTTAATCTTCATTTGATCTTTTTTTTAACAGTCTCTGTTGTACTTTACTACAGATCCCAGATACTCATAGTTTGTTGTAATTTCAAGTTCTTCATTGTTGATGATAATTTTGGTTTGGTTTCTTGTTTTATTTATGGACATTATCTTAGTATTTTGTATGTTTAGATGGATGCTTTGCTCTTCACTAAGTTTTATAAAGTACAGCATAGACTGATCCTATCAAAATGACAGGTACACCCGTTCTCGACGACTGAAATCATCATCATCTTGCGATGTCTTCACATGGAAGAGGGACAGCTACAATGGAATGCCATTTCACCGTCTCTCTAGTCTTGACTCAATCTTGGCGGTGGTTGGAGAGCTCATGATTACGTCATCACAATTTCCTTTCAACTTTCATGATGAGTTGTATCCTCCTAAAATGTGCATTAATCACGCCACTTCTCTGATGTTGTGCTCTTTCTGACTTATCTCCTTCTGCCTGGTAATATGCACTGAAGATTTTTCTTAGGAAGGCTTGTACAGCTGACTTAATGAGAGAGTCTGGAATCCTACTCTGATTGAGTCGTGATCGCAGAGAGAGAGAGAGAGAGGGAGAGAGTGAGAGAAAGGCTTGTAGATCTTGTAACATGACCACAACATTTTTGTTTCCGTTCATTTAATCTCGATGGTCAGTCAGTAATTGGTTGTATGGATCGTCTGACTTTATTGCGCACTTCATGATTTGTTATATGGTTTATTTAACATATACGCAAGCTCTTTCTATCATATTGTATTTGAAGAGCCAGTGTTATTCTTTTAAGATCGACAATGTATGTTTATGTTCCACAAACGTGTACAATCGTTAGTAATAATATGATCCTCATTCTTAGGGAGTTGCTTTTCTTCTCCATATATAGTTTAGTATCGACAGGGCTGATACTGCCTGTGCAGTATATGAAAAAAAAGATGAAGACTAAAAAAAAAAATTAATTAATAATTGATTATGTTAAGTGAGCAAGCAGAAGGCAAATCTAACAAGGAAATCAAAAAGGATAACCAAAGGTAAACTGTAGCTCTAAAATTAAGTGACCACAGAAGAGGGGGGAACTTTGACACCGTCGTCAAATAAATACACATGAGAGTAAATGCAAATATTTGATAAGAATTTATACAATAATATAATGGAGTGAGTACTACCACTAGTACCAGACAAACATAAACTAGGACAGATTAAAAGGAATGATCACATGCTAGAAAACGCAGTTATGTCTGAGCTTTCACACAACAATGACCACATAATCGAACTACAAGTATATCAATAGCCTTTTAAAATGCTCACCATTCATGGACGGAGTTGGATGTAAAATGATGTATTTTAAGCATTTGATCAGCTCATCGTGTGTTCTCGCTTGTTGATCTTCTGCCGATATGTTCACTAGCCGCCGAGTCTACTTTCCAGAAAATAATTAAAACAAAACATCATTAGATATATTCGACATAGCGTACATTGTTAAACACAATAAGTCTACAACTTGACGTTTCAAACGACTTGCACTTTCTTGCGCCGAAAAGAATTGTTCTTAACAATTTGCAACATTGCATGTGGTAAGATAAATGAAAATAATATTTGATAAGTTCCTGCAAATATAATTTCTCTATTCTCTTTTTTTTCGAACCGATATAAAAGACTACTTATGTAGACGCACAGTGTGCGTAGTTGAGTGTATGAATGTTCTCTTGGAATGTTCTGTCTCTCTCTCTCTCTGCGATCAAGACTCAATCAGAGTAGGATTCCAGACTCTCTCATGAAGTCAGCTGTCTGTTTAGGCGAATCGATTGCCCCATATAGTTTCTCTACCAGGGAGGTGGGTGTGGACCACATTGCTCTTCTCAGGTCTGTGTACTTGGGGCAATCCTGTAGAACATGTTTTGTAGTCATATTGTCCAGTGTACAGTGGTATAGGCTGGTTGTACCTATTTTGAATTTGGTGAACATGTGATTTTTCATTCTATTGTGGCCAGTGCGTAGGCGAAGTATGATGACTTGATCCCTCCTTGATGGTTGGTGGTATCCGTCACTCTCGTTATGCTTTGGGTGTTCTCGTTTTCATTTTTCATGGAACTGACCTTTGAGGATCGATTTGACTTCATCATAACTGAGCGGATGGTTCTCTTGTGGTAATCTCCCTCCCTCTTTAACTAATTTGTCTGCGCGTTCGTTCCAGTGTATATTACAGTGTGATGGTATCCACTGAATGACTACTCTCTGGAAGTTATTGCATAGTTGGTCCAGGGTTGTTCTCAAGTCATCTAGTTCATTGTTCTTGGGGCTTTTTAGAGCTGATAGTACTGACAGTGCATCAATCAGAATCACCAATTTATTGTGCATGTTATTTTTATGTTGAGTAGCCAGTGTTGCAGCATCTCTGATGGCCTCAGTTTCTGCTTTAAAGTTGTTTGAGAATTTTCCAGGAGCTATTGACTTGGTGATCTCGTCCTGATTATTCAGCGTCAAGAACACACCTCCACCTCCATTTCTGGTGGCATTTGTAGCAGAGCCATCTGTGTATATGTGGGACCAAGAGTCCTGTGGGTAGGTATCGTGTATGTGTTATTCTTCTACGTGTTTTCTTTCTGTGTCTGATTGGGTGCCTTTTTTCATGATTCCTGCTATATTTTGCTTAAGTTCTGGTAATTTATGTTTTCCATGAGGAGACATATCAGATGGGCCCAAGGGTTTCGATATTGTTTGGGAAAGTACTGGGTCTCCAGTAGTTAGTTCATTGTCAATTGCAGCGAAGTTGCTCCTCTTTAGTCGTACAATTCCGGAACCAGTTATTCTTTGGTGCATGGGGTGGCTAAGGAACCTTCAATATTTCTCCGCTTGTTGCAATACTTTAGTGACGTGTCTGTCATCTAAGGGTTGTAAACATGTTACTGTTTGTAGAGTTTTGATAGGTGTAGATTTCATAGCATCAGTGATGATACGGGCAGCTTGGTTCTGTGTTCTGTTAATTTTGCTAAGGTGTGATTTGGAAGCCATAGCCCAGGCTGTGACTCAATACTCTAGAACTGGTCTGACTCTTCTTACGTAGTCTTTTAAAAATATTGCTGTCTGCCCCCCCCCTCCCCCAATCCGTTCCTGCCAATATCTTCATAATATTTGTTCGTTTTCTGGCTTTTTTCCTTGCTCTGTCTATCTGATTTTTCCAAGTCATTCTGCGATTCACGGTGACGCCAAGATATGTTGGGTTTTGGTCAATAGGGAGTGAATGATCTTTTATCTTAAAGTTTGCAGAGAGTGTGTTTCTTGATAGGTTGAAAAATGTATATGTAGTTTTTTTTTCGTTGATTGGTTAGAACCAAGTATTCGTCCATTTTTCAAGTTCACCTAGGGCATCTTGCATCCTGGGTCCAGCCATGACATACTTTCCCCGCGAGCCCATAGCGCCAGATCATCTGCGTATATTGCTGAGTGTATTCTTTGTGGAATGTCCATTACGATGTCATTTATGAAAATTAAAAAGAGTGTTGGGGACAAGACTCCGCCTTGTGGGACACCTTGTTCGATAGAGACCTTCTTACTTGGTTGAACTTGTACTTGTACTCAGGCCGTTCTATCCTGAAGGTATTGAGAGACCCAATTGAATAAACGACCCAGGATGCCAAATCTAAAAAGTTTGTTCTGTAAACCCTTTCGCCAAACCCTATCAAAAGCCTTCTCCATGTCGACTCACACTGCCAGTGTGTGTTTCTTTTCTTGTAGAGCATCGTCTATTTCCTGTGTAATGTAGGTGACCAGGTCTTCAGTTGATCTGTGATGACGGAAGCCACTTTATTGTGGTACGATTTGTTGTTTTGTCTCCAAATGCCACATAAGTCTTCTGTTACCAGCCTGTCCATGAGTTTACTCAGGCAGCTCAGTAGGCTAATTGGTCTATAGCTACTTGGGTCTAGTGGGTCTTTTCCACGCTTGAGGATGGGCACCATAAATGCTTCTTTCCACACACACATGACCTCTCTTCCAGCTAGCATTTATTATCCTTAGAAGCTGGTTCTTGGCTTTCTGTCATAGATTTAGGAGCATTCGTTGGAGATTCCATCTTTACCAGGGGAACTTTTGAGCTTCAATCCTTTGAGGGCAACATCTAATTCAGTTGGGATAAAGATGGTTGTTTGATGCTCTTCTGGTGCTAAAGGCATATGTTTTGCATCTTGGTTTTCTCGTCTTGCAGCTTTCTGTTTGTCTATTGGAATGCATTCTACTAATGTTTCTGTAAGTCTCTATCAGTAGATTTGCTGCCCTTTTGCCTGTGAGGATATTCTGATTGTGTGCTAATGATATTGGAGGTCGGCAGTTGTTTTGGTCGCTCAAAGCTTTCGCAAGTTTCCGTAGTTTATGACCATTTTTGTCTAGATTAAGGCTCTCTGTTTTGTCTATCCAGCTCTGTCTTGCTGATATCATGACCTCACGTCTGTATTTGGCCGAGGCTGCTTTGTAGGCAATGTTGCTCTCTGTGCTGTGTGATGTTTCAGCTAGTTCTCTGACAGAGTCCAGTTCCTCTTCTAGTCTTTGTATTTCCTTGCTCCAGTATGGCTTGTAGTTTCTTCTTGCTCCTCTAGGAATGGATTCTTTAGCAGCTCTCAGGATTCCATTTGTTAACCGCTCTATCATATTATTGACCTTCTTTTCGTGGGTGTTGATAGGCGCAGTATATGCATCAGTGAGCCTTGCAAACTTTGCCCAATCTGCTCTCTTATAGTTCCAGCGGGGAAGAGGCATTTGCAACTCCTGTTTGTGAGCAAGAGCCACTGAAAGTTTGACTGGTCTATGGTCACTATCTCCAAGTTGGTTCAGCACTTTTCTGGTTATTTTGATAGATATGTCTCCAGTTGCAAATGCTAGGTCGGGATTGGAAGTTGTTTCCATCTTCTTGAGTAGAAGGTTTTTGGGTGGGGGGGGGGTCCTCCCTAGAGTTTATGAGGAATAGGTTGTTGTCTATTTCCCATTCTTCCACTTCTTCACCTCGAACATTGGACTCCTTATATCCCCATCTTTCAGAGTTGCTGTTAAAGTCTCCTACTACCAGACACTTTGATGGTGTTATTTCCATTGACTCCAGCTTCAGTAATTTGGACAGTATATATTAAATATCCGTATACTAGCTGAGTTAATGTATAGGTCTGTACCAATGATCTCTGCCTCTCCGTTTGTGATTACATCTATCAGTTTTGCTGGGATGGAATTTTTAGTAAGTATAAGAATTCCACCCGTGTGACCTTCCCTGTCTTGTCTAAATGTTTAGTTGTCCCTGATCATAAATCTGTGCTGAGGATTAAGATGAGTTTCCTGGATGTAGGCAACGTCTATCTCCTCCTCTGCTAGTCTGATTTTTATAGCTTGTTTTTTTGTGGCATATGCCCTCCGCATTCCAGTGTATATTCAGCTGTTTCTTGAAGCCTTTCCGGTCAGCGGTAGTTTATATCATAATTAGAGACCTGATTGATTACTTGTTAAAACGTTGCACTGTGTTCTGCGCCAGTGGCCCATGTGCATCCGATTTCAGCTAGCAATTTATTCAGGTTTGCTTTCCTTAGCCTTTGATTGTCCCAATTTTCCTGCAAGGCAGCAGATTGTCTTTTTTGTAGGGGGATTTTGCCCTTAGATGGTCGGCCCTCCCAGGTTTACGAGCACCATCTGCCCGAGCTTGATGTAGTACTTAGTTGGTGATTAGACTATGACCATCACACATCAAACAACAGACTATAAGACCCTCCTAGCTATCACGAACTTCCGGGAGTCTCACCGATGCTGACAAGTCATGTACGAAACCCCACTCCGTCTTTCATTGATTGGAGTACGACCGTCCTAGGGTTATGCATGTAACTTGATGACGTAGCTCACACAACAATGGCTGCACTCACAATATCCCAGTTGCTATAGTAAAAGCAGCCAACAGCACACGAAAAGCTGATGCAATATTTCCAAAGTAAAAACTGCTACTGACTAGACTGAGCAGAGCTTAGCAAGGAGTTGTACAATGCAAGAACTTGGTCTCATTCAATTACATCGACGGTTTTGGAACATCACACGATGTGGTTGACGTAATTCGCATATATCGCTAGGCAGGGGAAGTTCGTATTCACAAGCTTTTGACTTGACAATGAGGAACAATGAGGTGAGTACAACCTGTCATCATCGGCGAACTTTGCTAACTGGATCAATTGATTAACTCAGATGCAGAAAATTACATCGTAGAGCCGAAGCTAATCAGTTCCCTAATGCAACTTCTGCAGCGGTCCAGCGAACGTGACCTCATTCCACCATGTTTGGAAACGGAAGTCCGGATGTTCTATCTAAATCAGATGCCGAAGTTGTAAACTAATAACTCAAATTTCCATAGATTGTATTTTCCTTTAAAATCATGTAATTGAAAGATGTCATTTACCCTTGTTTATATAACTTGCTTTTCTCTTTCTCACACATTGTCACACGAATTATTTTTACAGTTTATTATTTTATGTTATAACGTGTTCGTATGTAATCATTATCGGTTAAAAGTTAATCTGTCGTTCAATTATTATTTCCCCTTTTTTCCTTTTTTTTTTTTTTTGAGGGAGCGAGGTGTTAGGGGTGAGGGGGTGAAGTTGGTTTCCGTAACTATTTCTCAGAGTGAATTTGCAATGCATTCCACACATCTTCTACATTTGCTATGTATTCCACATATCTTCTACATTTTCAGTAGATTTCAGCATTTCAAATATAATCTTTATTGTGATATTAAATTACTCTCTTTTTCTAAGTCAAATATAAACTTATTAAATTTCTGGCGTAAAAAAAAAAAAAAAATTAGCTCTTTAATATTTATGAATCTGTAATCGGGGACATCGCTGCCACTCTCCTATCGAGTGGTTCAATGGGTATGACGTCATTCGATTACTTTTTAGTCGGGCCACGCCAAGAGCAAAGTCATGAGAACAAGCGATATTTATGAACGTGACGTCAGAACGAGGGGGAGTCTACCAGGAAAAAATAAATATATGACTTTTAAAAATTAAAATGCAAAACTTTTAAATATATTTTTAAAAGTTAATAATTTTTTTTAGTGGGGGGGGGGAGAGAGAGAGAGAGAGAGAGAGAGAGAGAGAGAGAGAGAGAGAGAGAGAGAGAGAGAGACGAGGGCTTTGGAGAATTGAAAAAAAAAAGTAATAAAATAAAAAAGGAGGAGGGGGAATATATAGCGACTTTTGAGATACTCGAAACCAACATGGCTTGTGATGACAAGAGCTAATCTCCGTTCTACCATCTCCAACAGTTTAAGCAACACTTATCCCAACAAAAGAAACGGATGACTCGTATTCAGTCATCGATTATTTGATGTCTGCTCTGGAGCACAAAGCACATTTATCGCTCCAAACAGGAAAGTCTTTAATAAGTCGTCCGCTTATTTTCAGTGACGTCATCTTGGATATGTTTAATGCAAACAAAAAACAGTCACGAGGCTGAAACATTTGGTCTCTCAATGAAGTCTACTTCAAAATGGCACTCAGTGGTTTTCTAGATTTTGTTCACGCCACCAAGTTAGTTATATGGGTTTTCTAGATTTTGTTCTCGTCACCAAGTTAGTTATATGGGTTTTCTAGATTTTGTTCTCGTCACCAAGTAAGTTATATGGGTTTTCTAGATTTTGTTCTCGTCACCAAGTTAGTTATATGGGTTTTCTAGATTTTGTTCACGCCACCAAGTTAGTTATATGGGTTTTCTAGATTTTGTTCACGCCACCAAGTTAGTTATATGGGTTTTCTAGATTTTGTTCACGCCACCAAGTTAGTTATATGGGTTTTCTAGATTTTGTTCACGCCACAAAGTTAGTTATATGGGTTTTCTAGATTTTGTTCACGCCACCAAGTTAGTTATATGGGTTTTCTAGATTTTGTTCACGCCACCAAGTTAGTTATATGGGTTTTCTAGATTTTGTTCTCGTCACCAAGTTAGTTATATGGGTTTTCTAGATTTTTCATGCCCCCGAGTTAGTTCTAAAGGGTTTCTAGTTTTTTTTTTCATGCCACTGAATTAGTTGTACGGGTTTTATATATATCTCTCTTTGTACTGTATTAATTAAATGGGACTTTATTAATTTTGCTAAAAATAGTTATGTAGTTTAGATTACTTATAATTTTCTTTTGAGTATGTAAGCTTTCTAGATTCAACGTGGTGCTGTGTTATGAAAGTTTTTTTTTATAACTCATGTTATAGTGTTGAATATATTAACTTTTAAAACTTTATTATGATATTGATTTTGGTATATGTGTTGACATTTTTTTTCCGTGGTATCGATTTGGGTAATTGAACTTCCTATATATTTCTCATGATGCAGTGTTTAGTGTAAGCGTTTCCACATTTCTCATACTGGGAACTTCTATAAAACATAAAGAATCACATAAACTCATCATACATTCAGATTGTTAAAAGCATTAAACATGTAATGTTCTATTCTGTTATGACTAGTACAATTGAATGCGTTCACCATTACCCGTCAGCTTAATAACATATTCATACCTCCTTCTTTTTTACTCCTTCGTTTTTCTTACAGCAGTTGAGGGGAACGATAGTATATGGTTTTGTTTGCTCTTTAAAAAAAGTAAAGTACCCCCGTCACGCCAAGTGGCGTATTGGGAATATGGTGTTAGTGACCATAAATTTTACAGACCCTCGGCACATGATTTTTGAGGTAATGTGGTCGGTATTACGCCCGTGCCGCTTTACTTTCCCATAAAAAAATCCGGTTCTTAAAGGCTGGGTGAACCAGAAACCGTCGATTGAGATCGAACCCTACCCCTCGTCCTTTGTAGTCCAGTTCACTAACCACTGAGCTGTCGCGGCTCCCCTTATACAGTCTATAGTCAACATTTAAAATGCATAAATTTGTGAGTTTGGAAGATGGACGATTAAGGACGGTGGGTAAATAGAGAATTTATTTTTCAATTGTTGGAGACGAGCTAGTACTTACACTAACCACTGAGCTGTCGCGGCTCCCCTTATACAGTCTATAGTCAACATTTAAAATGCATAACTTGGTGAGTTTGGAAGATGGACGATTAAGGACGGTGGGTAAATAGAGAATTTATTTTTCAATTGTTGGAGACGAGCTAGTACTTACACTAACCTCTGAGCTATCGCGGCTCCCTTGTCTGCTCTTTAGTTAAATTATATGGCTATAGTTTTCTAGTGTTTTACGAGTAGTATTGTAGTTGTTCATTATTTTCGATCTTGTTTATCAGCAGTTAGAGATAATAACCCTGACCTTGGACTTGTGCATTTCCATTACTTAAACAGATACCAAAAGTACCTAAAGACAATGTCTATGAATAAAAAAAATGACATACAATATTTCAGGATTGATAGTGTATGCGTGTACGTGTGCATGCGCGTGTGTATGGTGTACGATGGGTGATTGAGAATGTCTTGCATTCTGTACACTTGCACCGATGTTTCATGTTTTGCCGTTTTCCCTAATTTGTAGCAGAACTTGATTTTCAAATCCATTGCACTGTGACTCTCCTTCTCACGCCGACTATGTTCGACCAGCTGCAGTGGGTTTACCCTGGCTTTCACGTGCACTCCACTTCATGCTAGGAGACGTTTTTCAACGTGCCTCTGGATAGCCTTGCGTATACGCGCGCACATGGGTAGTGTACTGTAGAAAATACTTCATGCTTGGTAATGTAAATCTATTTCTTCATTTTTTTCTTTTCCTTATTTGACTTTCAGTGTTTAAAGAGAGATATAAATTGCGGTCATTTGCTCTTCTTTTGGCCACTGTAGCTGTTATTTTTCCTAGTGCTTCTAATATTTCCATCAATCCATATTTTGCTTTTCTGTTGGCCACTCCTGCTGTTATTTTTCCTAGTGCTTCTAATATTTCCATCAATCCATTATTCGTTCTTCTGTTGGCTACTGCTGCTATTTTTCCTAGTACTTCTAATATTTCCCTCAATCCAACTTTTTCATGGTCGGTTCTTGAGTCTTGTTTTTCTCACGGCACTTTTTAAAGGCTCGCTGTGTTGTGTCTTGGTTTATCTGTTTTATCACGTTTCCTAACCATTTTATCCGTTTCTTTATGTATCCTATGTCAGAAATTATTACTAGATTTGTTTTCTCAGTTCTTCATTTCAGATCTTTTATCTCAGACTATTTTCTGGCATTCATCTAACACATTCTATCTCGGTAGTAGTTATTTGTTTATTGTTCCAGAGTCTTGAGTCCAGGTCTGGCATTGGTAACACGACGTTGGGTGTGAAAATTGTGTTGTAGAGTGGCAGTTTTTTTCTTTAGCATTATTTCTTTGTTGGAAAACAGTGGTACTAGTTCCCCGATGATTTGACAAGGTTTGACGCATCTTGAGTCTATTTCTGCCCGTTTGTAAATTGTAGTATGTCACTACTAGACTTCTAAATATTTAAATTTCTCATCTTGTTTCACTTGTCTGCCGTGTTATATTAATGATTTATTTCTCTTTCACGATATTCATGACTTATATCTTGTCGATGTTGATTTTCATGTTGTATTGAGTGCTTGTGACGTTTCTTCAATATCTATAGGAAATAAGTCAATATTAGTAAAGAATGAAATCAATGTATCTATTTCAACAACAATAGAACAAATATTTTTGTTATCAACATATTCAACGGATTCCGAGAATCCTATGGTTGGTGACATACAACGATTTCCACAGTCACAGAGAATCATCATCAGGTATTATGCATCCTGGCGTAAGTAATCATGTCACACCACAACTTTCTATCTGTACAGCTGCTTATAAATCCAGTTGTTGGCTTCCTACCTAATCATTTAAATGGTCTTATATCTTTAATACAGCTTCATTCTATATCTATCTATTTATCTATCTATTGACCTTTCGAGCCGTAGCTGGCCCATAGGGCGTAGACCAAGATACTCCTTCTCTTATCCGAATTTTTGTTCTAGCAGTTTTTAATTCTTTTAAATATATTTTATGAAATCTCGCCATCTGTCTCTGTTCTGTGCAAGCAGCTAACATACATCTATTTCTATATCTACAGAGAATAACATATGGAAGGTAACATACATCTATTTCTATATCTACAGAGAATAACATATGGAAGGTAACATACATCTATTTCTATATCTACAGAGAATAACATATGGAAGGTAACATATATCTATTTCTATATCTACAGAGAATAACATATGGAAGGTAACATACATCTATTTCTATATCTACAGAGAATAACATATGGAAGGTAACATACATCTATTTCTATATCTACAGAGAATAACATATGGAAGGTAACATGCATCTATTTCTATATCTACAGAGAATAACATATGGAAGGTAACATACATCTATTTCTATATCTACAGAGAATAACATATGGAAGGTAACATACACCCATTTCCGCAGCTACAAATAATACATTTTTAAAAAGTAAAAATGTATAAATTTCAAAGGAACCGAGAGTTACCCGGAGTTTGTCAAATGTCAATCTACTTCAAGAGCTACACAGAAGACACTCTTACCTGGCTACTTCCATTAACTCCCGTCATGGCGAGAGTGTAAAAGAGAACGAGAATGCACAAGAGGATGGCAGGTGCACTTGTTCCTCTCAAACGTAGGTTGATCACGTGGGGGCAATGATAATATGACGTCATCTGACTGCCCCCGGGAGTCTGCGACACAAAGACAGGGATTATATTAATGCCCTCTCTTGTTCATTATCATGGATCGTGTTACACTGTGTCTCGTAACTTTTATTTTGTTAAACTCGAGAGACAAATCCATGACGCAACCGAGAATAACGAAAACATTCTGATCACAATTTATATTTCCAGTGCGTACAGTATAGAATATATTTAACATTTAATTTATAAGCATTTAAAAAAAAAACAACAGAATTTCATTATTTGGTAAATAACAGTTTAAAAAAAACAACAAATCAGCAATGTTTTAAAGCTCCCCAAAATTAAATAAAATCACTTTTGTTTTTAATTCAAATATCAAAGGGGAAGCAGAAGTGCCCGCGACTTGCGGTCGCAATAGCAGAGTCGGCGCACCATCACCTGACTAAGACCTAGCAGTTCTACCTCCTAGTGGTCTCCCCTCGTGGTCTGCGTCAAATCCGGCTGGCTAACAGAAGCTATGATCGCTGTGTTCCCTGGTGGCTGTTACTGACATAGAAGACCCAGTATTGCAGTACATCTGGGCTGGACTAGTAAGTTCTCAGCACAGCCTGGGATAGACGAGCTCCAACTTTTCCAGTAAGAGCTGGGAATGTCAAGAAAGTCATTACGACCCGGCACATCAATGAGTCAAAGAGCACGCTGCCCGCATCAACTCGTGGCATTACGTCAACTCAACTCAAATATCAAAGAGCGAACGGTACATAGACTTGTGATCATCGTCTTCGTCATGCAACCGAGATCATCATTATTTAAATGGCTGATAAATGCAAACAGAATTATTTATTAAATTGACTTTATAAAAATGTGTACACCAATTATTTATTTGGTAGAGCTTCTATAGGTGGGCATGCTGAGACAAAGACAATATCAATTATCTTGAACAAAAAGTAACATCAAAGGTAGAGCAATTGAAGTCTCTCAGGGAATAACAATAATGCAAGTGACAGGGAACACTGGGGCCATATATCAAGTGACAGGGAACACTGGGGTCATATATCAAGTGACAGGGAACATGGGGCTATATATCAAGTGACATGGAACACTGGGCCATATATCAAATGACAGGGAACACAGGAGCCATATATCAAGTGATAGAATAAGATATTAATCATATTATATACAAAGAAGAGATTAATTAAGTTAATAAATTTGAGTGCATTTCCTCTTTAAGAGACGAACAAATAATTAAGAACAGATGAATTTAATTACATCCATTACCTGGGGCTGAGGAAATTAATGCTTGCCTCTCTAGGGTTGAAATAATCACTGCTTCTCCTCAATTTAGATTGACTTGATTAGTGCTACTACTCATTTATGGACTGATGGAGTCAGTAAGTCAAAGTAAAGTGCCCCGTCACGCCAAGTGGCGTATAGGGAATATGGTGTTAGTGACCATATATTTTACAGATCTTCATCACATGATTTTTGGGGTAATGTGGTCGGTATTACGCCCGTACGCGCGTTTACTTTCCCAGGAAACAAATCTGGTACCCATTAAAGGCTGGGTGAACCCGGAAGCCGTCTGTTGGGATCGAACTCTACCTCTTGTCATTTGTAGTCCAGTTCACTAACCACTGAGCTATCGCGGCTCCCTGATGGAGTAAGTTCTCCTCACTATTAGCTCTCGTGCAAATTGGTATCTAGACTTTAGACTTTAAAACGGAGAGGCATTCCCATATCTGATCAGCCCACTTCCAAGCAGCCAATAAAGTGGTCATCCTGATCGTTCATACTGCTCTAGTGAACGTGTTGTGTTTTGGGGGAAAAAAGGCGCGCAGCTCACGATGCATACTTTCCGATCGCTGTAATGATCGTCAGGGGCAGCACGACCTTCATGCGCCCGCGCCAAATCCGTGTGGACTTCATGATCAGTGAGTGTGCCCCAAGAATCGCTGTCCCAACAAATGAAGTCAGGCCTCCACTTCGGTGAAACACTCGATCTGACCGTAGTCCAGCTGGTGGCGAAATTGCAGTTGAACACAGATCATATATCCCGTCCCAGGGTAAAGCCTGGGTCTAGTACAGTTCCACTTCAATCACTGGTCCGCCACATGCAGCACAAAACTCTACGCACGGGCATCACAACCATGTTGACTTTGAGTTCAGGTGAAAGAAACCGACCCAATGCTATAATCGCACATGAAAATCCAGATAAGAAAGAATCATTTGAAAACACAATGCAGAAAAATTGCCACAAGTCCTGGGTTTGAATTGACTTGGCGGCCATATTGTTATTATCTATTACCTATATTTATCCACTCACCACGTGGAGATTGGACCATAAAATAAAAAGTCGACTAAGAGGATTTGAAGGTCGCTGTCTTAAGAAGATTCTAAACATCCGTTGGGATCAACACATCGCAAACAAAGAAGTCGCCAGAAGATCAGGCATCAACAACATCAATCAAGAAGTGAAAAGAAGACGTTGGTAATGGCTAGGTCACGTTCTACGAATGGAACGAAACAAGCATCCGCACATAGCATTAACATAGGCCTGGCAAATGAAGAAGAGGCAGGCCATTGCTGACATGGCGACGAACCATACATGATGAAATAAAAAAGGCTGGCAGGTCGTGGCGAGAGTTGTCCATGCTTGCTCCAGACCGGATTTGGTGAAGATCTCTTGTGATTGCCCTATGCTCCGACCGGAGTTTAGAGGATTAAGAATGATCTACTTTTACATTTCTACTAGATCATGTTCGTCCTGTAACTAACAAACAATTATGTGTAGAGAAGTCAGCAGCACAGTACACAGAAAAAGCAGAACACATGATATTCTGTTCTCATTCAAATTGTTACACGCCTGTGTCAAATTGTGGTAAGTATTTACTGACGACAGAAGGAACTGCATGAAGGGCAATACGTATGCGATAGCACGAACTGTGGTCAAATTTAAACAAGAAAAAGACTATGGTATTATTTTATTGTCTTTTCTAGTTTAAAATAAAGAAGTGAAAAGTAATGCAGCGAAATAGATTAATGTAATGCTTTGTAACAAATGACAACTATGTAAAGGAGAGTATTTTAAGTTATTTTTTTTAAAAGCGGATAAAAAGACGATGAAAAAAGTATTAGATCTCAAACTCTTAATGAGCACATACTACAAGATAGTAGTTGAAACCCGAAAAGAGCAAGCTGTATGCAGTTGTCCCGACATTAATCACAGAAATGATATTAGGTATGTAAACAATATCCGCCTATATAGACAGTGCTTCAAGGGTGCGAAGTGTTAAACTTTACTCTAACAGACCCCTGCATTTCGCTGTCACATTTCCCATCTCAGTTAACCACGCGTCCATTCTTGAGAATGATGTTAACCAATTCTATTAAATTATCATGGATTCCCCAGAGTTCTTGTACTGTGTTACTCTCTACAATTGCGATAATAATGTCCCAAGGAGGATATTCTATATCCATTTATAGAAGAACAAGAGTTTGAACAAACATACAGAGAATGAACTACAAGAAATAACAGACATAATAGTAAAAGAAAGCAACAAGAAAGGCCTAAGTCTGAATGGTAAGAAAACAGAAGTAACGGTCATATCGAAGAAATAATCATCACCATCATGCAACATAAAAATAAACAGGACAAATCTGAAACAGGTGCAACGCTTCAAATACTTGGGCATAATAATAACATCAGATGGAAGATGCCTCACAAAAATAAAAAAAGCTGAATAGCTCAGGCCGAAATAGCATTTCAGAAAATGAAAAACGTCTTATGTAACAAAAATATGCCTATAGAAGTGAGAAAGAGAGTTCATCGGTGCTGTATAGAGCCAATTGTGACCTATGGAAGCGAATCATGGACAGTAAACAAACAAATGAAAAGACGACTAGAGGCCACAGAGATGTGATTTCTCAGAAGAATGTTGAGAATTACCTGGACAGCTAAAAAGACCAACGAGGAAATTCTCAATGAGGCCAACACAGAAAGGGAGCTCTTAAAAAAAGCATCATAAAGAAACAATCAATATTTTTTCGGGCACATCATGAGAAGAGGAAAATTGGAATATTTGATTACAACTGGGCAACATACAGTGAAAGAGTTATAGCGGACGATAAAGAGAGAAAGCACTAGATAGCTTGGTGTCTTGGCACGGAAAACATTCAATAACAGAATTGATATGATGCACACTGGATAGAATATTGTGGAAGGACATGATCGCCTACGCCAATCAGTATGGCACATGATTATGATGATGCTTATATCTTCGAGTTTAACATCCTGAAAACAAAGTAAATTAATTAGTTGATTAAAGAATAAAGAGCAATTTTGTAACGTTTTTGTGTTAAAAGAATTATGAGCTTCACTATTCGGTGTAAAGAAACAAAAACAAAACTGAGCAAGTAAAGCCACAACGGCACTTATAAACAACATCCAACAAAGTTTTTCAGTTTCAGGATAATAGCCCCTTTTCTACAGCGACCTAGCTATTTAAAAACACGAGAAAGGAGAGCTTTATTAAAATGGATTATCCTGGAGCCATCTGGCGAGTTTTAAAACCCATTCATCAAGTGAAATGTGCGTCTATCCTGGCATTGCTCGCGACTGCTAACCAATCATGACATTGATACTAAGAACACACATAAACGACAATCTAACTCCTCTTTTTCAACGCTAGTGAAATAACGTATATTTTATTTTTATTTAAAATATTTAAACTTACTAGATTCTTCATTTTAATACATATATTTGGCATACAAATTTACGAACGTAAAGTAAACTAAAGTACGAGACTTGAACCGGCGTCTTAGCACGCGAGTTTACACCCATAAGTGCTCGGCCGCCTGTCCAGAAATGTTCGGAAATTTCTGTATAGTGTAGCCTCAAGCATCGAAACTCAGATGCGAAGCGACATTCCTCACCTTCCCAGGATAATACCCTAGTACCCATTTCTGCCAACGGCTGGGTCGACCGTGGGGGTATTTTTTTTTTTCCAACCACGAGTACAATTCACACTGCTCCCAGCGGGAATCGAACACGGGTTGTCCGAACGTCGGTAGTCCAGTCGAGTGGTTTTCCCAACTCGGCTACCGAGACCCTCAAATTTACGAACGTATGAGTATGAAATGAAAGGTGGTCCTCCAAAAAATACAATAAATTCCTTAGAGATAGTTTCGTTTTAATAATTGCAACCGAGGAACACATTTCTGATTACACATTTTATAAAATAATATCTTAATTATAAAAATAATAAAGTAATACATACAATTATATAAAAAAAATTAAAAATAATATCTTATGTTATTGCAAGATTTTTGTAAATAGCGACATAAGATGTCAATAAGAGGCAGACATTACATTTATAACAGTAATATAAATGTTAAAACATTTTACATATTTTACGTCAATTACCATAAACAAATATCGTTTACCTTCACAACTCAATGCAGAAACAATTCAAAGGCAGAAACAATTTACCTTCATAGCTACCTTAGAGAGACAGTTTACCTTCATAGCTACCTTAGAGAGACAGTTTACCTTCATAGCTACCTTAGAGAGACACAGCTTACCTTCACAACTATCATAGACAGACACAGATTACCTTCACAACTATCATAGACAGACACAGATTACCTTCGCAACTACCGGAGACAGACACAGTTTACCTTCATAATTAACATGGAGAGACACAGTTTACCTTCATAACTGCCACAGAGAGGCAATCTAGTTAATTAACTACCATAGGGAGACATAATTTATAATCATCATCATGTGCCATACTGGTTGGCGTAGGCGATCATGTCCTTCCACAATCTTCTATCTACAGTGCATCGTATCAGTTCCGTTGTTGACTGTTTTCCATGCCATGACACCAAGCTATCCAGTATTTTCTCTATTTGTCGTATTAATATGCACACACAAAAAAAGAGTAAGTTATATATAAAATGAAATCGATGAAATTAAACATGGGTACTTTCATTTGCAATCGCAATCAATGTAAGACTTGCAACCACGTCCTCACGACAGATACGGTTCTCTTCCGTAGTGGTTCTTTTGATACGAGAGAAGGATTCACTTGTACATCGCGTGACATTATCTATGTTATCATATGTAAACGATGTAAGATGACTTATATAGGTAAATCAGGACGCCGTCTCTGATGGTGACGCCAAGAGCGTGTGCATGGTATCACTCGTGACTCCAGGCGCCCCAATAGCAACCCCCTTGAAAGAAAACTCTAATAGCCATCAAGGTAAGGTGGATGTCCAAGTCACTGGCATTGTGTCATGTTCTCCCGACAGCCGTAGCCGATACACCTTAAGGAATCGTCTGATCGCCTTTTCATTTGCCTCACCCCAAGGGGTATCAATGCATCAGTGAATCAATTAACAGGAAGGGGTATGTTTACAGCACTTGGAAAAAAATGACAAATAATCAACAACAGAAAAAAAACAAAGAACAATACATGGACCGAAGCAGGATCGAACCCGTACTCAGTGGCATAGCGCCTTGCCACGAAAAGCCAAACGCTACGGAATACTGCCACTCAGCTAACTAAATAAATTAGCTATCGTGGACAATGTCTTACACGCAGGTGGTCTCATGACTATAGCATAAGGCTGCCATCACAGCTCGGAATACATTCATAATCTGTATTTTTCCTATTAAGACAATCAATGTATCAATGTATCCCTTTCTAATGGGTAATCTATTACCTCTTCTTTCTCTCTTTCATTTCCATCTCACTATCAATTCCCCCTCTCTCTTCTCCATTCTTTCCTCCTCAGCTTCTGTTTTGGCCTCTTACAAGCTGACGTCATCTCCCCAAGCGATATTCATGGGCTATATTATATATTTGTAAGTATGCACCCTTCTAAAAGAATCTTGATCGCTATTTACCTATTTATATTTATGATTACAGTAGTACTGCTATTGTTTGTCTGTTCTCTTCTTATATTTATGATTACAGTAGTACTGCTATTGTTTGTCTGTTCTCTTCTTATATTTATGATTACAGTAGTACTGCTATTGCTTGCATGTTCTCCACTTATATTTATGATTACAGTAGTACTGCTATTGCTTGCATGTTCTCCACTTATATTTATGATTACAGCAGAACTGCTATTGTTTGCCTGTTCTCTACTTATATTTATGATTACAGCAGAACTGCTATTGTTTGTCTGTTCTCTTCTTATATTTATGATTACAGCAGAACTGCTATTGTTTGTCTGTTCTCTTCTTATATTTATGATTACAGCAGAACTGCTATTGTTTGTCTGTTCTCCTCTTATATTTATGATTGCAATAGTACTGCCATTGTTTGTCTGTTCTCTTCTTATATTTATGATTACAGTAGTACTGCTATTGTTTGTCTGTTCTCTTCTTATATTTATGATTACAGCAGAACTGCTATTGTTTGCCTGATCTCTACTTATATTTATGATTACAGTAGTACTGCCATTGTTTGTCTGTTCTCTTCTTATATTTATGATTACAGTAGTACTGCTATTGTTTGTCTGTTCTCTTCTTATATTTATGATTACAGTAGTACTGCTATTGTTTGTCTGTTCTCTTCTTATATTTATGATTACAGTAGTACTGCTATTGTTTGCCTGTTCTCTTCTTATATTTATGATTACAGTAGTACTGCTAGTGTCTGCCTGTTCTCTACTTATATTTATAATCCTTATCAATACGTATTCTGCCAGCTACACTTTATATTCCAGTTCTACCTTACTCTCCCCTTTTTTCTTGTTATTCCATTTCATATAGCTGCTATTATATTACTTCTGTCAGACACTCTACCATCCTATACTTCCTCGCATATTGAACCCCATGTTTACGCCAATCCTCCTCAATCACTCTATTACACCTCATTTATCCACATTTTTCCAGAGTCACACCTGGTTTTGTTTGCTTGTTGTAACTTCATAGTACACACTTCTCTATCTCCGGCTGGTACCCGTGTCACTCTTGACTGCTCACACACACCATACTATCATCGTCCAATCTCATCCGACTTCTTGTCTAATTACGTGACTAATTGTTTCCCCTCTCCCACTCTCACGTCTTATCACATTTGACTGGTAGCCATCTACTCGCCGGAAACTTTTGGATTGTGCCTCATTTAAGTCTCGGTTTAATTTTATGTGTGTTTTAGCTTACTAATGTTTATACATTATAAATTGTTATCCTCCAATATATATAGCAGATCCCTCTTTTGTCTTATCATTTCATCTCTTATCCCTGTGGTTATTTTCCCTTGATTTACCTGCATCACTCATTCTAGATGTAGTAGAATTTATCTTTATTTCGTTGCCCATTTGTGTTCTCGTTTTCTGAAGTAGGCCATATGTAAGCCGAAACGTCAGTATTTTGTTGCGTCGTTTTTTGTGAAGCTGTCACCATACCATGTGGGAGTGTACGTTACACCTCACTACTTGCTCCTATGGTTCTCTAAAATTTATAGGATCTTTGAGTAACGTACTCTTGGTTGCGTCCCAAGTATAGTTAAGTTTTTTTTTTAATAAATTGCAAATTACAGACCAAACAAAATTAGGCCATAAAGAAGGTACATGTAGTTAGGATAGAACACTTAGAATATACATCTTAGTTCATCACGAATTTAATTTATCAAACGATAAATGTAGTTCAACAAGGCTATATTACGTCAAGGCTATATTACGTCAAGGCTATATTACGCCAAGGCTACATTACGTCAAGGCTATCGTGCATAAGAGGTCATGCATATTTTCAAAAACTAATTAGTTATCCTTTTAATAGTATGACAGTCCCCGCCCCAAAATCGCCCCCTCCCCCCCCCAAAAAAAAATACATAAAATAACATACAAAAATAAAAATGAATATAATATTTCGTGATCTGTTTGAGCCGCTTACTTTCTCCAATTTAAACCCAAACATTATGTATGTAACAGTTTGAGTGTTTTTACCTTACAATATCAATAACTTATTTATGTTTTTAAAAAACAGGAGTAACTCTGCAGTCAGTAATATTTATATATATGTGTGTGTTTGTGTGTGTATGTGTATGTATGTATGTAGATTAGAAAAATTATGCGGATCTTCGTTTCAAAATAATTTGAAGGCTCTTTATTAAACAATGAAGCTAAATATTGGCTTATGTGGATTTTTATTTGTGTATAAACAATTTCGAGCTGAATACATAAACCAGGGATATATGAAAAAAATGCCTTCATTTTTAGCCAGTCGCTGACAGAAATGGGTACCAGGGTAGCACTCTGGGTGGGTGAGGAATGTTGCCTTGCATCGTGAGTTTCGATGCTCGAAGCGACACTATCCAGAAGTCTCCGAACACTTTTGGATAGGCGGCAAAGCACACGTGGGTGAAAACTCGCGTGCTGGAACGCGGATTCAAGTCTCGTACTTTAGCTTTACTTTATCTGGAGTCAGCGGCATGGCAGTTATTGTCATTGTTTCTGGATTGTCTTTTGAGCAAGTGGCTTACAAATGTTATCCCTTTCCTGCTTGTTATTGCTGGTAAATGTCCTCATGTCACAACTGTTGTGCAGTGTTTTGAATCTGATCTGTGTCCAACATTTTCTGCAGACGCGCTAATTAGCTGAGTGGCTGTGTACCAAAGCGTTCGGCTTCTCGTGGCAAGGCGCAATGCCATTGAGTACGGGTTCAATCCTGCCTCGGACCATATATTGTTCTTTGTTTTTTTTCTGTTGTTGTTTATTTGTCATTTTTTCTGAATGCTAACACATACCTCTTCCTTCTATGATTCCCTGATAACCAGATAGTTTGGGTTTAATTCTCAATGTGACCCTTTTGTTCCCCCGCCCCCCACCCCACCCCACCAGACATTCTTATGTAAAACAATATATCTATGGCCTCCAAAGATTTCCTTGGCTCTTGTTAGATCGTCCAGGATTCGCTACTAGGAAGCTATAGCTTCTTTTTACAAAAATCGTTCAGAGCAACAAAGTTTTGCTCGGAGGACCAACTTGAACATTGTTTAGCTAAACTTTGAAACGTGATAAAATGTTTACGTTTAAATGTTTACAGCATAAAGGACATGACATGGAATTTATGACAAGTCCGCGTGAGTCAACGCTCGGTTATTCAGCTGTAAAATGGACCACAGCGGCATGGGAGTCCGCTTAATTAGTAACAAAACACAGACTTAACATTGACCAAATCAGTAATCATTCATCATCATTGAGTGCCGTCTCCGCATCGAAGGTTGGCTACCATGGAGCACCATTCCACTCTGTCTCTTGTTTTGATGGTGCAGATTGTCATAGGTTGACTTGTCCATCTTTTGATGTTACTCGTCCATATTAGTCTTGGTCTGTCTCTGCCTCTTTTACCTTGTATTTTCCTTTCCAATATTACTTTTATTAGGCTGTTGTGTCTTTTAACATGCTCCCAAAATTTCATTTGTCGTCTTCTAATTGTGTTTAGTAGTTCTCTTTTCATTTTTAGTTGTTTTAAAACTTCATCGTTTGTTTTCTTTTCTTTCCATCCAATTCTACATATTCTTCTATAGATCTACATCAGTAGATCGTTTATTTGTTGATTGCTCCAGTTTACCGGTTTTGTGAACGATTTCTGGCTTTCCTAAATGTATTAATGAATAAATAAATGGTAATCAACGATATAAAAGGTGAGACCCACAGCAGTTGCCATCGGGCCATGAAGTGTTAGTGGCTTCATTGCACTGTCTGAACTTCATGATTTGGAGGTGGCCAGTTAACAGCAGTACAGTAACTGATAACCTATTACTAATTAATTGTCCGTTATTTTAGGAATATAAAAGATATTCAAATTAATTTCTGTAGGAACATTCAGTATACGGGAGCCGCGATAGCTCAGTGGTTAGTGAACTGGACTACAAAGGACAAGGGGTAGGGTTCGATCCCAACCGACGGCTTTGTGGGTTCACCCAGCCTTAAATGGGTACCAGATTTTTCTGGGAAAGTAAAGCGGCGTGGGCGTAATACCGACCACATTACCCGGAAAATCATGTGCTGAAGGTCTGTAAAATTAATGGTCACTAACACCATATTCCCTATACGCCACTTGGCGTGACGGGGGTACTTTACTTTTTTTATTCAGTATACAGAAACTAAGGAGTAGACATAACAAATGTAGTAATTCGTTTTTTTTTTAATGACAGCTGACGTGAAATATGTAAGCTGAGCAATAATGTACTTGTTTTACGTAATAACAAAAATGCTAGAGGATGGTAGAGATTAGGAATAATGAAATTTTTGAAGGCCTGTACCTATTCACAATATCAGTACCGCACACAAACATGTAGCAAACGGCATCTACCAGTGGGAATTACCAACTCGAATTACTAACATAACATGTTATTCTCATGAGAGTTACATCCCTTTTTTCTCTTTCAAGTCCTAAGAATACTCTCAACAAAGAGCCAACAAGTCTACGGAGATATTTTAGAATTGTCTGGATACAATTACCAGGAAATTAAAATTGTCCTGACGTTAAATATTTATAATTTGATATAAAGAGTGAAGACTGGTTCGTTTAACTAGAAGAAATGATAACATTCAGATTCAGCCATTTGCTGCTTGTCTAGTAAATAAAACATCCTCTATTATCTCAAGGAAGTGATACGAAACCTTGCCTTTACCTGAGGGAAGAAGATAATACGCCAGCAAAGAGCGGAATGTACGAGTAGTGGTTTAGAGCTAGTTATATCAGAGACAGGTGATAACCTATCAGAAAGTCGATTAATAACAGGCACTATTTTCACGAACTAGCGGAAGCCACTTGTGTCGCGAATTACTTGGCAGGTCGCAATGGTTCAAGGGATTGCTACAGCATTAGTGGCACAGCTTTCGCTTGTTGTTTTATTGGTTCAGCATTAGTGGCACAGCTTTCTCTTGTTGTTTTATTGGTTCAGCATTAGTGGCACAGCTTTCGCTTGTTGTTTTATTGCTACAGCATTAGTGGCACAGCTTTCGCTTGTTGTTTTATTGGTTCAGCATTAGTGGCACAGCTTTCTCTTGTTGTTTTATTGGTTCAGCATTAGTGGCACAGCTTTCTCTTGTTGTTTTATTGCTACAGCATTAGTGGCACAGCTGTAACTTGTTGTTTTATTGCTACAGCATTAGTGGCACAACTTTCACTTGTTGTTTCATTGCTACAGAATTAGTGGCATAGCTTTCACTTATTGTTTCATTGCTACAACATTAGTGGCACAACTTTCACTTGTTGTTTCATTTCTACAGCATTAGTGGCACAACTTTCACTTGTTGTTTCATTTCTACAGCATTAGTGGCACAACTTTCACTTGTTGTTTCATTGCTACAGAATTAGTGGCATAGCTTTCACTTATTGTTTCATTGCTACAGAATTAGTGGCACAGCTTTCACTTATTGTTTCATTGCTACAGAATTAGTGGCATAGCTTTCACTTATTGTTTCATTGCTACAACATTAGTGGCACAGCTTTCACTTGTTGTTTCATTGCTACAGAATTAGTGGCACAACTTTCACTTGTTGTTTCATTGCTACAGCATTAGTGGCACAACTTTCACTTGTTGTTTCATTGCTACAGAATTAGTGGCACAACCTTCACTTATTGTTTCATTGCTACAACATTAGTGGCACAGCTTTCACTTATTGTTTCATTGCTACAGAATTAGTGGCACAGCTTTCGCTTATTGTTTCATTGCTACAGAATTAGTGACACAGCTTTCGCTTGTTGTTTCATTGCTACATAATTAGTGGCACAACTTTCACTTATTGTTTCATTGCTACAGAATTAGTGGCACAACTTTCGCTTGTTGTTTCATTGCTACAGAATTAGTGGCACAACTTTCGCTTGTTGTTTCATTGCTACAGAATTAGTGGCACAGCTTTCACTTGTTTTTTCATTGCTATAGAATTAGTGGCACAGCTTTCACTTATTGTTTCATTGCTACAGAATTAGTTGCACAGCTTTCACTTATTGTTTTATGGCCTCGTCTGTTACTATAATATGGACCAGAATCTATTTCCAGGCTTGTCCATTGAAAGTTGTAATAAAACTGAATTGTCTGGTACAAACTAGATTTACGTGGTGAACATGGAAGGGGTAAGTGATGTCGTGTTGCGGGTTGGTCCAAGGAATGAATGCCATTTTCATTCCCTAGTGTCTCGTAAATGGAGATGATATGTATATATTAAACTGCCTTTTAAAATTAGGAGGGCCGTGCCGAAAGATGCACGTATAATTATCTTTAAATGGCAGTATAACGTGCGAAACATTATTTTAAGAACGAAGAAAACAAAAGAAAATGAAGGGGAAAAAATAGACAGAATAATATATTTGTAGAGCCGGAAATAATTTGAAGAGACATTAAGATAACCTCAGCTTTAAGTTTAACTATAAAGAAAGAAAGAAAGAGTGAAAGAAAAAAATAAATAAAGAAAGAACTTGAAATAAATGTCCTTTTAACGTGACGCATCATTCATCTCAGGGCCTCATTATTGCGGCATAATAATGACTGTGCTTTCTTCTTGCCATCCTATATTGCCAGCCTACACGTGTTAAACGCTGATTTATTGTTGTACGGACTAAGAGGTTTACTTAGACTGGGGGCTGAAAGTTGAAGTGATCGCTTAAGCTTAGTTAAAATGATGCATGATAATGATGAATGTTGATTTCATTATTAGTTTGGTGGACGTTTTAAGCCCCCTCTCCCTCTACAAACAATAACTACCACTACCAAACTCTTGTATAATCTCCAGTTAACGGTTGCTGCAACGTGTCTCCTTGAGTGTAGAAATCCTTTACAAATTTCCACCGATATCTTCGGATCGAATGTTAATAGAATATCTTTGTTTCCACGAAGATTTTTATAACTAGCGGCATTTGGTCAGATCATGTCATTGGTTTGATTTGTTCACATTACCAGTTATGTCAAAATATGTGCCAACATCCATCAATATACATATACATAAGAGTATAACTGCCTCGAAATTTTAAATTGATACGTCATTAGACTTTATACTTTGATTTATCAGAATATTAATTAAAATTTGTTTGATGTTTCTCCTTATTTTCAATCTCAAATTTTCTTTCTTTCACTGTTTTGACCTTCTCAAACTTCTCTTTCTAAATATTTCATATCTTTATTTTTCTCAGTTTCTTCTTCGTCTCTCCCTTTGAGCTACAATACATCTCAAATCTTCACTTTACACTTCAAATGTAATCTGTGCTTTACTGATCTTCTCAATTTAACTACCTCTCTTTTCCCCGCTTTCATTGTCCCTTTTATCTCATTCCTATTTGAATGTAACTCCGTATCTCTCTCTCTTTCTCTCTCTCTCTCTCTCTCTCTCTCTCTCTCTATCTCTAATATCCGCCATCAATGACTCTTAAAATAGTAACAATAAGCGATGAAGAGAAGCTCACTGTGACATGTTTCGGCTGAAAATATGTCATCTTGTCAAGATAGATGTCAAAGATAAACAGTCACAGGTTGGGAGAGAATGTGCGCTCTGAGAACGATGTGCAACTTATCTCCATGGAAACGGAAGGACGTTTTGATAAACGATTAACCACGTCTGCTGAAGAGACTACAACAAAAGGCCATTTTGTTGGCACAGAAACCAGGTTTCCTAACAGGAAAACTTCCGCTAGTAGCTCACAGCGGTTTGCATTTACTCAAGAAAAAAGGAAAATAAATCAGTTAAATGTAACAACATTGCACTTCGTGCAACAAAACAATAGAAAAAAATAGCTGAATACAAAGATGTGCACAGTTTAATCTTGACTGTCTCTTAGCAATACGATTATAAACGTTCTCATAAGCTGAATTGATAATAAACATTTTGTTGAATAATTGTATCTACCAGTGATTAATTAAAGATTATGTTGTATTGCATGTTACACTAGAGCTGAAATAGTTACAGGGAGCAGGGCAAATAAATGCAATGCTGCGGTAAAGCTGGTAGCAGGGAACAAGTGATGGGGTGTAATATAGTAAGTAAAAGTAAAGTAAAGAGCCCCCGTCACGCAATGTGGCGTATAGGGAATATGGTGTTAGTGACCATACATTTTACAGACCTTCAGCACATGATTTTCGGGTAATGTGGTCGGTATTACGCCTGCTCCGCTTTACTTTCCCAGAAAAAATCCAGTACCCATTTAAGGCTGGGTGAACCCGGAAGCCGTCTGTTGTGATCGAACCCTAACCCTTGTCCTTTGTAGTCCAGTTCACTAAACACTGGGCTATCGCGGCTCCCGGGGTGTAACATTTATTCCTACAATGTTTGGTGACAGCTTCAGAAATCAGGACAAATTATTTGATGCTTCGACCTCCGTGTGGCCATCTTCAGAAAACAGGGGCTGCATGTAGCCAGACATTTGAAATATTTTGTATTGTCCTTTTTTGTAAAGCTGTCACAATTCTTTGTAGTAGTATTTGTTACACCCTACCACTTGTTCCCTGAAATAGATACAGTTGTGTTCAATATCACAGTGAAATAAAACTTGTATGTTATATATATTTTAGGGACTTGCTGAGGTGGGGATCTGAGCACCTATGGACATGTTTGGAGTGCAATGATGATGACCCGCAAATAACTCAATATATTTAGAATTGTTTATAACATTTTTGGTCTTTAGTCTTGATGAATAAGGATGTTTGCAGGGCTTTCTTGAGTGAGTAAATTCTCTATTAGCAAAAGAAACTGCGAACGTATTCGCACATTAGAACGTATCACATAGTGAGCAACAATATTAAAAAAATTATACAGCAACATTCGAGGAAGCATTGATGTTAAATTCAAAAGACAAAATGTGCAGAAGAAAGGAAATGAAGCCAGGCACCACAAATACATCTTGCTAATTCTGCGGTCTGATCTGTCTATCCAATATTGGCTGATTCAGTCACGCTAGAACTCACAAATACTGAACCCAACATCATGAAAGAGGAAATGGAAGAAGTAATCAAATATGCACCTAGAAATAAAGCACCGGGGATAGATAACATGCCAACAGCAATAATAGCCGCAGCAGGAGAAACAGGAGTGCAATGGCTGCACATAATATTTAATGCAGCATGGCACCAAAAACAAGCCTGTCAAGATGCAACAAAGCTTGTCAAATCATTGGACAGTTATCACCACTATTGTCCAACAAGGAAATAACTCGCAAAACGAGCACTGTACAATATAATCTTCATCCCAATGTTGTGCTACCAATGACAGACCTGGACCCTAGATGCAAGAACAATAAGAAAAATAACCTCTACAGAGAGGAAATGTGTTAGACGAATGACAGGAAACAGTCTGAGAGATAAGATCAAAAATGAAGAACTGAGAAAAAAGCTAGGAATGGCCCCCGCCATAGAATATATAAAGAAACAAAAGATACAATTGTTTGGCCATGTGACAAGGCAGAAAGAACAAAACACATCACAACGAGCCTTCAACAAACGTTGTGAGAACACCAGACCCAAGTGTCGACCATGAAAAAGATGGATCGATGGAATATTAGAAGCACTAGGAAACATAACAGCAGCAGAGGCGAACAGAAGAGCAAAAGACCGCAAATTTTATCTCCCCTCGACGCTTAAAGGCAGATGAGGAAGGAAAGAAGAAAAGAGAAGAAGAAGTCACGAGAGAAGATGTTTAGTGACACCGCATCCAGCATAAGACACTAATATTTTACCAAACTACTAACTAACCATGATTGCTTGCTACCAACCGTCTGTCACGACGCCAAAAGCCATATATTATTAATGATGCATATATTTAATAGACACTGCGGACAAATCAGTTACCGGAGCTAAGAAGCAGAAATAAAGGGGAGTGGGAGAACACGTAACGATTTTAAGAGAGTGGCAAGAAACGGGATAGCTTGGAAAGTATTTGTTAAAGACGTATGCTCCACAGGGAGTTGAACGTATTTGTTGAAGATTTATGCTCCACAGGGAGTTGAATGTGTTTGTTGAAGACTTATTATCCACAGGAAGTTGAATGTGTTTGTTGAAGACTTATGCTCCACAGGGAGTTGAACGTATTTGTTAAAGACTTATGCTCCACAGGGAGTTGAATGTGTTTGTTAAAGACTTATGCTCCACAGGGAGTTCAATGGAAGAAAAAAAAAAGAAGAAGAAGAAGAAGAATAAAAAGAAGAATAAGAAGGTTATGACAGCGGCCTGTGAGCTGTTACCGCTACTCAAACACACAAATAAGAAATTATAGCAACAAAACAACGACAGAATGGAAATAATATATTTCAACAGAGAACAGCTGTGGGAGATACTAACTCTGTTAACAATATCAGAGATGGTCCTTATGACAGATTACAACATATGATAGCAAATGATTGAGACTTTGCATTAATGTCACAACAAAAGACTGAATGAGAAACGATGACATGAGATAGCGTGTTCGAACATCAACGATACATACAAGACATAAACTATATTAAAGTGCTTCAGCCACTTCATAAGAATGAAACCTAACTGGCTACAGTTGCAGCCTATAACAGACGACGATTTGGCATTAAGGCTCGATGAAACCAAAAGTCAGATGGAAAAACACTATTTATTAAAGAAATCCTGTAGCAGTGACACTGGCTAACAGACATAGTTCACCACAGAAAACTGTTGCCTCCCATATTTCACTATACATGTAAAAACAATAAATATTAAAATCATAAAAACATAGCATGGCAAAAAGTAATTTTAATGCCATGAAAAATATACTAAGATCAAAACAAATAACACCACGGCTAAAACTAAGAATAGCAAAATGTTACATCTTCTCAATATTCCTGCATGGTGCAGAAACATGGGCATTAGACAACAAAACAGAACAGAAAATTGAAGTCTTTGAAATGTGGATTTATAGAATAATAGGTAGAATTGGATGGGAAAAAAAAACAATAAACGATGGAGTTTTAAAACAACTAAAAATGAAAAGAGAACTACTAAACACAATTAGAACAAGGCAAATGGAATTTTTGAGGCATGTTAAAAGACACAACAGCCTAATACAAGTAATATTGGAAGGAAAAATGCAAGGTAAAAGAGGCAGACCAAGACTAACATGGACGAGTAACATCAAAAGATGGACAAGTCAACCTATGACAATCTGCACCATCAAAGTAAGAGACAGAGTGCAATGGCGCTCCATGGTAGCCAACCTTCGATGCATAGACGGCACTCAATGATGATGATGAAAATCATAGCTATGAACTTATAAAAACTACAACTCACCGACATTTATTCATTTGCTCCTTACCTGACTTCTACTAGCCCAAATGTCCCGTGAAAATACTTCACGTACACTGCAAGCTAAGATATTTATTTTATTGCAGCATAAATTTAGAACAAAAATCACGATACATTTAGAAGAAAAAGTATTTGGAGATAATACACCCCGAAAGTTGTAAGGTACCACTTAGAAACAACACTTGTAAAATTGCTTCATTTCCTGCTTCTAAGTGCCAATCTTTTCATTAGCGCAGAAATAGGAGGAGGCAGGCATAGCCATCTACAGCTGACAGTTCTTGTGAAGTGACAAAAGAAAGAATAGAAACAAATACAAATAATCCATACCAGTATGAAAAAGGATAAACGGAGAAGGGGTTGTGGGGGGGGGGGTGTAACCCCCGAGAGTTTGAGAACCACTGGTAGAAAGTAAAATGTTTAGTTTAACTTTTACTAACGGTAATATCTATATATAATATAAAATATGTTTTTAAAAAATATATATATATAAGTTTAACTTTTACTAACGGTAAAGTATTTAGTTTAACTTTTACTAACGGTAAAATATTTAGTTTAACTTTTATTAGCGGCACAATATTTTGCGACAAAAATAAAGAAAAATAAACATAAATAATACCATTTAAAAATTAACACCGAATTCTTTAGGGAGCAGATCTCAACCAGGCATACTTAATTTTCAAACACGCGCTGCTCACAGCAATTAAATTAAAGATCTCCTGAGATGATTCAAGACAAGTAATCACTCTACAGTTTTGTACACTGTGGCTGTAGTTTTTTCCCCACATTTACCTGTCTTTTTAACAAGTAGATTGTTTGAAAATCGTCTTCTTAACCGCCTTAAAAAAAGAGAAAACTTGAAAATGAAAGAAGAGTTTTAGTTTGTTGATTTTTCTCATGCACCAGAGATAGCGATTTCAATTCTTGATTGACAAAGCTCACGCAAAATAAACACAAAACGGTATCAAGGAACTCAACTAATAGAGAGGCAAGACAAACTATGATGTTTCGGATTCATCGGGAACATGTTATCTTCAGCTGTACTTGCGACCGCGCATCTTGTGGTTATCTCCTGACAAAGCCCAGTCGACTTATTTGTATCATGTTTACCTGCTTCCAGTTGTACTGAATGTAGATGTAATTGAAACGGCAAAGTAGATATAAATATACCACATATCTCAAATCTCACTTAGTAGTCTCCGTCAGTTATTGTCGACTATTAATTTTTCATCGGCCCTAGAGACGTTTTTTTCTTGTCTTTCACCGATAATTCTCTTTGTTTATGAATCTGTCTACTTCTTGAGAAGAACACTGGCAAGAGAAGCAAAGAAAGCAGGCACTAGAATATTAGAAATACTTGGAACGCAACAGTCAAATGAGAAGGGTTAAAGAATGAAAATTTTATATCCGTCGACGATGAAAGGCAAATGAGAAAGGAAAGATGAAGAAGAGGAAGAAGAAGAAGAGGAAGAGTTACATGCTGTTTTTACTAGTTGTTTAATCGCGTGTAGAGTTTATGCTATATAGATATATTTATGGTTTTATTCCTTCATAGCTAATTCTTCCTGTCTTCTCACAATGTATTTAAACAACGAGAAAAAAAAAAAGATAGATTAATTGGTGACATACTATTTCAATGATCCCCAGATTAGAATGATAATATCTTCTAGAGTTTTATGACTTTCTGAATTTCAATTCCCATTGGTTGTATTAAAATTGTATTTTCAACACAGAATTTGACTACCAAACAAAGATTTACCTGCCCTCTTTGGTAGGTTATGTGCCAAGTGATCGCACGTACTTTACAATCTAGGGTCACCGAAAAAGTAAAACCCTGCTCACTTCACAAAGGTATAGGATTTGGCGCTTGTGAACTGTGAACTAACAAGTTACAAAAAAGCGGAAAAGCAAAAACTGAACTCTATAAATTTATTATGTAGTTATCCCACCGATCTGCGAAAGTGTCCGGTCAGAGGTAATGACAGTAATAACTCCTTCCTTCTTTCCCCTAAAAGAAATAAACCCTGTAAATTAATGTTTATGATTCTGTCTAGGGTTGTTATCTCATCGAGTTGCAAATGTCCTAGAAGAGATATTCACTGTAAGCTCTAGCCACGAGAACGTGGATAGGACAAAAGGGAGAAAAATATCAGAAGGGACAGCAAAAAAAAAATTCCAATCTTCATAATTAGTGAGAGTGAAAAGGAGGGAAGGAAAGTTCAACCCGGATATGAATTAGACATTTCAGGAAGTGAGGGATAACATAAAACATGCTGGAAGACAAGCACAAAGTACAACACAAAAACCCCGAAAAATTCCACAAATTGGGAAAATAATTGCCAAATGGAATCTGTTAAAGAGTTCATAAACATGGATAAAAGGAAGGGTAAATATGATAATTTCGTGTTTTATCTCAATGCGATCGTATATAATATTTTGTAATTATATCATATAATGGTGTCGTATAGTGTAATGGTAAAAGTAAAAAGTAAAGTACCCCCGTCAAGTGGCGTATAGGGAATATGGTGTTAGTGACCATAAATGTTACAGACCTTCAGCACATCATTTTTTAGGGTAATGTGGTCGGTGTTACGCCCGTGCCGCTTTACTTTCCGAGAAAAAAATCCTATAACCATTTGAGGCTGGGTGAACCCGGAAGCCGTCTGTTGAGATCGAACCCTACCTCTTGTCCTTTGTAGTCCAGTTCACTAACCACTGAGCTATCGCGGCTCCCATAGCTTAATGGTGCTATACTATATTTTTAAAAAAGGGTAAACGATTCCCTTTATTCCTGAAGGCGTTATGGAGAATATGATGTTTTAATGGCAATTATTTTATATGACATATTTTGTGGGTGGTGTGGTCGGCATCATGTCAGGCCGCTTTACTTTCCCATAAAAATCCGGTAGCCATTTAAGGTTGGGTGATCCTAAGAGTTGTCGTTTTGAACTTAACCCACTCTCTTATCCTAGATAGTCCAGTTAGCTAATTACTACCTTCAATATATGGTATTGCGGTATTATATCTATCTATCTATCTATCTATCTATCTATCTATCTATCTATCTATCTATCTATCTATCTATCTATCTATCTATCTATCTATCTATCTATCTATCTATCTATCTATCTATCTATCTATCTATCTATCTATCTATCTATCTATCTATCTATCTATCTATCTATCTATCTATCTATCTATCTATCTATCTATCTATCTATCTATCTATCTATCTATCTATCTATCTATCTATCTATTGACCTTCCGAGCCTTAGCCGGCCCATAGCGCGTAGACCAAGATACTCCTTCTCTTAATCTACTGCTAATTTACACATTTTGTATCAAGTCTACGTTTCATTAACAAAATCGTTTTTACGATAGCGGCTTGTTAAACCTCTGATCAACGGTTCTATACCAAGCCAGAGAAAAATAATTCCTCCATTTTGGATACAACCGGAAACAATAATATAGCGGTATTATATAGTGTTGTATAACTGTACCATACAGTGTCACATAATATTGTTATGACATAAGGGTGTTAAATCGCATAAAGAAGTTACATGGGATACATCTTTTGATCATATATATATATATATATATGTGTGTGTGTATGTATGTATTAACATAATGGTGTCATATAACGAAGCGGCGTTTCATCAGATAAGGGTGTATTATCAAGGTATGATGTACAATATAAAATGGTGCCATAACAAGGTTATACGGCGTTTAATTATTTCACTGACTCACATCAGAGCTATAGAATTACGTCCATATTTTGAAAATCTTCCAGCGATATTAAAATTAAATACACATGTGACAGAATTCCCGGTAAAATTAGATGTGCAAGCGAACAGATGTGAATGTTGCAACTTTCACTCTTGTTTGCATGTGCTGACAGCAAGTTATAGCTCTAATATTCAACAGTCTAAATGCAAATTTGACTCGCTCACAGCATTTATTTAATGAATGATTATGAATGTGTATGTGTGGGGTGGGGAAGTATATAGATGGAGTCAAAGCGGTCAAAGAATGTAAACGTCATTGATATTGGTATGAAGTAATTCAAGTCTGATCTTTGGAGATGGGATTTATTTTAAAAAAAATCCAGAATCTGGTAAGAAAAAAGACAAAATCAGAATTGTGAGGAAGTAAGGAAGAGAGTGACTTAGTAGAATATACTGATCATATTAGGGAACAAACGATTTTATGGTTTGGACATTTAGCACAGTGGGCACCACATCTTCCTCCAGAGGGATTTAACACGATGACCACCAGACAGTTTCCCTCAGAAAGCTTCGACATGATGACCACCAAGCAGCTTCCCTCAGAAAGCTTCAACCAACACAATGACCACCAGACAGCTTCCCTCAGAGAGCTTCGACCAAGACAATGACCACCAGACAGCTTCCCTCAGAGAGCTTCGACCAAGACAATGACCACCAGACAGCTTCAACACAATGACCACCAGACAGTTTCCCTCAGACAGCTTCAACACAATGACCACCAGACAGCTTCGCTCAGACAGCTTCAACACAATGACCACCAGACAGCTTCCCTCAGACAGCTTCAACACAATGACCACCAGACACCTTCCATCAGACAGCTTCAACACGATGACCACCAGACAGCTTCCCTCAGACAGCTTCAACACGATGACTACCAGACGGCTTCCCTCAGACAGCTTCAACACAATGACCACCAGGCAGTTCCCTCAGAGAGCTTCCACCAACACAATGACCATCTGACAGCTTACCTCAGATAGCTTCAACACGATGACTACCAGACAGCATCCCTCAGACAGCTTCAACACGATGACTACCAGACAGCATCACTCAGACAGCTTCAACACGATGACTACCAGACAGCTTCCCTCAGACAGCTTCAACACGATGACTACCAGACAGCTTCCCTCCGAGAGCTTCAACACGATGACTACCAGACAAGTTCCCTCAGAGAGCTTCCACCAACACAGTGACCACCAGACAGTTTCCCTCAGAGAGCTTCAACACGATGACTACCAGACAGCTTCCCTCAGAGAGCTTCAACACGATGACTACCAGACAGCTTCCCTCAGAGAGCTTCCACCAATACAATGACCACCAGACAGCTTCCCTCAGATAGCTTCAACACGATGACTACCAGACAGCTCCCCTCAGAGAGCTTCAACACGATGACCACCAGACAGCTTCACTCAGAGAGCTTCCACCAACACAGTGACCACCAGACAGCTTCCCTCAGAGAGCTTCAACACGATGACTACCAGACAGCTCCCCTCATACAGCTTCAACACGATGACCACCAGACAGCTTCCCTCAGACAGCTTCAACACGATGACCACCAGACAGCATCCCCCAGACAGCTTCAACACGAAGACTACCAGATAGCTTCCCTCAGAGAACTTCAACACGATTACCACCAGACAGTTTCCTTCAGAGAACTTCAACCAACACAATGACCACCAAACAACTTCCCTCAGAGAACTTCAACCAACACAATCACCACCAGACAGCTTATCTCAGAGAACTTCATCCAACACAATGACCACCAAACAACTTCCCTCAGAGAACTTCAACCAACACAATCACCACCAAACAACTTCCCTCAGAGAACTTCAACCAACACAATCACCACCAAACAACTTCCCTCAGAGAACTTCAACCAACACAATCACCACCAAACAACTTCCCTCAGAGAGCTTCAACACGATGACTATCAGACAGCTACCTTCAGAGAGCTTCAACACGATGACTATCAGACAGCTACCTTCAGAGAGCTTCAACCAACACAATCACCACCAGACAGCTTATCTCAGAGAACTTCAACCAACACAATGACCACCAAACAACTTCCATCAGAGAGCTTCAACGCGATTACCACCAGACAGCTTCCCTCAGAGAGTTTCGGCATGATGAACACCAGACAGCTCCATTCAGAGAGCTTCAACACGATTACCACCAGACAGTTTCCTTCAGAGAACTTCAACCAACACAATCACCACCAGACAGTTTATCTCAGAGTGCTACAACACGATGACTATCAGACAGCTACCTTCAGAGAGCTTCAACACGATGACTATCAGACAGCTACCTTCAGAGAGCTTCAACACGATGACTATCAGACAGCTACCTTCAGAGAGCTTCAACACGATCACCATCAGACAGCTACCCTCAGAGAGCTTTAACATTCTGAAACTAGGGAAGGAAAGAAGTAGAGCTAGAAGATGGTAGTTCGAGAAGCAGCTGGAGACTACACGATTGAATACAGACATTCCCTTCGAGATAGAACAGAGAAGAGAGAAAGTCAAGAAAATCTTTTCTTGATGATACAAAAACTGTCGTGTTCTCTATCAACGCTAGATATAAGAGTTTTCTGATGATACAAAAACTGTCGTGTTCTCTATCAACGCCTAGATATAATTGATTTCTTGATGATACAAAAACTGTCGTGTTCTCTATCAACGCCTAGATAAATGAGTTTTCTTGATGATACAAAAACTGTCGTGTTCTCTATCAACGCCTAGATATAATTGAGTTTTCTTGATGATACAAAAACTGTCGTGTTCTCTATCAACGCCTAGATATAATTGAGTTTTCTTGATGATACAAAAACTGTCGTGTTCTCTATCAACGCCTAGATATAATTGAGTTTTCTTGATGATACAAAAACTGTCGTGTTCTCTATCAACGCCTAGATATAATTGAGTTTTCTTGATGATACAAAAACTGTCGTGTTCTCTATCAACGCCTAGATATAATTGAGTTTTCTTGATGATACAAAAACTGTCGTGTTCTCTATCAACGCCTAGATATAATTGAGTTTTCTTGATGATACAAAAACTGTCGTGTTCTCTATCAACGCCTAGATATAATTGAGTTTTCTTGATGATACAAAAACTGTCGTGTTCTCTATCAACGCCTAGATATAATTGAGTTTTCTTGATGATACAAAAACTGTCGTGTTCTCTATCAACGCCTAGATATAATTGAGTTTTCTTGATGATACAAAAACTGTCGTGTTCTCTATCAACGCCTAGATATAATTGAGTTTTCTTGATGATACAAAAACTGTCGTGTTCTCTATCAACGCCTAGATATAATTGAGTTTTCTTGAAAGTGCTTTTTGGTTCACCCCCACACATGATACTTTGTGTGGTGTGAGATATTTCGTATATCCGCGTCTTGGTTCCTCTGCCTCTTCTGTTATTGCATCTAATAGTTAACATTTGTTCTGGAGTGCTATTTGCCGGTGTTACATGCACTAATCAATTCACCTGCTGTCTTGGGATGTAACTCATGGGTCGTGTTATTCCTATTATTTTATTGCAACATTTACTTCTTTTTTTTTCGAAAACGTCTCATTTCAATATTAACACTATGCTCATCTTCATCATCATGTGCCATACCGGTTAGATGTAGGCGATCATATCCTTCTACAATCTTATATCCACAGTGCATCGCATCAGTTCTGTTGTTGACTGTTTTCCATATCATGATAGCAGGCTATCCAGTATCTTCTTTCTTTGTCGTCCACGATCTCTCTTTCCCTGTAATTTGTCAATTGTAACCAAGTATTACAACTTTCCTCTTCTCTACAACCTTTTACATTAACTTGACCTTACAGTTTACATTGCTAGTAATTAGTCAGCTAAGAATGTTTAACTACCAACACAGTCCAGATAACTATTTCGTCTTCTTCTTTCCGCCTCATTTGCTTTTTAGCGTCGAGTGGAGGTAGAGTTTGCAGGTATTCGCTTTTCTGTTAGCTTCTTCTGTTGTTACATTTCCTAGCGTTTCTAATATTTCATAAATCAATCTTTTTCGAGGCCGACTCTTGAGTCTGGTGTTCTCGTAATTTTTTATTAAAGGTTCATTGTGTTGTTTTGATCTTATTACATGACCAAACCGTTTTATCAGTTGTTTCTTTACGCATTCAACGGAAGGAATTATTCCTAGCCCATTAAAATAATTTCCAAGCCTATGAAATATATTAAACATCTTTCCAAAAGTTTGGTTATAGTGACCAATATCATATCACATTGATCTCAGCAGCGAGGCCCGACTTGAAACGTCAATTACTCATCGACAGAAAAAAATATGAGTACCTCCGAAGTCGGAATTGTCTGCCTGTGCGGCGAGGGACCCATGTGCACACGGCTGCCAGGGAAAAATGGATTAACACGCAAAATTCAGTTCCTAGTCTCTAAGGACTTCGTCAGAGTTGAAAGCTGGCGAACGAAAAAAAAAATCGCATTTTAATTTACCACCATTTAGATTTCCTGCACTGCTTCATAAAATACGTCAACTGCAGAGGGCAGAAGTGGTTAAGTCGATACTACACTCGCCATCAAATAGAAAGTCCGGGATCAATTCCCAAACGCAGTAAACTTTTACTCGGACCGACAAGTCTTAGCGTTTTCACCCAGGCTTTAAGAATGGCTACGTGAGATATTTTGGGAAGTAAAGTTCACCTGATATGATACCGACCACACCCACTACAAAATATGCCGTTGGTCATGGAAAAATATGACCATTTTCCCCATAAACCTATCATGGCGTATTATGAACCTTTCATTGAAAAAAAAAGTTTTATCACAGAGTGCACAAGCCGAAATTATACACCGCATCCGTTGTTACTTTAATGATAATTGAATTGAAGAATGAATATGTAAATTCGCAAACAAGAAAATGAAACTAGAAGAATACTGGGATTTTTATCACGATAAATAGAAAGTCGATTTCCAGATTTCTTCTTCACTGGATGGCGATTATAAACATGCTATTCTGCGTTTCTTGATAATCAGACGAAATAATCAGCTTTAAAATCTGATCGCACACGAATCTGTAAAATCAAATAATTCACTATAATCACCAGACACTCAGTCTGGTCACGAATCTGGAGCTAACCCAGAGTCTGGCAGGCAAATCTTCTAAATGGGTTGGTCAGTGGTAAAGGTAGAAAAATACCTGCAATTTATGGTGATTTTTATATTCCACTGCGCACAACAAAACGTTAGTGTCTTATGGCAGTCAGCGGAATGTTGTAGGCACGAGACTTTGCTCTATTTCTTTTACAATTTAAAATATACTCAAACGTGTTTTAAAGGAAAGGGAATGGAAAACAAACATGTAGAAGAACGATGTCGATATAAAACAAGGCTAACAGTGTATGTCTATGTATATGTTACATATATAAATATATAAAATTATATAAGTTTACAATACAAACGCCACACACACACACCAGTGGTCGTAAAACAGGGTATAAAATATAAACAATGTTGAATGATTTTAAGACGAGGTCGTAGGTCGACAACAGTCCGTTTTTGACGAATCAAGTGTTGTGAGTGAGAAATTCCACCGTCCAGACTTCATCTGTGCTTTACGTCACATTAGTGCTGTTCAAGACCGTTATTGGGATTCTTTGACGCAAGTTATTTCCACGTTACACATTAATGTAAACTACTTCGTCAGTCGCAGTTTTGTCTCTTTGGGGAAGTTGCTTCGTGTTTTGTTCGTCGTAGACTGTTTACACTTGAGTAATCAGACATAAGTCTAAAGGTATCGAGATTATGAGTTTGGCGACATTGTGTCCTACGTCATCGTATTGGTTCCCTAAACCGGCCGTGCGCAAATCTTACGGTCTGCTGTTTGATGTGCAACAAGAATAAATTGACGACTGACTGTGTGTCTATATGTTCGGAATTGGAGTCATCAACGATGGCCTAACATCATCAAGTGCTACGATGATCATCATTTTCGGGAGGACGTGACTTACCGGTATATGGGGATAGGCGGCGGGAACAAATGGAGGCTACGCATGAAATGTGTTCCTTGTTGCAGTTTCCTCATATTACAAGTCGCATGTCTGTGTTAGTCACCTCTAGTGACTCGGGCAGATGGTGCTCGTAAACCTGGGAAGGCCGACCATCTAAGGGCAGAATCCCCCGACAGAAAAGATCAACTGCTGCCTTGCAGGAAGATTGGGGACAATCAAAGGCTAAGGAAAGCAAACCTGAAAAAATGCTGGCTGAAATCGGATGCACTGGGCCACTGGCGCAGAACACAGTGCAACGTATTAACGGGTGTTCAGTCAGAGTGGATCTGACAGACTCTAACTGTGATGTTCTGTCTGTGGGGGCGATCAACACACTTAGCCTGACAGCTGACTTCATATGAGAGTCTGGAATCCTTACTCTGATTGAGTCCTGAACGCAGAGAGAGAGAGAGAGAGAATGATTTTACTATTTCATTTATTAAGGAAAAGAGTTACTATCTAAAATTGTGTATTCTCTACTTCCATAAGTGGATAGTCAAAACTATAAACATTTATATTGGTTTCATTCCGTGTTGAGACTATCCATCAGTTTAAAAGACTCAAATATTTTTTAATGAATACTCAACTGATGTCAATAACTCACCATATTTATTTTATAGACTAAAAAAATACTACTAAAACATATATAAATACATTATGTACAGCGCACCACAAAAACAATCTCAATTGTGTGGTCAGTAGTGAAAAAAAAAGGAAACATAAAGTGCATAGCTATTTGTTTTCGTCTCAAAGTGACATTCTAATCTTGGAAGGTTTATAGCATTTATCAATGAAGGTGTCCTGAGCCTCGTACATTCCACTCATTCTTAACACTAATGTTGTATAGAAGTTATTTCAGTTTGTGACGTCACACACAAAATGTAACGTTTTATGTAACGTAAGCATTTATGTGTGAACGATATTTTAGTAGTTAATCTTCTTCTACCTTTCAGCTCACTGTGGAGCATAGGTCTTCAACAAACACTTTCAGCTCACTGTGGAGCATAGGTCTTCAACAAACACTTTCAGCTCACTGTGGAGCATAGGTCTTCAACAAACACTTTCAGCTCACTGTGGAGCATAGGTCTTCAACAAACACTTTCAGCTCACTGTGGAGCATAGGTCTTCAACAAACACTTTCAGCTCACTGTGGAGCATAGGTCTTCAACAAACACTTTCAGCTCACTGTGGAGCATAGGTCTTCAACAAACACTTTCAGCTCACTGTGGAGCACAGGTCTTCAACAAACACTTTCAGCTCACTGTGGAGCATAGGTCTTCAACAAACACTTTCAGCTCACTGTGGAGCATAGGTCTTCAACAAACACTTTCAGCTCACTGTGGAGCATAGGTCTTCAACAAACACTTTCAGCTCACTGTGGAGCACAGGTCTTCAACAAACACTTTCAGCTCACTGTGGAGCATAGGTCTTCAACAAACACTTTCAGCTCACTGTGGAGCATAGGTCTTCAACAAACACTTTCAGCTCACTGTGGAGCATAGGTCTTCAACAAACACTTTCAGCTCACTGTGGAGCACAGGTCTTCAACAAACACTTTCAGCTCACTGTGGAGCATAGGTCTTCAACAAACACTTTCAGCTCACTGTGGAGCATAGGTCTTCAACAAACACTTTCAGCTCACTGTGGAGCATAGGTCTTCAACAAACACTTTCAGCTCACTGTGGAGCACAGGTCTTCAACAAACACTTTCAGCTCACTGTGGAGCACAGGTCTTCAACAAACACTTTCAGCTCACTGTGGAGCATAGGTCTTCAACAAACACTTTCAGCTCACTGTGGAGCATAGGTCTTCAACAAACACTTTCAGCTCACTGTGGAGCATAGGTCTTCAACAAACACTTTCAGCTCACTGTGGAGCACAGGTCTTCAACAAACACTTTCAGCTCACTGTGGAGCACAGGTCTTCAACAAACACTTTCAGCTCACTGTGGAGCACAGGTCTTCAACAAACACTTTCAGCTCACTGTGGAGCATAGGTCTTCAACAAACACTTTCAGCTCACTGTGGAGCATAGGTCTTCAACAAACACTTTCAGCTCACTGTGGAGCACAGGTCTTCAACAAACACTTCCAGCTCACTGTGGAGCATAGGTCTTCAGCTCCCTGTGGAGCACAGGTCTTCAACAAACACTTTCAGCTCACTGTGGAGCACAGGTCTTCAACAAACACTTTCAGCTTACTGTGGAGCATAGGTCTTCAACAAACACTTTCAGCTCACTGTGGAGCATAGGTCTTCAACAAACACTTTCAGCTCACTGTGGAGCATAGGTCTTCAACAAACACTTTCAGCTCACTGTGGAGCACAGGTCTTCAACAAACACTTCCAGCTCACTGTGGAGCACAGGTCTTCAGCTCCCTGTGGAGCACAGGTCTTCAACAAACACTTTCAGCTCACTGTGGAGCACAGGTCTTCAGCTCCCTGTGGAGCATAGGTTTTCAACAAACACTTTCAGCTCACTGTGGAGCACAGGTCTTCAACAAACACTTTCAGCTCACTGTGGAGCACAGGTCTTCAACAAACACTTTCAGCTCACTGTGGAGCATAGGTCTTCAACAAACACTTTCAGCTCACTGTGGAGCATAGGTCTTCAACAAACACTTTCAGCTCACTGTGGAGCATAGGTCTTCAACAAACACTTTCAGCTCACTGTGGAGCACAGGTCTTCAACAAACACTTTCAGCTCACTGTGGAGCATAGGTCTTCAACAAACACTTTCAGCTCACTGTGGAGCATAGGTCTTCAACAAACACTTTCAGCTCACTGTGGAGCATAGGTCTTCAACAAACACTTTCAGCTCACTGTGGAGCACAGGTCTTCAACAAACACTTTCAGCTCACTGTGGAGCATAGGTCTTCAACAAACACTTTCAGCTCACTGTGGAGCATAGGTCTTCAACAAACACTTTCAGCTCACTGTGGAGCATAGGTCTTCAACAAACACTTTCAGCTCACTGTGGAGCACAGGTCTTCAACAAACACTTTCAGCTCACTGTGGAGCACAGGTCTTCAACAAACACTTTCAGCTCACTGTGGAGCATAGGTCTTCAACAAACACTTTCAGCTCACTGTGGAGCATAGGTCTTCAACAAACACTTTCAGCTCACTGTGGAGCATAGGTCTTCAACAAACACTTTCAGCTCACTGTGGAGCACAGGTCTTCAACAAACACTTTCAGCTCACTGTGGAGCACAGGTCTTCAACAAACACTTTCAGCTCACTGTGGAGCATAGGTCTTCAACAAACACTTTCAGCTCACTGTGGAGCATAGGTCTTCAACAAACACTTTCAGCTCACTGTGGAGCATAGGTCTTCAACAAACACTTTCAGCTCACTGTGGAGCACAGGTCTTCAACAAACACTTCCAGCTCACTGTGGAGCATAGGTCTTCAGCTCCCTGTGGAGCACAGGTCTTCAACAAACACTTTCAGCTCACTGTGGAGCACAGGTCTTCAACAAACACTTTCAGCTCACTGTGGAGCATAGGTCTTCAACAAACACTTTCAGCTCACTGTGGAGCATAGGTCTTCAACAAACACTTTCAGCTCACTGTGGAGCATAGGTCTTCAACAAACACTTTCAGCTCACTGTGGAGCACAGGTCTTCAACAAACACTTCCAGCTCACTGTGGAGCACAGGTCTTCAGCTCCCTGTGGAGCACAGGTCTTCAACAAACACTTTCAGCTCACTGTGGAGCACAGGTCTTCAGCTCCCTGTGGAGCATAGGTTTTCAACAAACACTTTCATCCATGTGGAGCATAGGTCTTCAACAAACACTTTCAGTTCCCTGCGGAGCATAGGTCTTCAACAAACACTTTCAGTTCCCTGCGGAGCATAGATCTTCAACGAACATTTTCCAAGCCGTTCTGCTTCTTGCCATTTCTTGAGCTTTTAAGCTCATTCTATGTCTTCCCATCATCGTCATCTCTGCTTCTATCTGTCTTCTCCAAGAATATTTTGGTCTTCCTCTTTGTCTTTTTCCGTGGGGATTCCAGAAATGGGCATGTTTTGTAATACTTTTCGTTGGCTTCAGCAGTGTGTATTCTATCCAGCGCCAACGTCTTCGCTGTAGTTAATACTCGTAGCAAAAAAAAAAAAAAAAAAAGATAAAGCTTTAGCAAATCGAAGAATTTCAGGGAATGCGACATTCATATTTCTTAAACACAAAAGTATTAAAATATTAAGATACAGCTTCTTCTAATCACTTTGAATGTTTAATAGGAAAAGTAGGTGTACTTTATTTTCCTGGAAATACACAAATGACGAAATCAAACTAAAGTGTTAGTGTTAAACAACCGTGAGTGAAGTGTGGATTTAATGTGATAAAAGTAAAACATGGATGGCTGGGCAGGCAGAAAGTAAATCTTCCTGATGTTACAATCAACTAACCTGTATCCTCTCATAGTAATATGTCTTTTAATATGCCATTTACAGGTGTCTGGAAGCCCTCAAGGATTTTGATTATGCTGTTGTGTTTTTTTTTTACCGAAGAGTTTATTGCATTTGGTAGTGCATGTACCAGAACACTGAAGCAATTGAGTGTTGGAACTTGCCACGAAAGAAATAATGAAGGAATTGAAGTCAACAGTCACAACATAAACAATTTGCGACATGCGGATGACACAGTCTTCATATCAGAGACAGAGAATGAACTACAAGAAATAATAGACATAATAGTAAAAGAAAGCAACAAGAAAGACCTCAGTCTGAAAAATAAGAAAACAGAAGCAATGGTAATATCGAAGAAACAATCATCACCATCTTGCATCATAAAAATAAACAGGACAAATCTGAAAAAAGTGCAATGCATCTAATACTTGGGTACAATAATAAGATCAGATGGAAGACACACCACAAAAATAAAATAAAAAAAACAGAATAGCTCAGGCAAAATAGCATTTTAGAAAATGAAAAACGTCTTATGCAGCAATTCTATGTCAACCGAAGTAATAAAGAGAGTTAGTTCATCGGTGCTATATAGATCCAATTCTGACATATGGAGGCGATTCAAGGACAGTAAACAATCTAATAAAAAGACAATTAGAGTCCACATAGATGGGATTTCTCAGAAGAATGTTGAGAATTCCCTGGACAGCTAAAAAGACCAAACAGAAAATTCTCAACAGGCCAACACAAAAAGGGAGCTCATAAAAAATATAAGATAGAAACAATCAACATTTTTCGGATGCATCATGAGATGATAAAAGTTAGAAAACTTGGTTACAACTGGCAAAATACAGAAAAGAGAGATCACGGACGACAAAGAGAGAAAATACTACATAGCTTGGTGTCATGGTATGGAAAACAGCCAACAACAGAATTGACACGAGGCACTGTGATAGAAGATTGTAGAAGGACATGATCGCCTACGCCAACCGGTATGGTACATGATGATGATAATGAAACTATGAATATCAAGGACTGTAGTAACTAAGATTGGAGACTGCAATAAAGAGTTCAAAAGAAAATTAGCAATAGCAACACAACACTTAAATGCCATGAAGAGCATGTGGTACCAGCAAGGCAGTAAATTTTAAATTACTGAAAACATGTAACTTCCCGATAGCAACATATGGTTGTGAATCATGGATAACCTCGCAAACAGCAAGGAAGACAATAGCTTCATTCGAAACAAAATGCTACAGAAAAATCCTTAAGATATCTTGGATAATTAAAAAACCCAAAGAAGACATTAACAGATTTAAACATTAAAAAGAAAGGTTTATAACAACATTAAACAGTGGAAATTACAATACCTTGACCCTGTCAAAAGCCACAGTGGACTGGAAAGAACAATAAGGGAAAATATGGTTCCTAAGCTAGGCATCAGGGAAAGACCACAGCCAAGAAATAGCTTACGAGGCAGCTTAAATCGGAAGTCAACACGGATAAAAGTTAGATGGAGCAACTGAAAGAAAAAAACGGAGTTGTGTATATAGCCAGCGCGCTATATAAATTATAGCATGCGTACATTAACTTTTCGTCATATATTGAGAAGAAATTAACAACTATTTGTCTGCATGATAGGCATTGAGATGCATTTCATTATCATCATGCGCCGCACCGATTGGTGTAGCCGATCATGTCCTGTGATAATTCTGTCTCCATTGCATCATCTATTTTAGTAATTAATAATTCTGATAACTTTATTTATTTATCAATGATACTAATGTATATTAAATCTAGTAAAAATTTATTTGAATATTAGTTTATCAAAATGGAACAACTCTGACAACAAACAACTGTTGCCGTGGAGGAAGTTAAAGGAAAGTCAAAGATAAAAGAAGCAGCCCTAAGTAAATGTATCTGGAAGCAGAATGCCCTGGACGGTAAAGAACGAACACACAAAAAAGTAGAAGAATATGTTATTCAAGCGAACAAAATACGGTTTTCTACGTGTTGCAGCACTAAACACAGTTAATTATGCTGGTAAAAAGGTATACCATGAAACACATTTGGCTGTGCCATAAGGGCCATACATTCAGCTCAATTAATAGATATAGCAATTAGGGTAGATGGCGCTTTGGAGATTATTCAAGCTCTTAGTTTCAAGCAAAATAAATGAATTCACCATTCATGTAATAACTGATGTAGGTAAAACATAATAATTGACACCATAATGATTCTTAACCTTCTATTTCAATTATGTTGTTGGTTTTGGTTTCATGAAGATAGTATCTAACACTGAAGGTCTCTGGTGACGTTTCTTCAATTACATTTTTTCCGCAAAAGAGTTTTGTTTCAAGGATCAATTATCATTAGCCGTTGTCTTAATTTCTGGACATAATTTAATCTTTTTTATGTAATTTAAATATGTTCTTAATCTTTCTTCGCTTATTAGTGGATTGTATTGCACAATGTTTTTTTTTAACATTGCGATCTAATGCATCCATCTTCAGCACAAATCTGTTCAGAGCTGATAACATAGGCTTAGAGCTTCCTGCGCTGCAACAGTTGTTTGTAGCTACAGTAGTCTCTTGTGAAAGCCCATCTTACCAGCCTAATTTCATTGCAGGTTAATTTCAGTCTAGTCCTAAATATTTCATTATTCATTCATCATCATCATTTAGTGCCGTCTCTCAGTATAAATTGCATATTAATCGTATGTCTATGTCATCTAGATGTATATCTTTTAGGCAGTCTATAAGTTTTTTTTTTATGGTGTATTCTATCAAAAGCTTTGGTGTAGTCTATGAAGCAGGCATATGTTGGTTTGTTTACTTCTGTGTACTTTTCGATTAACGTCCTCTTGCAAAATATGGCTTCTTTTGTCCACTGTTTTTTTTCCTAAATCAAAATTGTTGTTATTCTAACTCTATAGTGTTTTTATTCTGAATCCTTCCTTGCATAACTTTTGACAAGATTTTTGTTACAGGGCTCATTAGGCTTATTGTTCTAAAATCATTACATTCAAATGCACCATTATTTTTAGGCAATACAATGAAAGCTGATGTTTTTAGTTCATTTGGTATGTATCCTGTATGGTATATGTAGTTGCACTGCTGTGATAATTTCAATGCCAAAAACGTCTAATGCCTTTATCAGCTCTACCATGTCAGGTCCTGTGGCTTTTCCCTTTTTCATTGTTTGTATAACTTTTTTCCACTTCGGATTTTAAGATTTTATAGCCTAACGTACATTTTATTGTTATTTTCTTGTTATTTTCGACATAAAATAACTATGTTATATATTCCTGTCATCTACTAATTATATCTTTATTGTCTATTAGCATTTGTCCTCACTCATTATTTGTAAAATAATCTCAAGTATTTCATTATCAATTAATTTCAAAGTAATTCCAAATAATTCATTTCTCGTTAATTACAAACTAATTGTTAATATTTTATTATTCATTATTTCCAATCGAATCCCCAAAAAGTCACTCCTGTTCAGCTCCAAACCAATCTTCAATCTTCCATAAACTGTCTATATTATATTCATAGAAAATCTGAAAAGTTGAAGTATAATTTTCTTTCTTGGAATTTCATATAATTTTCAACAATTTATTTAATTCATTCATTCTATAGACATGGTCGAAATAGTTTAACTTGAAAATGCAAGTATTGTTTGCTTATATCTAGTTTGTATATTTATTGTTTGTTTGTTTCTTGTTTGTTTCTATCTTGTTTGTTTCTATCTTGTTTGTTTCCATCTTGTTTGTTTCTATCTTGTTTGTTTCTTTCTTGTTTGTTCTACCTTGTTTGTTTCTTTCTTGTTTGTTTCTTTCTTGTTTGTTTCTATCTTGTTTGTTTTTTGTTTGTTTCTATCTTGTTTGTTTCTACCTTATTTGTTTCTATCTTGTTTGTTTATTTCTTGTTTGTTTCTATCTTGTTTGTTTCTATCTTGTTTGTTTCTATCTTGTTTGTTTCTATCTTGTTTGTTTCTTTCTTGTTTGTTTCTATCTTGTTTGCTTGTTTCTTGTTTGTTTCTATCTTGTTTGTTTGTTTGTTTCTTGTTTGTTTCTATCTTGTTTGTTTGTTTCATGTTTGTTTCTATCTTGTTTGTTTCTTTCTTGTTTGTTTCTATCTTGTTTGTTTGTTTCTTATTTGTTTCTATCTTGTTTGTTTCTTGTTTGTTTCTATCTTGCTTGTTTCTATCATGTTTGTTTCTTTCTTGCTTGTTTCTTTCTTGTTTGTTTCTTTCTTGTTTGTTTCTATCTGTTTGTTTCTATCTTATTTGTATCTTTCTTGTTTGTATCTTTCTTGTTTGTTTCTATCTTGTTTGTATCTTTCTTGTTTGTTTCTATCTTGTTTGTTTCTGTCTTGTTTGTTTCTATCTTGTTTGTAGCTTTCTTGTTTGTTTCTATTTTGTTTGTTTCAATCTTGTTTGTTTCTATCTTGTTTGTAGCTTTCTTGTTTGTTTCTATCTTGTTTGTTTCTATCTTGTTTGTTTCTATCTTGTTTGTAGCTTTCTTGTTTGTTTCTATCTTGTTTGTTTCTATCTTATTTGTATCTTTCTTGTTTGTATCTTTCTTGTTTGTTTCTATCTTGTTTGTATCTTTCTTGTTCGTTTCTATCTTGTTTGTTTCTATCTTGTTTGTTTCTATCTTGTTTGTAGCTTTCTTGTTTGTTTCTATCTTGTTTGTTTCTATCTTATTTGTATCTTTCTTGTTTGTATCTTTCTTGTTTGTTTCTATCTTGTTTGTAGCTTTCTTGTTTGTTTCTATCTTGTTTGTTTCTATCTTGTTTGTAGCTTTCTTGTTTGTTTCTATCTTGTTTGTTTCTATCTTGTTTGTAGCTTTCTTGTTTGTTTCTATCTTGTTAGTTTCTATCATGTTTGTTTCTATCTTGTTAGTTTCTATCTTGTTTGTTTCTATCTTGTTAGTTTCTATCATGTTTGTTTCTATCTTGTTAGTTTCTATCTTGTTTGTTTCTATCTTGTTAGTTTCTATCATGTTTGTTTCTATCATGTTTGTATCATCATCACTGCATACCAGAGAGAATCTCGTGAAAATTTTGGGAGAATCCCGGCCCTCGTGCACGAACTCCGCAGCACGGTGTGGATCGATTTTTGGTGACAATTTTGCCTGGGCAGAGACCATAGAAAGTAAGCAAAGAGCCGCCGTCACGTCAAGTGGCGTATAGGGAATATGGTGTTCGTGACCCGTCCCGCCAAGTGGCGTTTAGGGAATATGGTGTTAGTGACCCGTCGCGCCAAGTGGCATATAGGGAATATGGTGTTAGTGACCCGTCCCGCCAAGTGGCGTATAGGGAATATGGTGTTAATGACCCGTCACGCCAAGTGGCGTATAGGGAATATGGTGTTAGTGACCATACATTTTACAGACCTTCAGCACATGATTTTTGGGGTATTGTGGTCTGTATTATGCCCGTACCGTGTTGCTCTCTCAGAAAAAAATCCGGTACCCATTTAGAGCTGGGTGAACCTGGAAGCCGTCGGTTGAGATCGAACCCCCTCTTGTCCTTTGTAGTCCATTTCACGAACCACTGAGCTATCGCGGCTCCCTGGGCAGAGACCATACTTAAGGTCTACTCTTTTCGGATTTTTATTGCCAAGGAATCTTTAACTTCGGCGAGTGCTCACGGTACCTTCTGTTTATTACCGTTATCCGAGAGGGCTAGACATCACTACCAAAGATACCAGGGAAGGGTTACGTCATAAAGAAACCATGGATCAATCTGTTTCTAATTTATTTAAATCACCGCCGTCTCTGCTGGGGTTTGAACCCGAGTCCTTCCTGTCCTGAGATCGACGTCGTAACTCTACACTAACCAGCCCCACCCCCTTCCCCCCAGGCAAGTATTATTATTATTGTAACGAACTGCTATCAATTTTCTCCCCTGCGTATCCATTGTAGCATTATCGCGACATCGGAACGCTCGTCATTAATTTCTTTACTTTACCACGAGCGCCTCTCCTTTGAGTTATTGACTGGATGCAAGAGAAGACTGTTGGAAAGTTATAAACTGAAGATTTCTTACGTCCATCAAGGTCAAAAGTTAGCCAACCAGAAATAAAACTTCCCCAGCTCCTCAGCCCCTGGCCGAGATATCCTTTCAGTGGGATATGATATGTAGCAATTTATGACGGGTGCAATGTGATAAATTAAGTTCGTTTGGTTCAGTTATAATGGCTGCATTATTATTCACATGCAAATCAAGAAATTATACATGCGCAAGATAGTAATTATGCACGCACTTTTTTACAACCAATTCTCGAACATGCATTAACCATTTTACTAAGAAATGGTAGCGCAGTTACGTTATCGGCCTATAAGCTGAGTCTCGCTAAGCAATAAACTAGTGGTTATTGACTCAGAATTTCTGCGCCTCATCTACAAGCACCATTTACCTCATTAAAAAAAGCAATCAATATCATATTTTCCTTACCAAATCCACTTAACCCTTGATTACTGAAATGAGTATTAAGCTATATCATATTATATGCAAAGTTATAGATGAATAATCTAATGTATGCTGATGATGCAGTCTTAATCGCTAAGAGTGAAAATGAGTTACAGGAAATGTTAGACATTATAGTGAAAGAAAGCAAAAATAAAGGACTCAGCCTTAATAGCAAAAAGACAGAAGTAATGGTAACAACAAAGTTGTGCACAATAAAGACGGGTGAAACAATATTAAAACAGGTAAATGAATGTAAATATTTGGGAACTTTGTTAACCTCAGACAGAAGATGTAGGAAAGAGGTGAGATGCAGAATGGCTCAGGCAAAAGCAGCTTTCCAAAAAATGAGGAAGATACTATGCAATCCATTTTGGACAATAGAAACAAGAAAAAGAGTTCTTAAATGTTACGTAGAGCCAGTCTTAACATATGGATGCGAATCATGGACAATAGGACAACAGACAAGAAAATCACTGGAGTCTGTAGAAATGTGGTTTTACAGAATTGAGAGTACCATGGACAGCTAAGAAGAGTAATGAAGGTGTTCTGAGAGAGGTCAAAGCAAAAAGAGAGCTAATTTCCAATATTAGGAAGAAACAATCATAATTTTTTGGCCATGTAATGAGAAGAGAACAACTGGAATATATTGTAACAACTGGAAAAATTGAGGGACGAAGAGATAGAGGGAATCAAAGAGAAAAAATAACAGACAGCTTAAGAGAATGGCTTGGCAGAAGGTCAACAACAGAAATGATAAATAGCTGCCGAGATCGAAAGTTGTGCAGAGACATGATCACCAACGCCAGCAGGCCTGGTACTTGATGATGATGATAGATGAAAGAGATGGGAGTTAAGATGGGCACAGCCAGAAACTAGAAACTTAGTGGGCGTGTAAGAAGACTAATCAACCAACACAGAACTGGAGTCGTCAGTCGCTGGACACTGCGTGACTTGCTGGGGAGGGAATCTGAGCACCTATGGACATGTTCGGAGTGCAATGATGGTGACCCGCTAATAACTCAATACAAAGTTATACATCACTCATTTATACAAAAGGGACCCGCGATAGCTCAATGGTTAGTGAACTGGACTACAAAGGACAAGAGGTAGAGTTCGATCCCAACCGACGGCCTCCGGGTTCACCCAGCCTTAAATGGGTACCGGATTTTTCTGGGAAAGTAAAGCGGCACAGGCGTAATACCAAGCACTTTACCCCAAAAATCTTGTGCTGAAGGTCTGTAAAATTTATGGTCACTAACACCATATTCCCTATACGCCACTAAGCACGACGGGGGCTATTTACTCTTTACTTTTATTTATACAAAAATCCTTGTTTCGAACCAAATAGTGATAATTCAAAGACCACAGATACACATGCTTGCTCACATACGTAGCACGCATAAAACTTCAGTCTCACCCACAAGTAAACAATTATGCTCATGCACAAAGTCCTTATTGGTAAAGATATTGTATCTTATTTACTTTCAACAATACACAACTAGCATTCAATAAACGTTGTGAAAACACCATGCCCAAGGGCCGACCTCGAAAAAGATGGATTGATGAAATATTAGAAATACTAGGAAACAAAACAGCAGGATAAGCCAAGAAAGGAGAAAACAAAATGGCAAACTATAACTCCCCTCGACTCTGAAAAGCAAATGAGGACGGAAAGATGAAAAAAGAAGAAGGTGACCTACTTTCAAATAAAATGTTCTTTTTAAATGTGATTCTTTCTTGACGTCAGCACATTCAAATGAACAAATTTATTTGTCTTTTCACATTTGAACGCGCTGTCTTAATTTTTTTCTTCGTTTGAAAACAGGTGGCTAGAAACATAATAATTTGATAGTTCAAGAAATAACAACTTCTTGGTTGCTTTATTAATTTTTTTTCCCGCACATTTTCGAAGGGAAGATGGGGACACATGCAGCATTAAGCTTGCTATGTATCTGGGGTATATTTTCTTCGGCACACCAATTAGCAGACACTTCAACATTACGAAAATGTCGACCATATCAGAGAGTGAACAAGTGGACGAGATATTTATTTTTCTTTGTTCGCAGAACGAGATGCGTTGCAATGTGTTTTACTCCATGCGATCCAAATCCATCCCTTTTCAATATCGATTTATTTTGGACAATTTATCTTTATTGACCTTGTCTTGACGTTTCTATAAGACAACAGTTGTCCTTGGTCTGTTTTTTTTTTTACTTAGACAGATCATTCGTCAAAACGCTAATTATTTTTTGCATGGACTTTGTTTATAATAGTTGGTGACCTTTGTTTCAAATGGTAGGATGTCCTTCAAGGTCAAAATCTTGGTCACATTTCCAAGAGTGGACTAGAACTCATTATTTACCATGAGGATCTTATTTTTCAGTATAGAAGTGGCAATCGCAATGTTTATTATAAACTGGCCAGCATACAATAATCTCGCTGACGTACATCATCACCATCGGTCAATACAACATTTGTGTTCAACGATGTGTAAAAAAAAACAACTTTAGCTTGGAAATTAGACCGTGCAATCTTGACTTTGTTTCCATCCCGTAAAACAAAAACTCGCAGTTTCCATCTCATACGTTTGTAAAATAACTGACAGTCCACTTGTGGTGCTGTATACTGCAACTCCCGCTTTATGACTTCCCGAAATCCCATTTTTGTTTCAAAGTTGAAGAATCAAATGTAGAAGTTTTGCTCGTAGGTATGACTTCTTTCCTTGTGGCATATCTAAACAGGCAATTTTCAAAAAAAGTGAAAATACCAGGTCGAAAGAAAGAATATCAATGACGTGATATTGTACTTATGAGGAAAAATTAAAAAAAAATAGAAAAAAAATGGTATGTTAGAAGCTTTACGTGATTAGTGGACGACACAGATTAAACGACGTTTCGGCCCAATAGGCCTTCAGCAGGAACAAACAAAAAAACACACGCACGGATATGTAAGTAAAACTAATAACGAAACACTTATGACCAGTAAAAGAGATGCATGTTTTGCTATAGACATGACAGTGGCGGATTCTCATTTTCGTGATATAAAGTGTAGATGACAGATAGATGTCGGTCGATGATATTGAAGAACTCTTTTCTAATTATGTATGTGAAACTAAGGATACCCATAAAGAACAAACACGTTTAAAAATAGTTTCCATAAGTGGGTGGGAGACATGTAACAATTACAGGTTGCAAATCGGTTGTAAAAATATTATTTTAAACAACCTTATGTATGTCGTACATGTATGTACCAATCATTACAATTATTGTTGTTATTATTATTATTATTGCAAAATTATCTTCAAAACGAAAATCAAACGATTGAAGGCATTCTGAGATATATGTAAAATATGAGAATAAGTTGGGCAACCGGTAATTTTCCATTTTCCCAAACAACTAACTTTCTCTCAGAATAAGTCCAGTACCAACGTTTTTAAATGAAGTTTCTTATCAGGAGGATAAACTGATACATGTTGCTGATAATTGTTTGGAGCTGCGATAACATTGTTCTTTTCAAATTGTGTATGAAATTTAAGAGGGAGCCAGACACAAAAAGATCATTTTAGCAGAAAGCAAGCCAACAAGAAATAAAGTAAACTTCTTTAATATCATTGAACGTTACTTTCATTCATGGAGGCAGTCAACTAAAACATTATTGGACGACTGTGTGAAGACTACTTATTAAAATAGTTACATCGTCATGTCACAGTATTATTGTTCTTTGAGTGAGCAGAAATAACTCAGTAATCCAGAAAGTACAATCACTGATGTAATCTTTGAAGTTCCAATCTTGAAAACTACTGCTGGTTTGAGATTACAGAATGAATAAAGGCTTAAAAAAATCAGTAGTAGTTTTCAAGATTGGAACTTAGAAGATTACATCAGTGATTGTACTTTCTGGATTACTGAGTGATTTCTGCTCAAAGTGCAATAATGCTGTGACATGAAGATGTAACTATTTTTAAAAAAGTAGTCTGCACACAGTAGTTCAATAATGTTTTAGTTTGATGCTTGCACTAAGTTTTAGTGATTACTCAGATTTATATTATTGAAGAGTTAAATAATTATAGTTTGTATGTACAACTTTCTTGTAATCACCATCAAGGGCGTTCTTCTCGAGAATGTATGGAAAAAGACCAAGAGGAAGACCCAGAAGAAGATGGATAGATGCAGTGCCAGAGACATGTAACAACAAAGGAAAATCATTAATTCAGACAATTCGAGCAGCTCAAGAACGACAAATGATATAAACCACGACACCTTTTAGGTATCAGTGAAAAGAGAAAAGTAGAAGAAAGAAGAAGATGTACAACTTTTATCAATAAGCACAATCATTTACAATCATAAAAAAATAATATACTAAAATATTCTTAACTGTTCTAACCAATTCTGCTTGTGGCTCAAAACTAGTTAAAAAAATTAAATACACAGGGACAAGACAACACTTGTGTTAACTTTATTTTATCTTCATATATATAAATGGGATGGGCAGAAATAAGCTTTATAAGGCCGACACAAGAGGACTGATAGTAATATGACTGAAAGAAATGAGACGAACACAAGAGGATGAGTAGTAATGGTACTGACAGTATTGAGACGAACATATGAGGATGAGTAGTAATGGGACTGACAGTAATGAGACGAATATATGAGGATGAGTAGTAATGGGACTGCCATTAATGAGACGAACACAAGAGGATGAGTAGTAATGGTACTGACAGTATTGAGACGAACATATGAGGATGAGTAGTAATGGGACTGATAGTAATGAGACGAATATAAGAGGATGAGTAGTAATGGGACTGACAGAAATGAGACGAATATAAGAGGATGAGTATTAATGGGACTGACATTAATGCGACGAACATATGAGGATGAGTAGTAATGGGACTGACAGTAATGAGACGAATATAAGAGGATGAGTATTAATGGGACTGACATTAATGAGACGAACACAACAGGACGAATAGTAAGGGGACTGACAGTAATAGATGGACATATATAGTTGAGCAGTGATGGAACTGACATTAATGAGTCGAACATAAGAGGACGAATAGTAAGGGGACTGACATTAATGAGATGGCCACAAGAGGATGAGTAGTAATGGAACTGACAGTAATGAGTCGAACATAAGAGGACGAATAGTAAGGGGACTGACATTAATTAGTTGAGCACAAGAGGATAAGTAGTAATGGAACTGACAGTAATGAGTCGAAAATAAGAGGACGAATAGTAAGGGGACTGGCAGTAATGAGAGAAAAACATGAGGATGGATATAAAAGGAACTGACAGTAATGACACGAACACAAGAGGACGGATAGTAAGGTGACTGGCAGTAATGAGATGAAGACAAGTAGACGAATAGTAAGGTGACTGGCAGTAATGAGATGAAGACAAGTGGACTAATTGTAAGAGGACTGGCAGTAATGAGATGAAGACAAGTGGACGAATAGTAAGGTGACTGGCAGTAATGAGATGACGACAAGTGGACTAATTGTAAGGGGACTGGCAGTAATGAGACGAAGACAAGTGGACTAATTGTAAGGGGACTGGCAGTAATGAGATGGACACAAAAGGACGAATAGTAAGGGGACTGGTAGTAATGAAACGAACACAAGAGGTCGGATACAAAAGGGACAGACAGTAATGACACGAACACAAGAGGACGGATATAAATGAGACGAACAAAAGAGAACGGATAGAAAAAAGTCGTTCAATGGCACTAATGTTAATTTTCAAGAAACTTCCTAGCCATCCTTGAAACCTCGTTGAAATATTAACTCAGACACTGACTTCTTCTTATTTTGCTCTGTACAGCTTTGAACACTTCAATAGTGAAAATTCACCTCATTAATGTCACATTTAACGGACAGACTTACTAAATGGATTGATGGGTCGAAATACCTTCAGGTTACTTTTCACTACAGCCTCTCTTGTGGGTATCACGTAGAGCAACTTCGATTATGTCGCGAACTATTTCTAGCAGTAATAGAAACGATGGTGACAGTGCAGCTGTGGAACGTTATTCTTATTCTGTTATATTTTCACTTGATCCTGTTAATGACCAATTATTCAGGACGTTTTGACGCTGCCAAATAGGAGGCTTCAGCAATTAGAGCGTACCCAGAATGAAGCAAAACGTACTGTCTTGAGGTGCACAGAGACACGGCCACTGTCTACTTACTTTGACTAACTTCGGTAAATACCTGCCCACGTTAAATACTTTCAGAGTTTTTGATGACACACATCAGCATAGCCGACATTAAGGGAATGAGGTTTCAAAAAGGCAAGACGTGGTTAAGATAGGTTGAGTAACTATTGAATTAGTACGTTCATGAGATAATATTAGTATAATAATAACTGCACATTTAATTTACGATGATATCATATCATAAAGTATCCGTGCCTCTTGGAAAGTCGCGCGGAGAATAGAGCACCATGTGAGCAGTTCTTCAAATACAATATTTGACTTTGTAGAGTCTGATTCAGCAATGGATGTTCTGGACCGTAAAGTGTAAAGCACAGTGCAACGCAACTCTTTATGTGAGCAAAGAAGATTCAGATAGTGACTGGCAGAAAGAAACAGCGAAAGAAATAAGTTAATTTATAGGGATGAATTTTTGCAAAAAATTGTCTCTGTATTTACTTTATAGTTCTCTAAGATGTGAGGGCAAAGATGGCCACCAAAGTCTGTGATAGATCAGTCAGAGACTCACAGCTGACTGAGTGCGTCAGGAGTGGCCAGTAACAGAACTAATTCAGACCATACTCAACCTCCTACCCACAAGCAGACTAAATAGTCTGACCTAGCTAGTGGGGATCGAGTAAGTAAAGAAACTTGGTAGATAAAAAGTGTCATGCTAAAGACTGACGTGTCAGGCTGATAAATGCAACTTTCTGTGCACGACACACGACATCTGCACCAACTTAGGTTCTTTTAATCGAGAAAGATGAAGAGGGTAGTCGTCCTGTACATACAGCAGAAGACAGCAATTAATAATAAGTATTTTTTTAATAAGTAAAGTTCTCAAACAATTTTTATATGGAAAATTCTCAAACAATTTTTATATGGAAAGTTCTCAAACAATTTTTATATGGAAAGTTCTCAAACAATTTTTATATGGAAATTTATCAAACAATTTTTATATGGAAATTTATCAAACAATTTTTATATGGAAAGTTCTAAAAAAATCATTGTACGACTAGAAAGTCTCCTCCAAATAACTGTGCGGTGAAGACGAATAGGGTGGACTACGAGGTGCATAAAACAATGCACCACAAATAGCAATGCAAAAGACGAAGAAGATACAAGTAATTTTCTATCATCGTGTGCCGCGTTATCAAGTTTTGTCAATCACTGTTATTGAATTTCATTTTTTTCAATTTTCTTGTTTTCTAAACAACAAAGTAATGTCCACAACGTTCTCTCTTTGTTATTGTGTTTCCTCTTCTATTCTCTTGAGCTTGTCGCGATTGTATTCTTTAGTAGTTCATGGAAACTTGAGTATTCTACAAAAGCAACATATCACCAAGTTTACACGTATATTTATTTTCAGTCCAAGACCAGTATTCATACAGCAAGATTGGTTGACCTGAATGCCATTACACTTATCACTTGTTGAAAAAAAAAAACTCCAGATTAAGAGGGACACCGAGAAAGAGATGGATGAAGGGAATGCTAGAGTTACTAGGAAGGATAACACCAGAAGAGGCCAACAGAAGAGCAAATAATAATAGATTGTATCTCCCCTCGACGCCAACGGCAATAGAGGAAAGATAGAAGAATGAAGAAGAAGAAATTGTGGAAAAAAACCTGCATTTCTAACGTGCTGTCATTAGTACAGGAAAATCACAATATAATACATGATATCTGTACATTATGTATTGTTTCCCAGTTTAATTTCAGGTTTTGGAAAATGTCTTTTAATTACAACAGATTGTTGAGAAGTAGCGGCGGATATTCAGTAGACACAAAGGAGGCCACGACTTCTCTATTATTTTATCAGAATACATAACACAATCAGATTCCAGCTCAGTAAGTTAAACATCAGTGCACAACCAGCCACCGTATTCCTTTGTATAGATATGATATAGTTTAAATAATTCAAGTAGTTAATAATTTATAGGCTTCACTGTCTATGGAGGTCAAACTTACTACAACAGTACAACGGCATCTATGGACTTTACACTGTTTATGAGAACTCGGTAGACCACTTCAGCAGACGTCTTCCCTTTACCAAGGCAACAGAAGAACGACTATAATAAGGTAGCTCTGTTTTTTTTTTATCGAAACATAAAGAAGAGCCAATAGGTGACAGCCTACCACCGTCCGCCTCTAGTGAGAAGTTACTTGTTGACATGGGCAGCATTCTACTATTTTTTTTTACATTTTTAATTGTTGATGGATGTGTTTACATTTGCGCCTAAGACTTCGCATTATCATCATGTCATATAGAACTAAGCACTTGATCTCACCTGCCTTGAAATCATAATCTCTGCTCATCACAAACAGACCGATTTCTTCAAGAGTCCGACCATGTTTCTGTAAGAGACGTTCTTAGCAGCTAGCATGCGCAACTCTGACTGTAGATATATATATATATATATATATATATATATCTCCCTCTGCCCCCCTCTCTCTCTCCTTCTCTCCCTCTCCCCCTCTCTCCCCCCCCCATCTCTCTCTCTCTTTCTCTCTCTCTCTCTCCTTATGGCAAAGACCCGGACATCTCACAAAAGATGCCACTATCGTGTCCTGGAATCTATTATTGGTTTTCTTGACAGGAAAAGTGTTTTAGAGTTACATTCAAACACACAAATTGTAACCGCAATCTTCACATATTAGTTTTTGGACTAGTTCACTTTTATTGGAAGATAAGCAGTGGTTGATTCAATGGTACGCGAACTGAGGCGCAAAAAAAAACAACATTCTCGAGCTTTGGAGTATTATTATATAAGCTGAGAGTCCGGAATCGCGTGCTGGTCACAATTCAACTTAATACAACTTTATGAGGAAAAACTGAACAAATCCAAAGATACATACTCTCTGGAACAGCATTTGGACATTTATACAAAATTGAATTTTCTCAATCCTCTTTAATAGAGATTCTATCTTGTAATGTACGGTCAGTGAGCATTTGAATGACAGTTTTATTGATATCAAAACATAATATAGTACCGGATGTTTTTCTGCCAGGGATATTGAAACGCGAAGCAAAGTACGACTCTCACGGGTCATGGGTTTAGCCATGGTAACAGAAAAACAGGGAGTGCCAGCATATCGAGATGTGGTAAAAGCAGATGGATAAAAAGAAGAGACCAAGTTCTGTGCATTTTCTGCGATCATGTCCTGGATTGATCTGTTCTTGTTTTCCCATGAAGACAACGTTTTAAACAATTGATGCAAGAGATTCATTTATTATTGTCGTGACGAACACAATTGACAGTTTGACTCAATCTTGATTTACATGATCTTAAAGAAAAAAAAACACGAAAATAAAATAAAAATAATTGTTTCTTAACGTGTCGCTCCATAAAATCTATATCATCCAACATTGAAAACATCACAATCTGTATCATCCCATCTTGAAAACCTCACAATCTGTATCATCCCATCTTGAAAACCTCACAATCTGTATCATCCCATCTTGAAAACCTCACAATCTGTATCATCCCATCTTGAAAACCTCATAATCTGTATCATCCCATCTTGAAAACATCACAATCTATATCATCCCATCTTGAAAACCTCACAATCTGTATCATCCCATCTTGAAAACATCACAATCTGTATCATCCCATCTTGAAAACCTCACAATCTGTATCATCCCACCTTGAAAACATCACAATCTGTATCATCCCATCTTGAAAACCTCACAATCTGTATCATCCCATCTTGAAAACATCATAACACTTTACAACTTTCGAGAACATTTTGCGTCAATTTCGAGTCTTTCTTGTCGCCTGTCATTCAGTTCCAACTCATTGAAAGTCGGATCCAAGCCAATGTCATTTAAAGTAGAAGACCCGGCGACTTCATTAGCATCTTCTTCATTTGATGGTTTCAAGCACGCCAGACGTTTATAGCCGCACCCAGTGCCCTCCGTCCGTTCTGACTCTATGAGACAGGGGCACAAGTCAACAAAATAAATAAATCAGGACTTTAAAATAACATTCGATTTGACTGGCAGTAAAACTCTTCCGCCACTAGAGAGGTTATAGAGTGGAGATCGATCAATGTGAACAGTCTACGGTTATTGAATTAACATGAACAGCTCTTATATAGGGAAAAAAATGTGAAGATTTTCAAATCTGAAATATCTGTTTTGGCATATATTTTGACTGCTCATTACAGTTAACAGTGGTTCTAAACCTTACTGAACCTCGAAGATTCTTTTATAGCGGTCAAGATATGTGCAAACCCATACCCATATCTTGGTTATATTTACTTTAAAAGACATTTAAATATGATACAAGAGTGCATTAAAATAATATGTGCTCCATTGAATAATATAACCAAATGTTTAGTTAATCGGACATTTAATGCGATAAATATACTTGCATCGGGGCTTTAACCTTCAAAATTCGTGCATGAATGTTTGTTAAAACCAGTCTAAGTTAGCATGTTTCTTTCCTTTGTTTTCTTATGAAGAAGTATTGAAATTTTGTCTCGTAGAGACATGTAGTGGCAAACGGAAGTAAAGCATGGTTACATTTCAATAGGCCTGATATATTTATTTATAACGCTATTCTGTGTCTGCAATTTTAAATAAAACAAATGATATGTCGAGGGATTGATTGGATGACTAAGAAATTTTTACAAAATGCTAGTAACATATAAGGAATTTGACAATAATGCAGCTTTCTCGTATGTATGCTCAGGGAATTCCCGCTAAAATTGTTAAAACTCCCAGAAATTCTCTCCTTCATATTGTAATTTAGTTACCATAACAACTCATATACTCTTAGTAACAAATTAGATTTTATTCTACACAAGTTTTGTGTCATTCATAAATACCAATCAAAGCTGTATTCGTTGAGCCCATTTAGAATAAGTGAAGTAAGGTGAGATATTACAATTCGTTCCAAAAATGACACTAGGACATTTTCACACCATTGAACAATTTTCAAAAAGAAATGATTCCTCTCTCCAGAGAATCTTTCTCTGTTATAGATTTTTTTCCGCATTTAGACTTTGTTGGGTGTCGGTTGCATTTTGTTTCCATATTATTTTATTTGTTATAATTGTATATATTTTTATGAAAAAATAATGATGAAAAGACGATAGGGGCCACAAAGATGGGATTCCGCAGAACAGCGTTGAAAGTTCCCTGGACAGATAAAAAGACAAAAGTGAAAATTCTCAAAGAGGCCTACACAAAAAAGGAAGCTCTGAAAACATCTGAAAGAAACCATCAAAATTTTTCGGGGACATCATAAGAAGTGGCAAAGTTGGAATATTTGGTTACAACTGACAAAATACAGAGAAAGAGAGATCGCGGACGACAAAAAGAGAAGATTCTAGATAGCTTGGTGTCATGGCATGGACAACAAAATTGATACAATGCCCTGTGGACAGGTTGGCTAGCTGTGCTATCGTTGAAAACGGTCAACCAACGGATCGGGCGCATGTCATCGGTAGCCTACAAGATGTGGGAACTGTACAGTACTTCGACAACCATGAGTCCATGTCAATCATTCGGATCAAAGAGATGGGAGTTAAGATAGGCAGAGCCAGAAACAAGAAACTTAGTGGGCGTGTTAGAAGACTTATCAACTAACTCAGAACTGGAGTCGTCAAGCGCTGGACACTGCGAGACTTGCTGAGGAGGGGATCTGAGCACCTATAGGTATGTTCGGAGTGCAATAAGGATGACCCGGAAATGACTCACTAACTCAATAACTACGGATAGAACATTGTGGAAGGACAGGATCGCCTACGCCAACCGGTACGGCACATGATGATAATGATGATATATTTATTGCTTCATTCCTTAACTTTTCTAATGCGTGTTGATTTATTTTGGTTCTCTACAAAATGTGTCATATTCCAAGCATATCTAGAGTGAAAAAAAAAAAAAATCATGTTCTATTGTCAAAGTTATCGTTTTCTTCAGGTTTGGAAAGATAAATTATTTTTTGTATTTTGATTGAAAAATGCATTTGCAAAGTTAGCGATGTAATCTATGGAAAATTATTTATAGTAATCGTAAATTCATTCAAATTTGATACTGCTAGAATTACTGCCAACCTCAGCTACGGTGATTGATAACCTTTAGCAAATCAAGCGGATAACACTGACTCCTTGCACATTGTGATGCTTGTTCCATGGATTTTCTCAGACAGCGGTAGATTGATAACACGATTATTTCAAAGATTTATTTTCTTAAACTTGAACTAAATGGAATGATATATTTTACTAGTAGAAGATTACAATTTTAATCAGTGTAGACAAAAACATGAAAAAGGAATAGTAAATAACTAAATAGTAAGAGAGTACAGAAAGAAGCGTCCTTATTAAGAGACAACACATAATTAGTTTGTTGGGTAGGAACATTTATACAACATTAGTCTTCTTAAGAAATAGCGAGAAATAATCTCTGCCATAGAGTAAACAAAAAAGAAAAAAACATATACAATTGTTTGGCCACGTGATAAGGCAGAAAGATCAAAACACAGCACAACACCTTCAATAAACGTTGCAATAATGCAAGACCCAAAGGGTCGACCAAGAAAAAGATAGATTGGAAACATGCGGAAACATAACAGCAAGAGACCAAAAGAAGAGGAAAAGACCGCAAACTATATCGCCCCTCGACGCTGAACAGCAAATGAGGAAGCAAGGGAGAAGACGAGGATGAGACGACTTCTTTTATCAATATACTGTTGCCTTTAAGTTTGAAGAGACAAGATATATGATATTATCTAATGTCTGAAGAGACAAGATATATGATATTATCTAATGTCTGAAGAGACAAGATATATGATATTATCTAATGTCTGAAGAGACAAGATATATGATATTATCTAATGTCTGAAGAGACAAGATATATGATATTATCTAATGTCTGAAGAGACAAGAGAAATATATGATATTATCTAATGTCTGAAGAGACAAGATATATGATATTATCTAATGTCTGAAGAGACAAGAGAAATATATGATATTATCTAATGTCTGAAGAGACAAGATATATGATATTATCTAATGTCTGAAGAGACAAGAGAAATATATGATATTATCTAATGTCTGAAGAGAAATATATGATATTATCTAATGTCTGAAGAGACAAGAGAAATATATGATATTATCTAATGTCTGAAGAGACAAGAGAAATATATTATATTATCTAATGTCTGAAGAGACAAGAGAAATATATGATATTATCTAATGTCTGAAGAGACATAAGAAATATATGATATTATCTAATGTCTGAAGAGACAAGAGAAATATATGATATTATCTAATGTCCGAAGATGCTGTACTACTAGATCTTTTAGTAACTTTCATTTTAGAAGTAGTGTCGTTCTTTGCGCATCTGGACGCTGCTAGAAATGAAATACTTTTGTTCTTGCATATGTCTTGTATTCCGTCCATTCATTTCTTCCTCTTGCTCTCTGTTCTGATGTTTTGAGGCAGAAAGCTTTTGATGTTGTTTTGGTCTAGTCTTATTCTTACAATTTGATTCGTTGTGTGCATGTATATTCCAGGTAGGGCTTAATTCTGACATGTTCTCTGATTTTCACTTTGGATATTCGGTTCAACTTTAATCTTGTTATCGTTCTCAAACACAAACAACATTAACAACGGCTAAAAAGATTAATAGTAAGAGAAATGGCAGAAAACAGATGACAGTTCATAAACAGAAATGAAGAGGCAGCTAGGAAAGCGAAAGTAAAATGAAAACTGAGATCCTTAAAAACAGATTATTGTGGAAGGAATTGATTCTAACTCTTAAGGCGTGTCACATGATGATGATAAGATGTCACTTGTCTGTTTATTATTACGTCACTGCTAAAAATAGAAAGAAAGTAGTGGGGGATGGCTCTCAACTGGAAGTTGTATTGAGAAATAATGATCTGCTTCTGTGAGAATTATTCCTGCAGGACGAATGCAAAGGTGCCATTTGATGGTCCCTGATCGGTAAAAAAGTTAGATTGAGTGACAAGAGATGCTTAGTGTGTTCTCTCAGCCAGCCACCAAATTGACGCAACTCGCCTAAAGCTAATCTTACAGCGTGTCAGTATAACCATGTCTTCATGGAGATTGTGTACTCTTCTGCTCATTTTTGCTATTTACTCTCTCTCTCTCTCTATCTATCTCTCTTACTCACTCTCTCTGTAACCTTTCATTTAACCTTGCTGCCAAATACAGAGTGAGCACAAAAATACTCTTTGATTTCAAGTAGCTATAAACATATTTCAATACGTTTATACAAATTGTGACTACAGATACATTAACTTCAATCATTTATTTTCCTCGGGAAGTGAGAGTCTACATCCCATCCATGTGTTTGAACATGATTCTCCCAAAGCTAACAAGTCAGAGCCGACTGTGTACGACACGTTTATCTTTGAAGGACAACCCAACAAAATTACCTGGAAAGGTTAACCAATTGGTTGATTCCAGAACATGCTGCTGAAGGTAAAAAACAAAAAAAGTAAAGTGCCCCCGCCACGCCATGTGGCGTATAGGGAATATGGTGTTAGTGACCATAAATTTTACAGACCTTCAGCACACGATTTTTGGGGTAATGTGGTCGGTATTACGCCCGTGCCGTTTTACTTTCCCAGAAAAAAATCCAGTACCCATTAAAAGCTTGGTGAACCGGAAGCCGTCGGTTGGAATCGAACCCGACTTTTTGTCCCCTTTGTAGTCCAGTTCACTAACCACTGAGTTATCGCGGTATTTATATATTATACATACATACATTTCTCTGAGAGAGAGAGAGATTGAGTAGAGAGAGAATAACAGATTCCATACATTAAGATATTCTCAATTTGGGTATCAACACTGAATTCTGAAGACTGTTCTCACTCTGTCACTATGACAGGGTTCTGCTTAGCTAACTTGCTTGCTAATGTAGGCACTAGGTCTTACCATTATCTCTGCTCAAAATTGTCATCGATGGAATATTGTGTAACCCAATCTCGTGAAATGTAACAAGCAGCATAGTGAGAAATCGTTAACACGAATAGAATATATTTGTTCTCAGATGATGTCGTCATAGACACCCACACAGAAGTCAAATTATTCAATTCTTATGAACCAGGGTGTGATACACCGTGTTTAAGTGTAAGTAAAGAAAAGATTCCCTCCCGTGCCTTGCTATATGTATGGAGAATATGGTGTTAGTGACCATATTTTGCCATGGCCAATGACATATATTGTTTGGGTAATGTGGTCGGTACCACGCCAGGCGTTCTTTACTTATCAGAAAAAGTCTCTGGTACACACTACAGGTATTATTATGTAATAATTTATTGTTTTAGCAAGGACACATAATAAAATATGTTTTAATGGGGGCCGAAGCAACGGGGCGACTCTTAACTAATGGTTTGCACAAAGTTTAGTTAACCGGAACATTCCACATCATAATTCACCTCTTCGCGGTGCCCCTAAAACAGATTAACCAGTCTAGTATGGTCAAACGAGTGGGGATTGAAAGGAAAGTCAGCCTGATACTGAAACATACAGTGCTGAAGTCGGATGTGTTGGGCTGAAAGGCGCAAATATTACAGTGCTGCTGCAAACACAACACTGCGCATTCACGTCCACTTAACATCACTTTAAGGACAATGACGAACTTTTCGGTGGAGGCAAGCAAGCATGGAACGCTTATTATTTGGTTAAGTTCCTGTCTATCTATTGTCCTTTCGAGCCGAAGACGGCACATAGGGCAGAACCACAATCTCAAAAAACAGAAACCTTGCGTGCAAGGCACATATTGCAGAGATTACTGCTTCCAAAACCTATGGCTCTGTTTCCATAACAATACTTTTTACAATGACAGCTTGTCAAGCCATCGATCAACCTCCTTAGTCGCCTCTTACAACATGCCTGGAAGGTCACAGTGTCACTATTCTTTACTTCCCTCATAATGAGGCCCCGGTAACACACAGAGGGGTTAAGTTCCTACTGAGTTAAAAAAAAAAAAAAGGTAAAGTACTTCTGTCACGCCATGTGGCGTATAGGGAAATATGGTGTTAGTGACCCTATATTTTACAGACCTTCACCACATGATTTTTGGGGTAATGTGGTCTACTGAGTTAAGTCGATCATTATTCTATCTAGTTATTTGTTGCAGAACAAATACTTCTTAGTTGCTGCTGAGTTGAGGTCGATCATTATTCTACCCCACTCATGTCGAAGTCCGATAAGAAAACTGCTTTACTTTATTCTCTTAACTTGGAAATATGTAAGCACTAACGGTTACTGCCAAGTCATCATTCTCGTACTAGTGATTATTGTAAGAGTTTTCACTTGCACTAGCTGATTTTCTTTTCTTTGGACTGAAGCAGTCAAACCCCGTCCTTGTCCCACCACATCCATTACAAACACATACGCGAGTGTAGCAGTATCGTCATATTCGTATCGCCCATTTGAAGACAGAAAGAGAATTCAAGGAAATATGTTAAAATAAAACAAGTGTTTCCAATAACATGTGAATGTTTTAGAGAAGTGAAGTACTAAGCTACGTCACGTGCATTATGTCACACACACACAATTTTGAGGTGACGAGACCAGTGTTCTTCCTCACCTTTTTCCTTTTTTTTTTAAATTCAGTGAAGCAGGTACATATTTTTATCTCAGCTTTATCAACTGAGGAACGTTAGCCTGTAATTGTACCCACTTTCACTCTGCTATATATCTAAGCCATTACGCTAACCGTTACTGACGCTCAGTAAATATAAAATCATCTGGAAATATATGCTATTACTTCCTAATACTTGCTACAGCTCTTTCTGGTTATTGCATTATTTCCCTATATTCCCCTACCTAAATATAATGTATACAGAACGAAAATGCTTTTGGATGCAGCTTCAGGTTATCCTTGATATCTCACTCATATTATCTCTTGCATCCTCTCAGACAAACTAATAGCCACCTATTTGAGTGTATAATTTAGCTAGCATTCACTGAGTTAATTAACTTGGAAAAAGTAATGCCAGCAATTGTTCCCATCTCTTGTCTGAATGTAAACTAGTATTTCCTTCACACAATGTCATAACTATGCCAGGAGAATGCCATCTAGCCTGGCTATTTGCAACTAAGCGGAATATTTTACATCTGGGTTTTTTTTTTATTCAGACACTTGGCACATGTAGATAAATACATTGATATAGATAGACAGACAGACAATCACCCGCAGAGAAAGCGAGGCAGACTTAGAAATAGAAAATTAAGTGTTGGATTGAGTGTAAGTAGACAAAACAAGTCTACGATAATCCCTTCCTTAGATACTGATGTCAATTAACCAACATTTATACTGCACGCAACATAAGCAAGCAGCTTTCTACAAATGAACAAACACATCACTGTTTGCTTGGTGCTGATGAATTGTGCTGAAATTAGTCAACACCTTATGATGGATGGCAATTCTGATTTCCCCGATAATGTTTGTTCCCTGTCATGTATTTGACGTCCTGCGCGACGTTTTGCCAATGTTGAAGTACGATATTTTAGTACTTCCATTTCTATGAAAAAAGAAATGTCTTTGTTTATTTTAAATTTGAGAAATGATATCTTGTTGCGTTAGAACAAGAAACCCAGATCTCTGTTATATTTTGATAGCCAGGGCATATTGGAACAAGAACTGCAGTAATGTTGTGACTGTGTCGGTATAACATTAAGTTGTATAGAGTCAATTCTGACATATAGAAGCGAATCATGGATCATGCCACCAATAGCGAGGATATACATTTTGGAAAAGGGATATAGGACAAATAAAGTTCAGGGTGGAAATTTGAATTATGTTCGGAGTGCAATGATGATAACCCGCAAAAAAACTCAATAACTCAATTAGAATAAGAATGCCTTTTTTAGAATAATCATCATCAAGTACCATACTTGCTGGCATAGATGATCATGTCTCTAAACAACTCTCGATCTCGACAGTTATTTATCATTTCTGTAGTTGTCCTTCTGCCAAGCCATTCTCTTAAGCTGTCTGGTATCTGTATTTTCTATGCTTCCCTCTTTCTCTTCGTCCCTCAGTTTTCCCAGTTGTCACAACATATTCCATCCAAACAAAGATGATTGTTTTTTCCTTATATATAATTTACTTGTTTAAAATTGTCTCACTTGCCTTTATTGTGCATTGCGGTGATGTCTTTTTCTTTGTTGCTGCCATTACTTCTGTCTGTTTGCTATTGTGACAGAGTCCCTCATTTTTGCTTTCACCATAATGTCTAACATTTCTTGTAACTTATTTTCCCTCTTAGCGACTAAAACTGTGTCATCAGCATACCTGAGGCTATTTACATTGTGCCTTCCAATTTATATTCTAGGCATGTCCATTATGGATCTTAATACGTATTAAATAAATCTAGTGATAGGGAACAACATTGCCCCACGCCTTGTTTTATTTGTTGAAACATTTTCAATTGATTTACAGTTCTTATAACCGCTATTGGCTGCCAGTATATATTATTTATTATTATTAGTTCTTTGCTGTCAACGTTTATACCTTCTCAAAGTATGATTACTTCTTGGTGCTTTACTTTGTCAAATGATTTGGTATAATCTATGAAACATAGGTATAGTTCTGTTTTCACCTCTATTGCTCTTTCTACTGAAGATCTTATGATGTATTGTTCATATCTTTTCCGCCAACAAAACCACATTATTCATCACTAATTTCTGGACTGATTTTGTTTCGCACTCTTCATATGATTTTTCTTAGTAATATCTTATCTTAGTTATGTGACTCATATTCTCTCGCTTATTGTGCGATGATCAACGCATTCAATCTCACCAGATTTCTTGTTAGAATATCCTTGTTAAAATACTCTTGTTATAATACCCAAGTATTATCATTACTCAAACAACAAGCATACAAGTAGGTTTGGTGCTACGGTGATTTGTAGGTTTGGTGCTACGGTGATTTGTAGGTTTGAGGCTACGGTGATTTGTAGGTTTGGTGCTACGGTGAGGTTAATGTGCTCCTCTGACGTTCAGAGGTTTTCAGCTTGAATTCCATTAGAAGAATCAAGGTCATCTCATGAAATGTGAGAACGTGTAGTGTTTCTACAGGAGCCGAACAATAAAACATCCGGCCGTCGCGCAATGTACTTCGGTCATCACTAGAGATATGGTGAGAGATTTGACTACTAATGTATTTTGCATGAGTTTAATGGTGATAGGGAGCCGCGATAGCTCAGTGGTTAGTGAACTGGACTACAAAGGACAAGAGGTAGAGTTCGATCCCAACCGGCGGCGTCTGGGTTCACCCAGCCTTAAATGGGTGCCGGATTTTTCTTGGAAAGTAAAGCGGCACGGGCGTAATACTGACCACAATACCCCAAAAATCTTGTGCTGAAGGTCTGTAAAATGTATGGTCACTAACACCATATTCCCTATACGCCACTTGGCGTGACGGGGGCTCTTTATTTATTTATTTTTTTACTTAATGGTGATAGTTCTATATGCAAGAACAAGCATCGGAAGTTTGGATCACGCGGTAGGAAAGAACTCTTGGGGGTACACAAGTATACAGTAAACAGCGAGCTGTTGAGGTAATCACCTTGCAAATCTTTTCACTTTTATTGCTTTCACAGAAAATGTGGGCTGTCCCCACCAAATATCCTTACGTGCAGCAAGATAAGTATTACTGATAAATTAAACAGCTAAAAAAGAAGTAATGTTAATAAGTATAGGTGAATTATTCATAGTTTTTCTTTTTGACTCTTCTCTCCATTATCCCCGTTTAGCCTGGAGCATACGTCCTCCTCTTCTTCATCGTGACACATGTCATTGTGGTATTTCTTTGAACAACCCCTACATTCTTCTTTTCCCTTTTCTAGCGTCCCCACCCCAATTCAAATTATAAAAAAATATCTGCAGACAGCATGCATTCAAAACAAATGAGAGGTAGCACTGGAAATGACATGCAACAAGAATAATACGAAATGTCTAAGACACGTGCTCGCCCATGCCAGCTGACACATCAGACGAGGAAAACAAGAGAGTCCACGTAAACATATCATTCTTCTGTTTACTCAGACATTAATATTGCTAGAGTAGGTCAGAGGTCACAGGAAGTCCGGCTTCCCAAGCAAAGTTATTAATGCGGCGGTAGACAAGATCATTTCCGCTGGGCACCATGGATGACCTCTTCAAGGAAGGTGACCTTCATAAACCGGGAATTGTCAATTTAGTTGAACTCGCCTGTGACAGCTTGAGCTTGTGAAGTCAATTTCTGCTCGCTGACGTTATTATCTAGACGTGATTCTGTTAATGGCTCGCATGTGAATGTTGAATCTCGTTAGTTTATCGTTATTATCTAGACGTGATTCTGTTAATGTCTCGTATGTTAATGTTGAATCTCGTTAGTTTATCGTTATTATCTAGACGTGATTCTGTTAATGTCTCGTATATTAATGTTGAATCGCGTTAGTTTATCGTTATTATCTAGACGTGATTCTGTTAATGTCCCGTATGTTAATGTTGAATCTCATTAGTTTATTTTTATGCATTCTGCAGGTCGTACTCGATATTCTTTATAATCTGCTGGGGTATTTTTGTCATTTTTCTTATATTTTGTGTTCTACCATTCCCTTAATTTGGATGCATACTACCTTTCACTTTAGTGTCACTCTTCTTTCTTATTGATAGGTCATCGTCTTCAAATTTTGTCAGTCATTTCTTTCTAATGGTCACCTAACCTGACCTCTCATATCTCTCGTTTTCATGATTCACTCGTTGGGGTTCGATCAACAGATACAGCAGTTCTTCCTTTCTAGTTCATTCTGTCTCTCGCTGTTTTCGATTTCATGAAATTGTGACTGGTACAATTTGCATTTAGTGAGAATGTTATCAATCCAGTGTTTTCTCTGCTTATCATTGCACATACACTTTCGGTTGGTGTGATATTACACACCCGATGATATCAGAGTAAAAAACACTGACCTGAGGAAGAAACTCGAAATTGAACCAGCCATCGAATACATAAAGAAACAACAGATAAATTGGTTCGGCCACATAACAAGACAAAAAAGAACTAACAATGACTCAAAGAGCCATAAACAAACGCTACGAAAACTCCAGATTAAGAGGAAGACCGAGAAGGAGATGGATAAAGGGTATACTAGAGTCACTAGGAGGAATAACATCAGAAGAGGCCAACAGAAGAGCAAAGACTCGCAGATTGTTTCTCCCCTCGACGCCAACGGCAGCAGAGGAAGGATAGAAGAGAAGAAGAAGAAGATGATATCAGTTTCATGTTACACACTTACACATTTTGTAAATAAAAAAATAAAGCAAGCAAGCCAAAACTCTCTATAAAGGAGACTAATTGCCTTCGAAAATAAATGTCACCGAAGACCTTTAAAGATAAATCGGAGTGACTTTACACAAAACGAAACTTGAAGAGCAGAACCGAACCGAGAGTACCCGTCAGGCTATGTATGGAGGAGACAGTGGAGGTACATTGATCATGTGCGCATAAAGAAAGAGGACCGTCACGCCACAACCTTCATGTAGAACTGTTGCAGAGTTTCTTTCAAACTTCTTCTGTCCTTACTACTTGTACTTTCATTTGACACATATATAACTCATCAATCTTTTAGTACAAGTATAAACAAGGTCTTTATTGTGTTACTTGACATAGCCTATCGGCGATGATGAATTGTCAAATAACGTTTGTGTGTGGCCGTTTCGTATTCATAAAGTTCTATCTGTGGTTATCTATCTATCTTGTGACCGTATACTCCGTATAGTATTCTTAAGTACATCTGCCTGTCTCTTTCTGATAGTGCTGAGGAACTAGTATCTGAATGTGCTCAGTCTGGCCGAGTGTAGCTGAGTCTGCCCGAGTGTAGCTAAATGTCTCTCTAGCTACTGCTCCTCGCCCCAAAAGCATTCTGGGCCTCTCCTCTCCTGATCTCCCTAGTTCCCAGGGTCTCGGGTTTAAGTCCCAGGTGACCACCCCCCGACCACTGATACGGCCTAACCTACGTCTCCTGACCGTCACTATCTCTCTAGCTCCGCCTTTTTTTAATTATCTCTAAAGTCTTATTACTTTAGGAGTCCTGTCGAACCTGTCCATCTTCCTAAGTCCGTCCCTAACAACTAAAACTCGAGGCGATTTCCAATTCAGAGACTCAAAGAGTAATCACTGCTGAACGTAAAGATAACCTGGTCTTTTGATTACGCGGGGCAGTTTAGTTGTCCGCTTTCATCTCAGGTCTTCACTGGACTTCAAGGCGTCTGCCGATATAAGAGTTTCCTAGGAACCAGCGGCCGTGTCGTTGCGTTACGCAACTTTGTCGACCAGAGCAAACATCTGTCTGGCTTTAGGCTGACCACCTGTACGCATTTCACTGGTAATCTTCAAGTTGATTACGACTCAGCGACTGAGTTGGGTAGACTTAACGTCTCCTTCTAATCCTCTGAAGAGTGTCTTTTCTACGCGCCTAAAACTATCCTACTTCACATCGTCATCGCCTCATTCTTTTATTCTTCTGTCTATCGTCATATTCATCTATTCTTCCATTATCGCCATGACTGAGTCACACTATAACAGAACACCTGTTGGTAAAAGAAACGAGGAAGACCAAAAAAAAAAAAAAACTCTACGTAGAGAAGGATCAACAATGGGCCCAAGGACGAAGACACATTTACATTAACTAGAAGTCAATAGTCAGACACGGAGAGTTATAATTTGTGTGCATTCCGTCTCATATGTCGTCTTCAGTTTACATTGGACCATCTAATCAAATAAACAACCAACGAACCAACCAGCCAATCAGCTAGTTAGTTAGCTAGCTAACTCACTAATTAACTAAATAACTATTTAACTAACTAACTTATTAACTAATTTATTTCAGTTTTTTTTCCGAGCTTATGAACGTATTACATGATCGTACCTTTCTTTATTATAGCAAGAAGATCATCGTTTGGCCAGTTTCATTCTGGTTCTATGCTGGACTTCTTTGATGATAGTTTTTAGTTTAAATGCTCGGAATCTCACAAAAAACATCTCGTCACAGTGCTGGAGTATTTCCTTTCAATTCTACTGTTCAATATTTTGTAAACAACATTTCAATGTGTCTTACTGGTCTCTTAGAACTAAAGCAGTGATCAGAAAGAAACAATGCAAGCAACTATTGGTTTAATAGATAAAGAGATGCAACAACAAAAGTAAGAACTGGATAAGCAAATGGATAAGCAAATTTGTAAACGTCATCACATTAATGATGAACTAAACAGCTCAGCTCAGTGAAAAGCACTCCATTTTATTTGAAAACTATAAAATGTCAAAGAATGTACCAAAAGATATCTCGTCGCCTTTTTGTCTCATCTTTCTATTTACAATATTTACATTTCTCATTTTCTTTTATCTCTTTCATAAGGATAAACAAGTCTAACATGCTTTCAGTTTCTCTTTGCTATCTTTCCGTCTTTCTTTGACACACTTTAACTTCTTGCCAGCACTGTTTTATCTATTTTATAGCATATCTTTATTGTTTCTATAGCCTCAGAGTAGACTCTGGGTCTACCACGTGCTTCCATCTTCTCTTTCAATGCATGTACTGAATGAGCAAACCATTTTTTCAGTTGCTGTAATTGTATGTAGTTTAAACTTAATTCAATGTCCGCTCTCTCTCTCTCTCTCTCTCTCTCTCTCTCTCTCTCTCTCTCTCTCTTACGATATCATTTCGAATTCTGTATATTCTGGTCACTCTAAGCGCTTTTCTCCAGCATATTATCTCCGTGGTGACTAATTCCCGTTTATGTTTATTTGTGAGCGACAATGTTTGGTACTGAAAGCAGCAGGTGGGAAATAATATACTCTGTATAAGATACATTTTGTTGGCAGAACTTTGTCTATTTGTTAGCACTTCATTACTTCTGTTTATTTTCTTTAACCGCTTTGTCTTACCTCATCATTCCGACTCCCACTCTATCTCTTCCTCCCTCACTTCGTCCTTTTCCTAAAATTCCGATATCTCTCTCTCTCTCTGACATTCTCTTCAACTGCATCTGTAAGATTAATTGGTTTGACTAGACAACATAAACCTCACGTGGGCTTACTTTAACATCCCTTTTTGTGTCTCCTATGGTCCCTCACGAGACTGCTTTCTAAAGTCCACGTAATGTCTCTTTCCTCGTTATTTCAACATAAAGGATTCATGTCTGATGGTCTCTTTGCGTTCCGGACACGAGTCTGACCAAATTAACTTAAAATGTGCCTGTATATGTGTAAGTAAGAAACTCTCTTAGCGTCGCTGCCTCATAATGTTGTTTATCTAGTTACGTTTATTAATGTCGGAATTTTTGTAATGCGTTTCTAGCAACCATCTTTCTGTTTTCTTTCCCCAACGTGTTCTCTCTCATCATGGGGTTTCCCTTGGTCGTGGTAAAGAAGAAATTAACTCGGCAACACTCAGCGGCCTATAGGATATATGGGATCTTTTGATACTTTCCAACAACTCCTGGCTTATTTATCTAAATCCCAGTCAGCTCATCATTCCACAGGGAGGTTGTTCTCAGTTGTCGCTGCCCGCTCACTCTCTTTAGCTTAATAATCAGAAGGTTAGGACAGGACACAGCTCTGAAATGCGAAGGGGCCGGAAAATGGAAGAAGAAAATAATGGAGGAAGGGATGAAACAAGGTCACAACGAACACTAAAGAAAACAGTGAATCAGATTCAGACGGTATCCAGTACAAGGACATTGGTCATTTGGCTGATGAAGGGTTGGAGGTACTGGTAAACTTCTACAACAAAAGTTTTGAGAATGTTACAAATAATGAAGAGTTTGAGCTACTGGTAAACTTCTACAACAAGAGTTTTGAGAATGTTACAATTAATGAAGAGTTTGAGGAACTGGTAAACTTCTGATGATGTGTCTTCCTGTATCATTTATGTTTTCTTTGTGTCGGTGTCTTCCTGTATCATTTATATTTTTTTGTCTCTGTGTCTTCCTGTATAATTTTTTAAATTGTTGTCTCTGTGTCTTCCTGTATAATTTTTTAAATTGTTGTCTCTCTGTCTTCCTGTATAATTTTTCTTTATTTTTTTGTGATGTGTCTTCCTGTGTCATTTATGTTATTTTTGTCTTTGCGTCTTCCTGTATCATTTATGTTATTTTTGTCTTTGCGTCTTCCTGTATCATCTATGTTAGTCTTATCTCGGTGTCTTCCTGTATTATTTATGTTATTTTTGTCTCTGTATCTTCCTGTATCATTTATGTTATTTTTGTCTTTGCGTCTTCCTGTATCATCTATGTTAGTCTTATCTCGGTGTCTTCCTGTATAATTTATACTAGTGTTGTCTCGGTGTCTTCCCGCATCATTTATGTTAGTGTTGTCTCGGTGTCTTCCTGTATCATTTATGTTAGTGTTGTCTCGGTGTCTTCCAGTATCATTTATGTTAGTCCTATCTGGTGTCTTCATCTAATCAATATTTGTTTACTCTCTAATATTTTCCACGCCATTGAGAACTGACAGAATAAAGAAGAATTATTTCCTGTCAGGACGTAAAGGGAAATAAGTCAAGGTTAGCCAATATCCCACCAGACATGCGCAGTGCGTGATCAGTAACATCCAACTCTCATAATCGAATGTCTTAACTTCCGCTTACCGAAGATCATAAGACGCCATGTTATCCCAACAAATTATGCATCAAATCAGCCGGCGAGCTATTATTCGAATGTGTGATCTGGGTGACTTAGAGTCACTTACATTACACGACTCCAGACACATAATAACAGGATGTATGCCGGCGTAATAATGGGCTCGGTGACTGATGTAATTGTAGTTGTAATTACCAGAGGAGAAAGAGGCGTATTTAAATGCTAACTGTTTAATGGCAATGTTCATACGAGAGACAGCAACATTTTCTTGTGAGGAGTCTAGATAAGTTGGTTGCGACCAAGATTATTTCAGTTACATTAATTTATTTTTAGAAAAAAATCCATACTTGCTCGAAAAAGTGTTTTATCTTTGACCATTAGTATTCTTATGCAGAGACTGCTTTAATAATTGTTTATTATTATACTCTTTAAAGGTCATTCTCGTGTATTCCGATTGCTTACGATTGAACGATGATATCACATGACGGAGACAGATGGCTGCTTTCACTTTCTGTGCTTTTTCGCTTTATGTCTTTTAGCGAATGCTGAGACTGCTACGATGTGGTCTGCAGCTGCTTTTCTTTGTTTGGGAGATGAGATATTAATTTGGATGATTCCACTGGTAGGGGTGGTTGAGCAGATACGGATTTTAATTAGTTTGCTATGATACCGGGGCTTTCCATAACCATAACCATCCTCGTGTGTTTTGCATTGTGACTTTTACGATTAATTTCTTACACATTTCCTTTACTTTATTACATCTTTGATTCGTCACTAATTTGTTGCTGCCTCTGATATATCTCTTTTTTTTTTTGTCTTCGTCGACTTTTTTATAGCCTCCTGCTGTCTTTAATAGGATTCCAAGCTTTCTTTCCTATGTACGTATAACGTACAATAAAATTGTTTATTTTCACGTTAATTTTATGACTAAACGTCTATAGCATAATAAAAAGCCCACAACTTTGAATCGAGTGTAAGTTTACTTCCAGGTCAGCGCTGCTTGTGGTAATGAAAGAAATGATTAGGTCACCTAGGGGCGTGTTATCATTTGCTTATCTCAAGTCCTTAAAATGGATGTCCATTCCTCGACCCACTGTTATCCCACGCATGCGTTCAGTGTTGTAATGATGTTTACCCTGTACAACTTAGAAGAGGTCAGACGATAGGATGCATCCTTGTTCTACGCCCCCTTTGTTATACTTTGTTATTGTTATATTTGGTTATCTACATTAGCTACTGCTGATTGTTCCCGTTACATTTTCTTGATAACCCTTAGATCTTTCCCACCAACATTTATATCTTTTAACATATTTAATTACTTCTTAGTGTTTTACTTTGTCCAATGTCATTTCATAGTCAATGAAACATAAATACATATCTGTTTTAACATCTATAGAGTTTCCCATCAATGCTCATTGGATATTTACTAGTAATGTATTAGGTTTTTAATGCACCTTTTTCGTTTATAAAACAATATTATTCTTAAGAAATGTCGTGTTTGATCTTATTACTGACTCTATTCATTATTATATGGAGTATAATATGTTGATGACTCGTGAGGCTAATAGTTCTATGATCCTCATATAAATCAGATCGTTGTTGCTATGTTTTCTAATTATAGTAAACGCAACAATCTTGTCAGAATCAAAATACCCATTGCTGTAATTTTTCAGGTATCTTGATCATTTACTGCAGACATGTTTACACACAATTAAACTATAAAAGAAGAAACCAAAATAAGAGCGTTTTTCCAAACTATAATGAAGAAGACGATGGAAGTACAGGTGCTCAGAATGGACAAGAGATGAATCCACCGCAAGGAATTCGTGGGGACACGGCTAGCAAAATAAACAAAAACGACTGGAAAAAAAAACTCAACGTGGGACAAATAAAAGAGAGGGTAGGCTGTGGACTTAAAAACAAAACTAGACATAACAGTAAATAAAATAGAGGGTGGGCTGTTGACTTAAAAACAAAACTAGATATAACAGTAAATAAAAGAGAGGGTAGGCTGTGGACATAAAAACAAAACTAGACCTGGCAGTGGATAAAAGAAAGGACAGGCCTTGGACTTAAGGACAAAACTAGACCTGGCAGTGGATAAAAGAAAGGACAGGCCTTGGACTTAAGGACAAAACTAGACCTAGCAGTGGATAAAAGAAAGGACAGGCCCTGGACTTAAGGACAAAATTAGACCTAGCAGTGGATAAAAGAAAGGACAGGCCTTGGACTTAAGGACAAAACTAGACCTGGCAGTGGATAAAAGAAAGGACAGGCCCTGGACTTAAGGACAAAACTAGACCTAGCAGTGGATAAAAGAAAGGACAGGCCTTGGACTTAAGGACAAAACTAGACCTGGCAGTGGATAAAAGAAAGGACAGGCCTTGGACTTAAGGACAAAACTAGACCTGGCAGTGGATAAAAGAAAGGACAGGCCCTGGACTTAAGGACAAAACTAGACCTGGCAGTGGATAAAAGAAAGGACTTGTCCTGGACTTCAGGACAAAACTAGACCTGGCAGTGGATAAAAGAAAGGACAGGCCTTGGACTTAAGGACAAAACTAGACCTGGCAGTGGATAAAAGAAAGGACAGGCCCTGGACTTAAGGACAAAACTAGACCTGGCAGTGGATAAAAGAAAGGACAGGCCCTGGACTTAAGGACAAAACTAGACCTAGCAGTGGATAAAAGAAAGGACAGGCCTTGGACTTAAGGACAAAACTAGACCTGGCAGTGGATAAAAGAAAGGACAGGCCTTGGACTTAAGGACAAAACTAGACCTGGCAGTGGATAAAAGAAAGGACAGGCCCTGGACTTAAGGACAAAACTAGACCTGGCAGTGGATAAAAGAAAGGACTTGTCCTGGACTTCAGGACAAAACTAGACCTGGCAGTGGATAAAAGAAAGGACAGGCCTTGGACTTAAGGACAAAACTAGACCTGGCAGTGGATAAAAGAAAGGACAGGCCCTGGACTTAAGGACAAAACTAGACCTGGCAGTGGATAAAAGAAAGGACAGGCCTTGGACTTAAGGACAAAACTAGACCTGGCAGTGGATAAAAGAAAGGACAGGCCTTGGACTTAAGGACAAAACTAGACCTGGCAGTGGATAAAAGAAAGGACAGGCCTTGGACTTAAGGACAAAACTAGACCGAGCAGTGGATAAAAGAAAGGACAGGCCTTGGACTTAAGGACAAAACTAGACCGAGCAGTGGATAAAAGAAAGGACAGGCCTTGGACTTAAGGACAAAACTAGACCTAGCAGTGGATAAAAGAAAGGACAGGCCTTGGACTTAAGGACAAAACTAGACCGAGCAGTGGATAAAAGAAAGGACAGGCCTTGGACTTAAGGACAAAACTAGACCTGGCAGTGGATAAAAGAAAGGACAGGCCCTGGACTTAAGGACAAAACTAGACCTGGCAGTGGATAAAAGAAAGGACAGGCCTTGGACTTAAGGACAAAACTAGACCTGGCAGTGGATAAAAGAAAGGACAGGCCCTGGACTTAAGGACAAAACTAGACCGAGCAGTGGATAAAAGAAAGGACAGGCCTTGGACTTAAGGACAAAACTAGACCGAGCAGTGGATTGCCACACATGGAGAGTTCTACCCTTCCTGCTGTCTTCGGCCCGAGAAGAACTATCTTTAATCAAATCTTGTAGACCGTTGATCGACTGCGCATGATTCCACGCAACTAAATGAACACCAGTAATTAATTTCTCTGAAAGTTATTTCTTTTCAAATATCACATGTTTCGTTGATTTTACTTTGTTTCTGTTAGACCAATTATATATAAAGACACGGCAGTTTAAAAAAAAAAAAGCAGTCGTCTACAAATTATAACTGATGAGTTTGTGGTAAATATTTGTATTAAACATCAACAATACGTTGTTTCTAGTCTGGCCAAGGAGTAATGACAGAGAGGGGAGAGACAAGAAAGAGGCAAAATATTTATTTTTATAATTGGTTTATTAGCGTTCATTAAATGGTACTCTATATTATCATCATTATCAACAAATAATGTCGTGTCTGCCGGCATAGATGACCATGTCTCTCCACATTTTTCAGTCCATACAGATGTTTATTAGTTTTGTTGACTTTCTACAAAGCTTTTCTTTTCAACTGTCTGGTATCATTCTCTCGCTGTTTTCTTTTATCCTGTTTTCCTTCATTATTTCTAGCTGTTGCAATATTTGTATTATATTGAAGTATTCCTGTTTCATTACATCTAAAAAAAGGGAGGCCTCAGTATCCTGGTTGGGAGAAGTACCCGACTGGGCTACCGACGTTCGGAATACCGTGTTAGATTCCCGCTGGAAACAGTGTGAGTTGTACTCGTGGTTGGAAAAAAAAATACCTCTCGCGTCAACCTAGCCGCTGTCAGAAATGTGTACCAGGGTATAGCACTCTGGGAAGGTGAGGAATGCCGCCTCGCATCGTGAGTTCCGATGCTTGAAGCGACACTATCCAGAAGTCTCCGAACACTTTTGGATAGGCGACAGAGCAGACATGGGTGAAAACCCGCGTGCTAAGACGCCGATTCAAGTCTCGAACTTATCTTTACCTTTACATGTCAAAAATAAAACGAACGAAAAGCGTATTTTAAGTGTGTTACTTTGACACCTTTTAGAACGTCCAAGTTACTACTTCTAGCTGTCCATGGTATTGTCAACATTCAATCCAACAGCATCCAATCATCATTTGTGTGTCTGTTCTATCGTTGTGCATGATTCACTACCATATGTCTGGACACATAACACTGAACTTGCTCTTAAGTTCATTGTAAAAACCAATTATATAATATCTTTATACTTTACACAAGAGAAATTATATATATATTTTTAATATATATATAATACTATATATATTAATTATATTATAATTAATTATATATATTAATACTATATTTATATATATTATACTATATATATATATATATATATATATATATATCTATCTATTGTCCTTTCGAGCCGAAGACGGCACATAGGGCAGAACCACAATCTCAAAAACAGAAACCCTGCGTGCCAAAATGGCACACACTGCAGAGATCACTGCCTCCAAAATCTATGGTCTGTTTCCATAACAATGCTTTTTACAATGACAGCTTGTCAAGCCATCGATCAATATATATATTAGTGATATTATAAAATGATATTCCCCTACTCAGAAAAAACAACATATTCATAGTTGCTTAATTCTACGCCTCAAATGGAACGACTTTACATGCGTATTGTTGCTCCAGCTTGACAGTTAGACACACGCAATTCTGATTTGCTCTAAAGTCGCTTATAAAGTCATTATTTTCCAGATTAAAACGACTATATATGGGTTTGTTTACGTTGTGCCAACTAAAATGTCATATAATATGGTACATAGAAGTTACAAGTGTGGCATATATATCCTGTAAAACTATCGCGTAACATACATAACATTCCTAAAGAACAGAAGGAAGACATCAAAACTCATTTTAAATGTTTAGAGCTGTGAACAACTGGCTAATACTAGCAATAGGAGGTTGCTTTTGTAAAGTAATAGATAATAGCAATCGTTCGTATTATGATAATATGAAGTGTTTATATTCTTGTTTTTCAGAGTTCTTAAATGTTATGTAGTCTTAACATATGGATGTGAATCATGGACAAAAGGACAACAGACAAGAAAAATCAGTGGAGTCTGTAGAAATGTGGTTTAACAGAAGAATGTTGAGAATACCATGGACAGCTAAGAAGAGTAATGAAAACAATCTGAAAGAGGCCAAAGCAAAGAGAGAGCTAATTTCCAATATTTGGAAGAAACAATCATCATTTTTTGGCCATGTAATGAGATGAGGATAGCTGGAATATATTGTAACAACTTGGAAAATTGATGGACGAAGAGATAGAGAGAAGCAAAGAGAAAAGATACCAGAGGGAAGCAAAGAGAAAAGATACCAGAGGGAAGCAAAGAGAAAAGATACCAGAGGGAAGCAAAGAGAAAAGATACCAGAGGGAAGCAAAGAGAAAAGATACCAGAGGGAAGCAAAGAGAAAAGATACCAGACAGCTGGCTTGGCAGAAGGTCAACAACAGAAATGATAAATAACTGTCGAGATCGAAAGTTATGGAGAGACATGATCACCAACGCGTGCAGGCATGGTACTTGATGTTATTCCTGTTCTTTATTTGGTATGTAAAAAAAACAAAGAAAAATTAATGAAACAAGTTGTTCAAGAAGTAGCGAGTCCAAGACCAACACCTGTATTTGAAGTGGCCAGTTACTCATAGTTGACTGCCTGAATCAGGATAATCGACTTAAAGCTGATGAAGATCATACCCCCACCCTTCCAGTGAGGCAATAACCATTCAGTCCAAAGAAGGATCGCAGTCTGGTACCCAAAAATAACTTGTTGTTAACGGACTTGCCAGATGTGTTGAGACGTAAGTTATTAATATACTTATTTTTTTTTTTGTAAACGAACATTTTTTTTTTTTTTTTTGTAAACGAACACGCAACACACTTAGGCCCTTTTGGCGTTTTTTAAGGACAGACGATGAAGATGAATCGTTGTCGGGAGAAGGAAGAAGGAAAAGAAATCACGAAGGAAAAAAATATATATGGTAAGTTGTTCATGAAGTTTTAAAAAAATAAAAGAAACTGCACAGCATGTACAGTACCCACCTGCACATATTTCTAGAACCCATCCGATATATTTCATGCCTGCGTCCGCTTCGTTAGCCGGTCTTTGCGACTTCAGTCCAGTCGGTGTTTGACCAAACTTCGGACCACAGGGAAGTATGTGTCCATAGGCACGGGTATTGGTATATATATGTATACGCATATACATGCATGTATATGTGCTCTTGCTTGTATGCATACACATGTATGTGTGTGGATATGTATGTGTATGTTGATATGTATTAGTATGTGCACTTCTTCTTGCACGTGTACATATGTATACACGCATCTGTGTGTGTGTATACATGTATTTATGGGCCCTTAGATACTTTCAGATATTGCCTGTGCCTTTGTAGTCGACGTACCTAGATAGCGTTCCCCCCACTCGTGTATTTTTAGAACCCTTCACCACTGACCACAGGGTATAAATTACAGCTACACCCGTGAGAAATTCCTTTCATAGCCTGACCACTGTCCACGACACACAGGGAAGTCAACATATTTCGATTATTTTGTTTTTGATGTTTCATTACTAGTTAGCTATGTAGGATTAGTTTTATTTATTCACATATCTGTGTGTGTATGTTGTTTGTTTGTTCCTGCTGAGGGCCTATTGAGCCGAAACGTCGTTCGAATCTGTGTCGTCTATTAATCACGTAAAGCTTCTAACATACCATTTATTTATTTTTTTTCAATTTTCCTCGACCACAGGGAGGTAGCTTATTTTCTTATGAGATAGTCCAGCATATTAGCGCCATGTAGTTACATGTGTGCGTGTGTGTGTATTTATATATAAGTATAAAGTGGTTACAGCTTTACGCAGGTGACAGGTCAGGAACAAAAAAACGTTTCGGCTCAGTAGGCCTTCAAGGGGAATAATAAACACGACACAAATATATATATGTAGAAAGAGAGAGAGAGAGTGAGAGAGAGAGAGAGAGAGAGAGAGAGAGAGTTATTGAGTTATTTGCGGGTCATCATTATTGCACTCCGAACATGTCCATAGGTGCTTAAATACCCACAGCAAGTCTCTCGCAGTGTCCAGCGACTGACGACTACAGTTCTGTATATATATATACACTGTACTTGCTGAGGTGATCTGAGCACCTATGAACATGTTCAGAGTGCAATGATGAGGACCCGCAAATAACTCAATAACTCTCTCTCTCTCTCTCTCTCTCTCTCTCTCTCTCTCTCTCTCTCATATATATATATTGTGTTTATTGTTCCACTGAGCCGAAAAGTCATCCTCTTTTTTTTTTATGTGTTCCTTACCTACGTAAAGCTGTAACCACTTTTTCCTTTTTTTAAAATTATCATTCTTATCATCAGCTTTACAATAGTTTCGCATTTGTTGTGTATGCTTCTTGATGTATTTTTATGCCTTTACCCCCCCCCCCCCCCCCCCCCCCCCCAACATACAGGCTTGATGATTAAGTATAGAATCAAGCTACCGAAGTACAATAAAGCATTTATTTTTCACCATTCCAATGTGTCTTATTTTTCTTTCATATGATCGCATTTGTCGTACCACAGTTTTTATATTTTGGTTGCAATATTTACATTTTGGTTGCAATATTTACATTTTGGTTGCAATCATGGGCGGATCTAGGGGGGTCATGGGGGGCATTGCCCCCCCCCCCAAAAAAAAAAAAAACGTACTTCTTAGTACATTCATTAATAAAGTGAGAGCAACGTTTGTTTACTTATTATTATTATTTTTAAAGAAGAAAAGAGGTAATATTAAAAAAAAATTCACAAATATATAGGTCTATTTATTCAATCTTTTGATATTGAAATCATGTCCACGGAAAAACAACTAAAAAAATACGATATTTTTTGTGTACGATTGTTCTTCTGTGAAGAAAATGTTAATTATTTATCGCTCTGGCGGTGCCAAAATTGCCGTGCTGATTTGATTTTATGACAGCACAAGGGACAAGGGAGTAGATATGTTTAATGAGTTGTTTGCCGGTGTACATATATTTGTTATATATGCTGTAAAAAGGACTTCATTTAGTTGCGGACTACCTGTTTTATTTTAGTTGTTATTAATGTCTAAAGGTTTTTAATATATTTTAAAAATGAAACGAATTACAAATTTCTTTCAAAAAGTTTCAAAATCACACGAAACTGAAACTCGATCTGCTTTTATGCTTCCTGATTTTACACCTACATCTAGGGTCGATATTAGTCCTAGTGAAACGAAGGATAAAAAAATTACTATTACATCAACAACTACTAATACAGTTAACAGTGAGCCAGTTTCTGAAAGTGATCTCGTTTCCAACGCTAGTCTGCCTAATACTCGTACAATTACATTTATAAAAAGTGAAGCTGGTCCACTCAATAGTGATATTAATAATCAGTGTGAGACGGACTTGGGCAATTTAAATTATGGACGAGTGGCAGGACCCAGTATGGATATTAATAGTCAGTGTGAGATGGACTTGGGCGATTTAAATTCTGGACCAGTAAGGCCAGTCTTAAGATCTTACCCGCCTTCACTGTGTGGTAAAGTCAACCGTTCTTTTTCTAAAGCTTATTTTGAACAATATCACTGGCTAGAATATAGTAAACGAAAAGATGCAGCATTTTGTTACGTTTGTCGTGTATTTGACAAATCTTTTGCATGTGAAGAAACATTTACTAAATCTGGTTTTAGAAACTGGAAAAAAATTAAAAGAAAAACTTGATAAACATGGAAAAAGTAAAAGTCATTTGTTATGCATGGAAAAATATGCAATGCATAAATATAGTAATGAAAAAGGAAGTGTCATGTCAATGATTTCAAAATCACATAAGACCGAAGTGGAAAAAAACAAAGAGTACATGGCGAAAGTTGTTGATGTTATTATACTTCTTGGAAGACAGGGCATTGCGTTCAGAGGACATGATGAAAAGAAAGAATCTAATAGTAGGGGTAATTTCTTAGAGTTCTGCGAGGTGTTTGCTAAGTATGATAGTACATTTAAACAAAATTTTACAAAAAACATTTCATTTTGTAGCAAAACTATTGTGAATGAAGTGATTGACATAACTTCAGCTCTTCTTTTTGAGAAAATAGTTAAAGAGGTTAAAAGATGCGAGTTTTTTGCAATTATGGCTGATGAGGCAAGATGTCAGAAACAGCAACAATTGTCTCTCTGCGTTCGGTATGTTGACGATGAACTCACTCCACATGAAAGATTCCTTGGTTTCTATGATTGCTCAAGCAAACGAACAGCAATAGATTTAGCTGATTTGATAATGACTGTTCTTCGGAAGTTTAGTATTGAAGGATTATCAGTAATAGCGCAAACTTATGATGGTGCCGCAGTAATGTCTGGTGATGTTGGAGGGCTGCAAGCTAAAATTAGAGAGTTTTATCCTGAAGCTGTTTACTTCCACTGTTATGCACATAAGGTTGCACTTATTGTAACAGACATTTGTAAAAACATAGAATCTTCAAGACTTTTATTCAATGCTTTGGAATCATTGTATGTACATTTTTCAAAACCGTCAAATCATGATGCTTTAAGAACGGTGTCAGGATTGTTACAGACAAAGCCTTTTGAAATAATTTCATTAAGTACAACTAGGTGGACATGCAGGTACAAGAATTGTAATCTGTTGATTAAACACTATGATAATGTAGTGGCAGCTTTAAAATTTGAAATTGACAGAAATGAAGACAAAGACTCCATAGAAGCCATTGGAATTTTGAAATCAATATCAACATTTAATTTCATTGTCAACCTGTTTGTTTTTCATGAAATCCTGTCTTATACCCACGTATTAAGTCTATGTATGCAGAATGCAAATGTCACTTTAGGACAGGCTGCAGAACTGATAACAAATACTATGCGGACAATAGTAGACAAGAGAACTGATGATGAATTTTCTAAGATTTGGAAGAATATTGAAGAATTTTCACTGAAACACGGCATATGCTTAGAAAGTCCTACTGTATGTAAGAAAAGAAAACATGAAGAAAGTGTGATGCTAAAAGACAGTTTTGTTCTCTCAACTGTTGGAAAACCCCTAGATGGCCCTGAAAGTGTGAGCAATAAAGAATACTGGAAGATGAAAGTATATTTTGAAGTTATTGATGTCTTTGCAGCAAGGTTAAAGGAAAGATTTAGTGAAGAATCCTTACAACTCGCATGTGCTGTTGATGGGCTGTTTTGTTTGGATTATGAAAAGGCAACTCCATTTGTAAAGAAATATGCTGAGTGTTTAGGACTGAATGTTACTATCCTGAAAGCAGAAATATCAATTGTCAAAACATTAATTAGGAGCAAAGAAGGGGAAGTTTCACAATTCAGCTTTAGCCACTTAAAAGAGGTAGTAAACAAGAACACTTACCCACATTTTCATAAAATTCTAAGGGCTGCTATAACCATACCAATAAGCTCATCAGCATGTGAAAGAAGTTTTTCTGCGATGAGCAGGATTAAGACTTGGCTGAGGTCATCAATGACACAAGATAGACTTCGTAATTTGGCGGTGCTTCACATAGAAAAAACATTGCTTAAAAACACCATCACGAGTGAAGAAGTTATGCAGAAATTTGCAGAAAAGCCTAGACGAATTAAACTGATGTAATTGGTGAGTACAGATTTTCTTTTTTTTTTGTGCCGTTTTAATTTTTATAAAATGCATATTTTATGCTGTATACTTATTCCCGTTATTATTAGAAAAGTCAAATTGCGTCAAAGGTCTAATGACGATTATACACAAGTGACTCACACCCTTATTGCTGATAGCGCGAAGATGTCTATGCAAACCTGAAACAAAACAGTAGGCCTATAGCAGTGCCCCCCCCCCCCCCAAATTTTAAGGCTAGATCCGCCTATGGTTGCAATATTTATATTTTGGTTGCAATATTTACATTTTGGTTGCAATATTTATATTTTGGTTGCAATATTTACATTTTGGTTGCAATATTTAAATTTTTGGTTGCAATATTTACATTTTAGAACGTACATGCCTCGCTACTACAACTAATGAAAGACACCGGCTCAAACTCACCTTATTCCCATGTTGCGGACAGTAGGTTAATTATCACACATGACCCCCACGGAGTTATTTACCGCCTACACGAGATTAGCACAGATAAGCAAAGTATATTTTAATCATAAACACGCAAAATACTCCCTGCATTTTAGCATTGAAAATAGAGCTTGAGTGTTCCAGCAGTGGTATAAGGACATAGATTGAATAATCTAATGTGTCGCTTTCAAAATACACTCTATACAGGATGAGGATTTTATACTTTATTAATTAGTAGAAAGGAGTTCTGTGACTTTGTATTTATAATAAAAACAGAGATTATATGTCCGGACACTCACTCATTTTCACGTACAAAACTTGTTAATTCAAGGAACCAGTTTCATTTCAGTCGGAGGAGAATTCCCAAAACCGCTTCACCGCCCGTCCCAGTATTTCTCGAAGCACAAGCAAACGGATTGTTCCTGTAAGGTGTGTTCATTCTAGAATTATCTATTTTTCCCAACTATGTACTCAGGATCGGCGACATCCTTTTCACCTTTAGTCTCCTCATTCTCTCAATGTATACATCGTTGCGCCACTCATTCACCTCCTCATTGTCTCAATGTATACATCATTGCGCCACTCATTCACCTCCTCATTGTCTCAATATATACATCATTGCGCCACCCATTCACCTCCTCATTGTCTCAATATATACATCATTGCGCCACCCATTAACCTCCTCATTGTCTCAATGTATACATCATTGTGCCACCCATTCACCTCCTCATTGTCTCAATATATACATCATTGCGCCACTCATTAACCTCCTCATTGTCTCAATATATACATCATTGCGCCACTCATTCACCTCCTCATTGTCTCAATATATACATCATTGCGCCACTCATTCACCTCCTCATTGTCTCAATATATACATCATTGCGCCACTCATTAACCTCCTCATTGTCTCAATGTATACATCATTGCGCCACTCATTCACCTCCTCATTGTCTCAATATATACATCATTGCGCCACTCATTCACCTCCTCATTGTCTCAATATATACATCATTGCGCCACTCATTCACCTCCTCATTGTCTCAATATATACATCATTGCGCCACTCATTAACCTCCTCATTGTCTCAATATATACATCATTGCGCCACCCATTAACCTCCTCATTGTCTCAATGTATACATCATTGTGCCACCCATTCACCTCCTCATTGTCTCAATATATACATTATTGTGCCACCCATTCACCTCCTCATTGTCTCAATATATACATCATTGCGCCACCCATTCACCTCCTCATTGTCTCAATATATACATCATTGCGCCACCCATTAACCTCCTCATTGTCTCAATGTATACATCATTGTGCCACCCATTCACCTCCTCATTGTCTCAATATATACATCGTTGCGCCACTCATTCACCTCCTCATTGTCTCAATATATACATCATTGCGCCACCCATTCACCTCCTCATTGTCTCAATATATACATCATTGCGCCACCCATTCACTTCCTCTGATGCAGCATTTAACATTTGATTTTCAATAAGGTTTGACATTTTCTGTTTAAACATCACAGTTACACCACATGCCAAGAACAGAATATGCTTCACAAGAGATCCTAATGGAGAATACAGAAATTGGATTCTTAAAGAAATCCAACTGGCAATAAAAACAAAAACAAAAAACAATGGGCTTTGAATGGCATGGCAACATAACAAAATCAATGAAGATATTCAAGTTTTCAGACTTGATGAATAGCAGATTTGATTAGGTTTTTATTGGGAACAGTCCTTTAGAAGATGTACCCTTAGTGAGACGTTTCTGCGAAAATATAAACATCAATATTTGTTCCTGTTGACATTCCTGGTTACAAATAATTGTAAGCAGCTTTCTGAGTTTTCATTTTCGATCGAACCTCTCCAGATGAATTTAGTGAAGATAAGACATTGAGAGATCAAACACTCGCACACAGTGTAGTTTGGTTGGATCCTGGCTTTTAACAAGCGTGTAGACCAGGTGGTATTTAAAACCTGAAGGGACCTATCTTCTTTGAAGGTTATGGTAACAACATATACTGAGCAGCGTCATCATGTTCTCTTATACCAGGGGCTGGTACTGTCTGTGTGATTGAGTATGCACTGGCCATCCTGACAATCAGTAAAACGCAAATAGAACGATTGGAATGGATACGAAATGAGGCAATGATCGTCATCCTTGAGTGCACAAAAGATACTAAACGTAGGGTGATGCGTTGCTTTTTTTATTATCTCACCATCTCTGACAAAGTAAGACTTTTGAACAGAACGTGCTTACCTTCTTGATTATCCCACCATGGCTGACAAAGTAAGACTTTGACCAGAACGTGCTAATCTTCTTGATTATCTCACCATGGCTGACAAAGTAAGACTTTGTCTAGAACGTGCTTATCTTCTTGATTATCTCACCATGGCTGACAAAGTAAGACTTTGTCTAGAACGTGCTTATCTTCTTGATTATCTCACCATGGCTGACAAAGTAAGACTTTAACCAGAACGTGCTTATCTTCGAATCAGCATAGACCCACATCATCCGTTATACCGTGAATTTATGGGTACAAAAGGCAGCGGGTTAAACAGTGAAAAATCAAGGATGGGGCAGGCTATGGATATTGTTTAGCAGGTGTGTTCAATCAAGGACATAGAACCCGAGGAAGAATGGGTACGAGTGATGTCAGAGTGCTGTACGTCCTTTCTCGTTGTCATCACAGTAAAAAGAGAATGCAAACAACAATACCCATTGATTGTTGAGACAGAAGTGCACGCCATGAGTTCCGAGAACTCTTCTGATAGGGACGCAGTTATTTACACAGATGGGTCTGTTATTCGGCACGTTCGGAATTAGAGGGCACATGTTGGAGGCAGAACTGTGAAGGAAGACAGTGGTGCTTTATCACTAATTACAAGTAGTTTGGCCATGGAAATTATGATGGTTACAAAAGCATTGGCGTGGCTTTAGGTGTATTCTTATACACACGTGTGTTTCATCAGTGACGCAGTGAGTATGCTCAGAAAGATCGCAACTAGCTGTGCTCGGCGGCCGTGGTTAGAGTCTCTTAGGAGGTCTATTCTTAAACGCGTCTGCTTCATTTTCGTGCCAGACCACACTGGTGTAGGAGGTAATGAACGTTCTGACAGACTTGCCTGTTTGGCTGATGTTGAGTGCGGAAGGGCAATGGACTACATTGACATTCTGAATGCCCTCAAGGACGTTGGATGAAAACAAAATGACTAACAAAATGACTCTGCCTCCGCAGTCTTAAACAGACTTTTTGAATATCATGTCAAGATGAAAGTTGCCTGATGAGACCTCTACGCAGGAATTCAAAGAAGACTTTTCCAACGAACTCAACAGCGGTGTCGTTAGTCGCTACACGTTGATGGATATACTTCGGAGGAGATCTGAGTACTTATGTATGGACTTGATCGATGTATAATGAGGATGACCTGTCGACTAAAACTAAACTAGCAGTGAAAGATAAGACAGTGAGAGATAAAACAATCAGCTTAGGAGAAGGCACACCTGGGTCCCAATAATATGCCGTGAAAAATTAGATTTATCTGACCAAAGACACCGTAATATTGCAAATGTGTTGTGAACTTCGACACAAAGCAATACACACCCTTTTCAAAGCGAATAACGAAGTTATATAATATCTAGCTATTGTTTTAAGAAGAACGATGAAACAAATAGTAAATATATTAGGTATAACAATGGCTAGGGAGCCGCGATAGCTAAGTGGTTAGTGAACTGAACTACAAATGACAAGAGGTAAGGTTCGATCCCAACCAACGGCTTCCGGGTTCACCCAGCCATTAATGGGCACCGGATTCTTTTATGGGAAAGTAAAGCGGCACGGGCGTAATACCCACCACATTACCCTAAAAAATCTTGTGCCGAAGGTCTGTAAAATGTATGGTCACTAACACCATATTCCCTATACGCCACTAGGCGTGACGGGGGTACTTTACTTTTTTTTTATATCAATGGCTATGCTATGTAAGAAAGGTGACGACAAGTGGTTATGAAATCACGGTTTTAGAATAAATAAAGTAGACGGCATAATCTACAATCAACACAAAACAAACGAAATATGTGAAAGTAGACATATTCGTATTTATTGCACTTCTTAAAAAGTGTATAAGACTGGTGAAGTTAATCTTGTGTCTTCATTTCCCAACCTAAGGCTACTTGGTAGTTCCCTGTTTCACTCATTCTAGATGTAGTAGTTATCTATATTTCCTTTTTCGTTTGTGTTGTTCTCGTTTCTGACGAAGGCCGCATGTAGGCCGAAACGTCAGTACTTTGTTGTGTTCCTTTTTTGTAAATCTGTCACAAAAAAGCAATTAGCGGGGTGTAACAAAACTCCTATAAGGTATAGACATATGGGGCATATGCCTACATAGACTTTATATGAGTGTATATTACACCCCAAGACTTGCTCGAAAAAACAGTAAGTAAAGTGTCTCCGTGACGCCAAGTGGCATATAGAGAATATGGTGTTAGTGACCCGTCACGCCAAGAGGCGTATAGGGAATATGGTGTTAGTGACCATAAATTTTACAGACCTTCGGCACTTGATTTTTGGGGTAATGTGGCCGGTATTATGCCCGTGCCGCAAAAAAAATTTTTTCCCAGAAAAAAATCCGGTACATATTAAAGGCTGGGTGAACCCGGAAGCCATCGGTCGGGATCGAACCCTAGCTCGTGTCCTTTGTAGTCCAGTTCACTAACTACTGAGCTATCGCGGCTCCCAAGACTTGCTAGTAGTTCCACTTAATTTGTTATTTATAAAAGAAACATGCAATGATATTAAGCAGTTGAGAGACTATGGAGAGACGAGACAAACTATAACGTTTAGACAAAAGCCTTTATGATCTACCAGACAATGAATATTTATACTCCAAACAAAGACACGATAGAGAAAGTACTATCTATCTATCTATCTATCTATCTATCTATCTATCTATCTATCTATTGTCCTTTCGAGCCGAAGACGGCACATAGGGCAGAACCACAATCTCAAAAACAGAAACCCTGTGTGCCAAAATGGCACTTATTGCAGAGATCACCGCTTCTAAAAACTATGGTTCTGTTTCCATAACAATGCTTTTTACAATGACAGCTTGTCAAGAGAAGGTACTACCCTAAGACAAATATAAACACAAAAGTCAAACGCTGATCTCAAAATTTCGAACCCGCACGATATTTTTTTTTTCGTTTCTCTGACGAAATCCCTAGAGACTAGGAACTGAATTTTGCGTGTTAATCCATTTTTCCCTGGCAGCTATGTGCACTGGGGTCCCTTGCCGCACAGGCAGTTAACTCCGACTTCGGAGATACTCATATTTTTTTCCGCCGATGAGCAATTGACGTTTAAAGCCAGGCCTCGCTACTGAGACCAGGGTGGTTGCCGCAGAGAGAATTCATAAATAAAAATCCCAACCGGTGTAGCCGGGATTTGAACCCACAACCTCTCTGTCTTGAGGTCGGCGTCTTGCCTCAAGATCAACCAGTCCCCACAACTTTATTATAATATGATATTAAAATATGACTTATTATATAGTTAATGGTTGTATTTATATCAATTAAATTTGCTCTAGACTGGTGTTGAACAAATGCTTACATTCTTAGAGAATGATCGTAATTATTTCAGATTGTCTCTTTCTTGGAGAATGATTGCAATTATTTCACTTTTTCTCTCTCTCTCTTTTTCTTGTGTCCTGAAGTCCACCGACTCAAGCTAAAATGTCCCACATGAGCTGCCTACACACAGTGCTGCCTACATACAGTGCTACCTACACACAGTGCTGCCTACATACAGTGCTGCCTACATACAATGCTACCCACATACAGGGCTGCCTACATACAGTGCTACCTATACACAGTGCTGCCTACATACAGTGCTACATACACACAGTGCTGCCAACATACAGTGCTCCATACAAACAGTGCTACCTACATACAGTGATGTCTACAAACAGTGCTACCTACACACAGTGCTACCTACGCATAGCCCTGCCTACATACAGTGCAGCCTACACACAGTGCTACCTACACACAGTGCTGCCTACACACAGTGCTGCCTACACACAGTGCTGCCTGCATACAGTGCTGCCTACACACAATGCTACCTACACACAGTGCTGCCTACATACAGTGCTGCCTACACACAGTGCCCAAATATCTGTTTAACTTTTCACACTTCTAAAAGCCTTGATTAACGAAAGCAACATTGCTCTCTGACGCCGCTCTACCACCAGACTCCCAGGGAATTATCAAACGCTGGGAACTCAAGAGAAATACTCTTCATTAATTATCAACAACAATGTCAATGGATTACTCCTTACGTAGGAAATTTATTTCCTTTCCGATTAAAAAAATAAAAGAAAATGTGTTCACGTCAATTAAAAATAGAAAATCACCATCATCATCGAGTGCCATCTCCTCATGAAAGGTTGGCTACCATGCAGCGCTATTCTGCTCTGTCTCTTGCTTTGATGGTGCAGGTTGTCATAGGCTGGTTTGTCCATCTTTTGATGTTACTCGTCCATGTTAGTCTTGGTCTGCCTCTTTTACCTTGTATTTTCCTCTCCAGGATTACTTTGAGAGGCTGTTGTGTCTCTTAACACGGCCCAAAAATCGCATTTGTCTTGTTTGAATTGTGCTTAGTAGTTCTCTTTTCCTTTTTAGTTGTTTTACGACTTCATAGTTTGTTTTCTTTTCCTTCCATCCAATTCTAAATATTCTTCTAAATATCCACACTTTAAAGGCTTCAATTCTCTGTTCTGTTTTCTTGTCTAATGTCCATGTTTCAGCACCATATAGGAATGTTGAGAAGATGTAACATTTTGCTATTCTTAGTTTTAGCCCTGGTGTTATTTGTTCTGATGTTAGTATGTTCTTCATGACATTAAAATTACTTTTTGCCATTCCTTTTCTTTTGTTTATTTCAGGTGTACATTTTCCATCACTGGTTATAGTATGTCCAAGGTAGTTGTAGTTCTGAACTGTCTCCAGGTCTATTCCTTCAATTTTGATTTCCAGAAAGAAAATAATTTCCTCAATTTAAAAAAAAAAAAAAATTATTTTTTAAAAATGTCTATTTTAAAAAATAAAATTGTTAGATAAAATAAAAATAAAAAATGTTGGGGGACTCGTTGGTCTCGAAGAAAGACGCCGGTCTCGAGACAGAGAGGTTGTGGGTTCGAAATCCCGGCTGCGCCAGTTGGAATTGTTATTTATGATTTCTCTCTGCGACGACCACTATTGGTGTCATCAGAGAGGCCCTGTCTTGAAACGTCAATTATTCATCGACGGTTAAAATATGAGTATCTCCGAAGACGGAGTTATCTGTCTGTGCGGCGAGGGACCCCTGTGCACACGGCTTCCGGAGAAAAAAGGATTAACAAGCCAAATTCAGTTCCTAGTCTCTAGGGACTTCCCCAAAGGTGAAAGTTTTAGAAGGTAAAAAAAAAAAAAGAAAAAAATGTTCCGTCAAATTAAAAAAAAGTCCATGATTCACTAAAAAAAAAGCTATATCATTAAAATATAGATAAAAATAATTAAATGTTCTCATATTCAAGGTTGGAAATAGAGTTCTCTCAGATGATGTCACATGACTGATCTTTTACGAAAAGGGGGGGGGGGGGGTGGGGGGGGGGGGTATGTAGCCAGTTCAAATAATTGTTCAACGGAAAAAAATATGATAAATTGGCACATCTGACAACAATATACATGCTGCATGATGAAAAAAAATGAGCAGTTTACAATATTAGGGTAGAGACGGGAAGTTGGAATTCATTTAAGAGGTGATATGTTGCTTTATCTTGAATGCAGGGTCAGATGATCAAAGGCACTAATCGAGAAAGGCAACTGATGAACAAGCATATATTATACAATATGATATTAAGTTAACAAATTGTAGGAGAAAAACAATTGATCATGAGATCGGAAACCCATTCTTTATTTAATAAAGAAGCCTATTCTTTCTTTCTTTCCTTCCTTCTTTCTTTATTTTTTTTTCTTCCTTCCTTTATTTCTGTTTCTCTTGTTTGTTAAAGCTACTGTAAAAAGTCCACTAATTCTTAACACTCACGTTTAATGGAAATGGCAAATCAAGAGAAATAAAACAGTAGAAGTCATAGATTACAAAGGACATTAATGAAAGCTTTCCGTATCTCAATGAAGGTCAATTTATGGTTGGGCAGGCTGAAAGCAGTGACGTTTCATGCGTGGGCGAATGTGGGTGTGTATCCTGGGCATTGTCAACGTGAGAAGCTCAACAGGATGGAAAGATTTGCAAATCTGATTTTTTTTCTTCCAGTATTGAAATAGACACTGTTGAGTGTATTGATCTTGGTCAAATAAATGATCAACTTGAGACTACGAAAAGTCAAGAATCAATGTAAAATGGAAACATTAATATTAGAAGCCTTCTGTTTTCTGTTGTCTAAACACGGCAATGACCTCGCGTTGACCAAGTGTTCTTGAACAAGTTACTTTGGTATCTAAAATTTAACCCTGGAATTATTTATAGTTGTTATAGTTATAGATTGTTATAGTTGTTATAGTTATAGTTGTTATAGTTATAGTTGTTACAGTTATAGTTGTTATAGTATGGTTGTTATAGTTGTTATAGTTATAGTTGTTATAGTTAAAGTTGTTATAGTTGTTATTGTTATAGTTGTTATTGTTATAGTTGTTATTGTTATAGTCATAGTTGTTATAGTTATAGTTGTTATAGTTAAAGTTGTTATAGTTGTTATTGTTATAGTTGTTATAGTTATTATAGTTATAGTTGTTATAGTTAAAGTTGTTATAGTTGTTATTGTTATAGTTGTTATTGTTATAGTCATAGTTGTTATAGTTGTTATAGTTAAAGTTGTTATAGTTGTTATTGTTGTAGTTGTTATAGTTATAGTTGTTATAGTTAAAGTTGTTATAGTTGTAGTTGTTATAGTTATAGTTGTTATAGTTATAGTAGTTGTAGTTATAGTTATAGTAGTTATAGTTACAGTTGTTATAGTTATAGTCATAGTTGTTATAGTTATAGTTGTTATAGTTGTTATAGTTATAGTTGTTATAGTTATAGTTGTTACAGTTATAGTTGCTATAATATGGTTGTTATAGTTGTTATAGTTATAGTTGTTATAGTTAAAGTTGTTATAGTTTTTATTGTTATAGTTGTTATTGTTATAGTTGTTATTGTTATAGTCATAGTTGTTATAGTTATAGTTAAAGTTGTTATAGTTGTTATTGTTATAGTTGTTATTGTTATAGTCATAGTTGTTATAGTTATAGTTGTTATAGTTATAGTTGTTATAGTTATAGTTGTTATTGTTACAGTCATAGTTGTTATAGTTTTAGTTATAGTTAGTAGGAGACCCCAGTATCACTGCAAACGAATTAAATTCCATAATTGCTCAACCACCCGTGCCTGTGGAATTATCCGAATTAACATCTCATCTCATTGAAGTATCCAAATAAATAAGACAGCTGCAGTCCCCAATGTAGCAGCCACAGCACACGCCAAAATTGCCTATGCTTGGCCGCACAGAAAGTTAACTTAACCGAACTGTCCTTCATCATGCGATATTATCATTCATCGTGCGCAATCAGAATATCATAACACGATCCGGGTGAAAACCACAGTTCACGGTGTACAAAGAGTACTAAACGTAGTAGCTCAGGTAGCAAGCCGGAAATCTGTGTGGGGGTGTTTATAGATAAATACACACACTTTTGCATAATTTCTAGTTTTTTACAAAGTACAACATAAACAACTGATATACTGTATGAAAGATATACAACTTGTTGATGAAGACATAACACATATATGTAACTTGTACTCGGAACAGGCAGCAGCGATGAGTTATAACATAGACTTGTACCTTTTGGTAAAATGAGAGTAGTATTACAAGACTTCGTTCCCTTACCGTACTGGTGTAATTCATACATTGAGAATATGTGTGTGTGTGTGTGTGTGTGCTACATAGTTGTTCCTCCTAGGACAAAAGTCAGGTTAAAGAGTTTTTTTCTATCTCGCTTTGTATCAAGTTTTACTTCTCGTAGTCAGATATGCCAAAGACTGTCACTCTTAAAGCTGCTCATTATTTCCAGTTGTATAAAATCAACATGCATTTCACCCGCAGTGACCGAAATCTTTTATTTGGCTTCACCGAATATGCATTTCCTGTTTCATTCTGCTCAACAAATTTCTCTCGCCATTGACTGAAAGTCAAAAGGAAAAACAAACGACAGTCTTGTCTATCGACATCGAAAAGCTGCATTTATAAAACAAAAGCAAAAAACACGACACGCTCACTCAAGTTTTCTAAACATGACTTCATTTGGTGCCTACGTGACAAACTAGCAAGGTTGGATGTTACTCAAAAATAACGAGGAAAGAAACTTTTTGAACGAGGCCAAAGTTCATAGAATGTGGATGTAAACTGCGAGGTGATGTCTTCAGAAACATGTAAACTCCTTTATGTTTAATATCCACAAGATATTTAATCACGCTTAATTAAATGTGTGTGTATTTATATATAATATATATAAAGGGTAGTTCTAATGGCAAAGATTATATGAATATAGGGCAATATAGGCCTAAGGTAAAAGATGTCCCGCATCATGTGGTGGTGTAAATTTTCCACACAAGGAAAGAATATTTGAAAATTAGGGAGACAGTTTTCTAACTCGCTGTCATTACCTTCCTAAACTCAAAAGGCTAGATGTCCATTCTTTGTTCTCAGTTTGATCGACTGGAGAAGCTGACCTCGCAACTACTTTCGTTTTTGGCCAAGCCAGGGCATTACCATTACTATACAGATGCTCTCATTTGTCCATGAGGACGATTACGAAGAAATGCAATGAAGAAATCAACTATTTACTGCATAAACTGACAAGAGGTGTTAGCCTTTGTCATTGTCATCATGATGCATAACGTTAACGATCAATTTCATTCATAGTAAATAGTAAAAAAGTAAAGTACCCCCGTCACGCCAAGTGGCGTATAGGGAAATATGGTGTTAGTGACCCTATATTTTACAGACCTTCAGCACATGATTTTTGGGGTAATGTGGTCGGTATTACGCCCGTGCTGCTTTACTTTCCCAGAAAAAAAATCCGGTAGCCATTTAAGGCTGGGTGAATCCGGAAAGATGAGGAAATTTAGAGAAATCGCCAATCAACCACTAATATCTTCAGTAATAAAGAAAAGACGATGGTCATACGTTGGACATGTGATGAGAAGAGATAATAATCGAATAGCAAAGCAAGCCCTCATATGGGAAACAACAGGTAAAAGAAAAAGAGGAAGACCCAGGGAGACACTGAGAAGAACATTGATGAGAGAGGCAAGAGCAGCAGGAATCGGCTCCCTCAATGAGATAGAACTGCTTGCACAGAACAGAGACAGATGGCGAGATTTAGTAAAATATCTTTAAAAGAAAACTGCTAGAACAAAAATTCATATAGGAGAAGGTGTATCTTGGTCTACGCCCTATGGACCGGTTACGGCTCGAAAGGTCAATAGATAGATAGAATCCGGAAGCCGTCAGTTGGGATCGAACCCTACCCCTTGACCTTTGTAGTCCAGTTCACTAACCACTGAGCTATCGCGGCTCCCAATTTCATTCATAGAGTGTAAACAAAAACATTCCTTGAACTCAAGAAGGTATGTTAATTAACTGGTTGATTCCAGAATTAGTTACCTAGGGCGGTGACTATCCTTTCAGTCAAGAAGGCAGGAAGCAAGATAATATCAACCGATACCATGTTCAACTTTATACGTCGATGCAACTGCAATGTGTAAGATCATTCCAATAAAGTTACATTCTATATCTGTTGGAAATTCAGGTGTGTTTGTATGCTCACCCTGTATAAATACAAGGTAAAATAGGCAGATCAAGACTAACATGGACGAGCAAGATCAAAAGATGGACAAGTCAGCCTATGACAACCTTCATCATCAAAGCAAGGGACAGAGAGGAATGGCGCTTCATGGTAGTCAACCTTCGATGCGGAGACGGTACTTAATAATGATGATGTATAACTATTTGTGTTTTGAATATTTCAACATTGAACTTTAACCTTTTTAAATATCTTCTTTCTGATATCACATCTGTTGTTAATTGGAAGTTCCTTCTCTTGATCTGGATTTTTACAAGCAGCATCGCCCAACTTCCTAAATGTGATATCAGCATTTTTTGCGCAATACAAAAGTCCTCAGTAACCAATTATTCCAACCTCCCCCCCCCCCCAACCTTTTATAAACAAGTATGGGAATCCAATATGACAACCGTCAAATCACAAAACAAAATTTAGTACAAAATTATAATGAATTTAACCATGCACTCACACTCGCGCCCTCTCACTCGCTCACACACATATCACGTTTGATATCATTTGGCTCTCGGATCTATTTTTAACCTCTCATTATAGTTTATTTTTAGTTTTAAAATATGAGGGAAAAATTACCAGAAATTAATTAGATCATTAAAATTCAACGTCACTGACAAAGTTTTAGTAATTTTGGTCGAAATTGTTTTTATTTTACATAAATATCGATAATAAATTATAACATTTGACGAGATAATTATTTTGTTTTCTGATTTGTAGCTTCAAACGTATAAAAGCTCACATGGCATTACAGTGGAGCAAAATCGTTAAATAATATTTGAGTTTCAAAGTTTATGTGGTCAAAAAGTTATATTTGATCCGAGAAATGTGGACAACTGCACACAAATAATTAATTATTGGTTTGAATTAAAAAAAGAATAATTTGGCAAATTAATTTCAATTTTCGTGAGGTTTGCAATGTTCTTACAGTAAGCATCTATAGATTTCAATAGGAAAAAAATCGGTGTAAATTTGATTATTTAATACTTGTATATGTAAGCATGTGTATTTGTATATATCAGTGGCGTATTCTCTATGCTACCGCCGGTAGCCTGAACATATTAACGAAATACAAAAGGAAATGATAATTTATTATATTTTTTCATAATTATACTACACATTTTCGAATATTCTATTACACATTACGTAGGCTAATATGATTTATTTGCTTTGATTTGCATTTATTAAAGCAAGGTTTTTCTATGGCCACTATAATGTTTGTGAATTAAGCTGAAACTACTATAAAAAAAACTGTGCATAAAAACCGCTAATCAGCAGCGGTACATTTCTCTTCTCTCCGACTTAGAATTAATGACATTGACATTCAAAAATTCCCGTCAAAATAATGCGGCCAAAGTTACCGCTAGAGCAATGCGGTTTCATGGGTTCTTTTTTAGCTCTAGTCAATCAGGATCGTCAAAAAGTGAAAGTGAAACAATGTCTGAGTACCGGAACTAACTAACCTATTTATAACTACGTTATGCGCATCAGCATCTGTAGAAAGAACTTTTTCTGCTCTAAAGAGAATCAAATCTTTTTGTCGCTAAACTCAGACACAAGAACTCTTATCTGGTTTGGCAATAATGTCCATTGAGAAATCATTCCTTCAGAAACTTAGAAACCAACCCAACAGTACTTTCAATGACAAAGCCATCGAGACATTTTCATCCCAAACAAGACGGATAGAGTTTACATATAAATAAGTCAGTAATTTAAAATGTAGTGATGTGAATAGAAAATATTACTTCGTTAGCCTTCTGAATATAATGTATATCTTTATTTATTATGTCAGCGGTATCCCAGACCCCAAAACCAGTATACGCCACTGATATATATATATATATATATATATATATATATATATATATATATATATATAACAGTAAAAAGTAAAGTACCCCCGTCACGCCAAGTGGCGTATAGGGAAGTATGGTTATAGTGACCCTATATTTTACAGACCTTCAACACATGATTTTTGGGGTAATGTGGTCGGTATTACACCCGTGCTGCTTTACTTTCCCAGAAAAAAATCCGGTACCCATTTAAGGCTGGGTAAACCCGGAAGTCGTCGGTTGGGATCGAACCCTACCCCTTGTCCTTTGTAGTCCAGTTCACTAACCACTGAGCTATCGCGGCTCCGATATATATAATTTATTATATTTATATATAAATTATATATTTATTTATATTCATTCATTCATTGCCGTGTCCGCATCGAAGGTTGACTACTACCATGGAGCCCCGTTCCACTTTGTCTCTTGCTTTGATGGTACAGGTTGTCACATGCTAACTTGTCCATCTTTTGACGTTGCCAACTCTTTTTTAATGTGATCTCTTTTCAGATTTTGTCTGATCTGTTAATTCCAGTGGATGTCCGCAAACATCTCGTTTACGTTTTGTAATTTCGATGACAAATCCTTTACTTTTGGTGAGTCGACAGAAATGATTATTTTATGCCATTAAATTAAACAAGAGGCGGGCTGAAATATTTCTATTTAATAATAACAGAACAAACTAGAAAGCACAAGATGATTGATGACAAGAGAAGAGCAACAGTGGAACAGTTGTATGAGCACAATAAAAAGTAAAGTTAAGTACCCCAGTCACGTCAAGTGGCGTATAGGGAATGTGGTGTTAGTGACCATATATTTTACAGACCTTCGGCACATGATTTTTGGGGATAATGTAGTCGGTATTACTGCATCGAACCCTACCTCTTTTCCTTTGTAGTCCAGTTCACTAACCACTGAGCTATCGCTGCTATTGAGCACAATCTATAGAGGTGTTATTGACGAAAGTGATATGAAATGTTTCTCAGTATGAATAATAACCTAAAAAAAATTGAACAATAAATTTATCAGTTAGCGCCAAAAGTATTTCAAATCTCCGCTTACTTAATTTTGTTATTAATTATATTTGTTTTTCAAATTTTTGAATAAGAATCTATTTCTTCTACAAGTATAACCTGTTCAACTCCATGCTGGTTCGATCACTACAGTGTGACTAAGAGTTGTGCACTACCTTACATCGCAAAGACCAAATATTCGTGCACATTTTGTTTCTAATCAAAATTTCATATAACAAAATACCAAAAGTATAAAGTCAATCTACCAAAAAAACTGTGCACAACATAGTAATAGAGAAAAGTAAATTTTGAAATATTAATTGTGAATAAGCGGAGAAGATCTAACATGATAGATACCAACAGAACGTTTTCGCTCAGCATCAAAGCAATCAAATGCTATCGAGGTGGTTTGGTTGGGGGAGGGGAGGGACTGGTTGGTCTCGAGGCAAGACGCCGGCCTCGAGACTGAGAGGTTGTGAGTTCAAATTCCGGCTACACCGGTTAGGATTTTTATTTATGATTTCTCTCTGCAGCAACCACCCCTGGTTCTAGCAGCGAGGCCCGGCTTGAAATGTCAACTACTCATCGACGGAAAAAAATATGAGTACCTCCGAAGTCGAAGTTATCTGCCTGTGCGGCGAGGGACCCCTGTCCACACGGCTGCCAGAGAAAAATGGATTAACACACAAAATTCAGTTCCTAGTCTCTAGGGACTTCGTCAGAGGTAAAAGCTGGTGAACGAAAAAACAAATGCTATCGGATTAATTTACATTTGCACATGAAGCATTACTGGTAATATCTAAACTCCAGTTAGCGGCACTTAATGATATATTCCATTTAAGCAGAAAAATTCATGGCAATTAAGGACAAGTACAAGATAAGTATAATCATTCAGCCGAAGAATGTCAATCATTTATTTTTATCATTTTACATATGTTCTGTTCGCTTTTTAGGTTTTATTCGAAACTAGTTGTAACTCATTGGATGTTGTAATTTTTTACACAGTCGCCATTTTTTTTATTTTGTTAAGACATAATCTGTATCTCACTTTCGTTGGTACAGTTTGTGAGCTCAAGACACGACAAACTGCAGTTTATGTATGAAAACACGAAAATCACATTAATTTATGTCGACAGTTATCTAATACAAGATCTATCATGATTCGGTAAAAAACGCACAACTTCCATAGGGTCTCATTTACAAATACAAGATAAGAAAACAAAAAGTTAAGTGAAGAATAATGAATATTAAGCTATCTTGGCCGAGTTTACATATCGCACCGCTTTTTGGATACATTGGAGTCGGTATGGTTATCATTTTCATCTGCGCAATTCCATATCGCTGGCCGTTCAGCGTAGTGCTGATGTTGATAAACTGCGTAAACCGCGTGTTTGAAAAGTGAATAATTTATCAGGTGAATCTGTCGTCTCATTGAACAAATAATTGGTCAATCTTATTCAATGAAACATTTATCATCAAACGGATCTGCAACAGCTGCTTGCTGTTCTTTTGTTATGTTGCCCATTTCAGAAAGCAAATGTGATCAAGACAAAGTAGACTGGAGACTAACAACGTTAGAATTCATGAAAGGCATCCTTCAGTTGAAAATATATGGCCTCACGAATCATTGCATTACATGGTTTGTTTTTTCACCTTTCTTCTCCTTTCTTCTTTTTTTCTTCACTTCCTCATGTATCCATTCTTGATGTCGAGGGAGATACAAAGTTCTGGTTCTTGCCATTTTAGCGGCTTCAACCATTGTCAATTGGTGCTGTATCACTTCTTTGATGCTGTCCATTTTACTCTGGATCTGCCTCTTGCTTTTCTCCCTTCTACTTTAATACATGCTTTGTATGAGAAGAGAATGATTAGTTTCTGATGCGGCAAATTTTATTTTAAGAAATTACTAAATGACGAATACTGTCAACGTCAAGGAAACTGCGCAATCCTCGCTCAAGACACAACCACAAACGTTTCTCTTATGGAATATAGAAGCTCAATCTAGGGTGGGAAAAGTGAAAAGAAAAGTAAATGGTGTAGGAAAGTTACATACCATGAGAATTTCCAATTAAATTATATAAAATATACAATATTCAATTTGTTTTAACATTTGACATGTATATATATATATATATATATATATATATATATATATATATATATATATATATATATATCATCATCATCAAGTACCGGGCCTACTGGCGTAGGTGATCATGTCTCTCCACAACTTTCGATCTCGACAGCCATTTATCATTTCTATTGTTGACCTTCTGCCAAGCCATTCTCTTAAGCTGTCTGTTATTTTTTCTCTCTGCTTCCCTCTATCTCTTCGTCCCTCAATTTTTCCAGTTGTTACAATATATTCCAGTTGTTCTCTTCTCACTACATGGCCGAAAATTATGATTGTTTCTTCCTAATATTGGAAATTAGCTCTCTTTTTGCTTTGACCTCTCTCAGAACATCTTCATTACTCTTCTTAGCTGTCCATGGTACTCTCAACATTCTTCTGTAAAATCACATTTCTACAGACTCCAGTGATTATGTGGTATGTTGTCCTGTTGTCCTATTGTCCATGATTCGCATCCATATGTTAAGACTGGCTCTACATAACATTTAAGATATATATATATATATATATATATATATATATATATATATATATATATATATATATATATATATATATATATATATATATATATATATATATATATATATATATATATATATATATATATTGTGGACTGTACATTGTTCTGAATTAAAACAACATAATTGTTTCTGATTCTCATATTAGTAGTAATAATCTAATAGACCTCAAATATTCATAGCCATTTAACAAGCAGGTTTACTTGTTCGTGTAGTGCTACATTCTGGAAACACTTCTAAGTTTAGCTTTCATGAATGGGCATGTTATAAATTCCAATGACATCTTCAGTTTTTGGTTGTCCAAATTTACGTTTTGACTTCTGCAGCATTTTTACCATCGTTCTTGAGTTTCAGCAAACAATACAGCCACCCTTTCGTACAGTTAAAATACACTAGACCAAATTAATGTTAAAAATATATATATCTGAATTACTGATAATGATAAAATATAAGTAATGATTGTCTAGTTACATCAACAAGAACTATATCAATATTTATATATGATCTAACTATTGAAAAAGTGTATAGCGACTAACTATTGTGGCGCATCAAAACTATTGAGAGTACTGTTAGCTATAAGGTGACGATCCACAAGACGAATTCCTCGGCACGTCAGCAGTCATGATACACATTTTCTCACAGCAGAAAACGCTCTAAGTAGCATTGGGGCGCCTGGCCTTGTTCACAGACGAACACGCAGAGAAGTTTCGTTCATTCATCTTCATAATTTTTTCTTATTCAGATTTTCTATAATTAAGCCGGTATGTAGTTGTGTTCTTTTTTTTGTTCCTCACTTACGCAAAACTGAAACCGTACCACTTTATCTACATATTTATTTTTTCCCCCCTTCTCATCGTTCTAGGAATCACCGTAGTCTCGCAGTCACATCTTCCAACTCACTCCAGCAAAGAATAATAACCGTATGGTTTCCATCAACACCGAAGAAACGATCACCATAGAGCATAAATAACATACACGTTAATCGTGCCTACAAGGCTAGAAACACGGACTATGCCTTCTCATCATTTATAAAGTTGTATTTTGAATTTCAAAAAATATCTTCAAAGTAGAAGCAAATCACTTTTGACCATAATGCATCAATATCGGGCGTCTTTGAAAGGCTATTCGTTCCGGTGTAAATGGTAGTGGTTCCGGTGTAAAAGCTAATGATTCCGGTGTAAAGGCTAGTGGTTCCGGTGTAAAGCGCCACTGCACAGACGTTATTATTTTGTAGCTGCTAAATGGAATACTAGAGTTGAGTAATGTCGAGAGTATAGGCATGGAGGGTAAATTACAATTTCTGGTGAAAGGGTGGGTGAAAGGGTGGGAAATAATGAGTCAGAGATTGATTTAGAAAAAAAAAAGCAAAAAAAAAAAAAAAATTAAGAATGGGTAGGAATTACTTTCAAGGAAAATAACTACTTTGTGACAAATCCTGCGTTCACGAATTTGTTCGGGGGGAGGGGGGAAAGGGGGAGCCGCTCAGTGGTTAGTGAACTAGATTAAAGGGACAAGAGGTCGGGTTCGATCCTGATCGACGACTTCTGGGTTCACCCAGCCTTAAATGGGTACCGGATTTTTTTTTCTGGGAATGTAAAGCAGCACTGGCGTAATGCTGACAACATTACCTCAAAAATCGTGTGCCGAAGGTCTGTAAAAATTATGATCACTAACACCATATTCCCGACACGCCATTTGGCGTGACGGGGGCTCTTAGTTTACTTGTTTACCAACTTATCTGGCTCAAGGGGTCTATCTTTCGGCCTATTACAATGATTACCATACCTTTCTCATTGACCTCCATGATGGACACACAACCCACATTATACATTCTCAAGTAGGATACTGGGAGGTCCTTCCTCAGCATTGAAATAACCACTCAACAAACACATTTGTATAAGATATTAAAATAAAATACAGATATTTCTCAGCATGACTACTGGATTAAATCCATTTCTGTACGTAGTATACTTGAGTTAACTCCAGATATTTCTCTACGTGATACACTTGGGATATCTCTAGATATTTTTCACGTGATACACGTGAGTAAAATCCAGGTTTTTCTCTACACGTTATACGTTTGATCAAAATCCGCTTATTTCACCACGTGATACACTTGGGGTATCTCTAGATATTTCACCACGTGATACACTTGGGGTATCTCTAGATATTTCACCACGTGGTACACTTTGGTCAAATTCAACAATTTCTTTAGTGGCACACATTGGTCAAGTTCAGTAATTTCTCAGTTTGACATATCAAGTTCAGTAATTTCTCAGTTTTACATATCAAGTTCAGTAATTTCTCAGTTTTACATATCAAGTTCAGTAATTTCTCAGTTTTACATATCAAGTTCAGTAATTTCTCAGTTTGACATATCAAGTTCAGTAAATTCTCAGTTTTACATATCAAGTTCAGTAATTTCTCAGTTTGACATATCAAGTTCAGTAATTTCTCAGTTTGACATATTAAGTTCATTTTTAAGAAATATTGATCTCCTTTTAGAAGCCTACACGTAGACCCTGAAGAAGAATCTAATACATTTATAAAGAAAAAACAAACAAATACACACAAAACGTATATACATTCTCAATAAACTTGCTAAATTACACCACATTTGCTATATTCTTAATTTTCTTCCAATTTAATCTTATTACTCAATTATTTATTTTGATTTGTGTTTGAGATTTTTTTATCAGTAATTTTTTTTTTGCCGTTTGGCGACACATTCTTGTGCATTTGCTTCATAAGCACAATGTTCAGTGACCTTTATTATGCATGCTGGGTTTTAAAAAGAAAACTGAACAGCGATGACGCAAGAGCTGAAAATACATAAGTAAGGAAAACTATAAGGAGCACAGAGGTAAAATAATTGTGTTATTCAAGGGCCACCTGTTAAATGATGCATATCACAATAATCGATGAAACAGTACTCTGGAACTGGGTTCCCAAAATGTACGACGCGAATCTCAGAGGGCGCCTCGGCGAGGATATTATCTTTGCTTCTACTCAGTGTTTATAAATAATATGACAACATCCCACATAGGCTTAATATTGTTTAGTACACGAACGTGTTTCTATAGGCTAGTAAGACAGGACTGCATTTCATCACCATGTTTATTTAACTTACACACTAAACAGACCTTCAAAAACATGATGGGGATGCATGGACAAACATCAATGGATATATAATCCTATAATAATATAATATCTAGAGAATGTACCAAAGGAGGGAAATAAGTACAGAGGCGAGCTGCAAGACAGTTTTCAGACTCTCATCCTCTTTTAATGCATTTCACCAAGACATTTTTTTCTTACTTTAAGTAACCACTCATTACATAGGCAGTCTATCATTTCTCTTACTTTAAGTAACCACTCATTGCTTAGACAGTCTATCCTTTCTCTTACTTTAAGTAACCACTCATTACTTAGGCAGTCTAACCTTTCTCTTACTTTAAGTACCCACTCATTCCTTAGGCAGTTTTCCCCCTCTCTTACTTTAAGTAACCACTCATTACTTAGGCAGTCTATCCTTTCTCTTACTTTAAGTAACCACTCATTACTTAGGCAGTCTATCCTTTCTCTTACTTTAAGTAACCACTCATTACTTAGACAGTCTTCCTCCTCTCTTACTTTAAGTAACCACTCATTACTTAGACAGTGGAGATGACGTCATGGGACGCACCAAAATGACAGCTTATTTATATTCGAGCTATGGACTAAGCAATGTTTGCATTGAACAACACGATAAATGTTATTGCAGCGAGTTGGCAGATTTTTTGAAAATGTTTTCAAGGGTTTGAACATAAATGTTTGTTCACAGTTCGTTAACCTTCGCTGTAGATAAAGTCGTTAATTCGATGACTTCGTTTCGGACGTTTGGTAGCTAAGGACCTAACTTGTGCAAACGGATGGCATTGGCAAGGATCATTTTGAATCTATGAAGTGGGCTCATTGTGTGTTTAACTCAAAAGCATATATGCTTTTTAACCAAAGACCTTTTTGGGGACACAATGAAGATATCCCCGATGGAAGAATAAATTGTACTATTAGTCCCATAAATGATTCGCTTCCAGAGGTTTATGATGTAAACAAAGCAGTTTTGTCATTGCAAGTGAATAATGTCCACACCTATAATTGGTCAGGATTGTGTAGCAGCAGCAGCTTTATAGCGAACACAGAAAACATCACATGATTGTGATGTTCTGAAACAGCTATGCCATGCTACCCTAGAATTGCCTTAAATGGGATTACTGTGACCACAAACCACTCTCCATGTGTGTGCCACATATTTACACCCCAGAAAGAAACACTGAATATAACAACATCATATGCCGTCTGTGATATTAATGACCACAAACCAGGAGCCTCCTGTATGATTGATACAACTGTTGCACCAAGCACTTCATCAGCAGAGCCAGATCTATGGAATGTTAATCTGTCATTGTTCTTGAATGATGTCCAAGTTAATGAGACATCAGAATCGTGTGGCGGCAGCTACAAGAAGGGAGCGGAGAACATCAAGTTCTGCTGCTATAAAGGAGACTTGCCTTGCTATCCCAGAATTGCCTTAAATGGGATCACTGTAGTTGAAAACTTCTCCTCTTGTGTAAACTACACATTCACATCCAAGAGTGAATCAGTGAAGGTCACAAAATCATATTCTCTCTGTGGTTTTACTAACTACAGGTCATGTGGTTTCTGTTGGATTGGAAATGATAACTTACCACCACTGTGTGTCTATATGTTTGGAATTGGAGTCATCAATGATGGCCTAACATCATCAAGTGCTATGACGATCATCATTTTCGGGAGGACGTGAACTCCCATGGTATATGGTGGATAGGCGACAGGAACCATTGAAGGCTATGTTTGAAAAGTGTTCCTTCTTGCAGTTTCCTCATATTCCAAGTCCGGCTTGTTGCAGGAGCTACTGAGTTAAGTGCTCTGTGCACACCGTGAGCTGTGTGTCTCATCCGTTTTGATCCTGTTTCGATATCCCGCTTGTTTACGATGAATGATGATATCGTATGACAGGGAACAGTTGGCTGTGTTCACTTTCTGCGCGGTTTCGCCTTATGTCTTTTGGCGTGTGCTGAGACTGCTACGATGGGGACTACAGTTACCTTTCTCTGTTTGGGAGATGAATTAGTAATTCGGATGATTCCACTGGCACGGGCGGTTGAGCAATTATGGATTTTAATTCGTTTGCTGTGATACCGAGGCCTTCCATAACCAATACTTAGACAGTCTTCCCCCTCTCTCACTCTAAGTAACCACTCATTACTTAGACAGTCTTCAACCTCTCTTACTTTAAGTAACCACTCACTACTTAGACAGTCTTCCCCCTTTCTCACTTTAAGTAACCACTCATTATTTAAACAGTCTGCAAACTTCTTACTTTAAGTAACCACTCATTACTTAAACAGACTTCCCTATTGTCTTACTTCATGTAACCACTCATTAGTTGAACAGACATTCCATCATCTTATATTAGGTAAACAAACATTTGTTAGACATAATTTCAACTACTCATTAATTATATTTTCCCACTCTTACTTTATGTAACCACCCATTTCTTTCACGTTACATTCTCTTACCTTAAGTAACCACTCATTACTTCGACAATATTTCCCATTTTTTAATTGTTTGTAACAACTCATTACTTAGACGTTCCATTCTCTTACATTATGTAATAGCTCATAATTTAGTGTTTCTCTTCACCTACCTTATGTAATTATTTACTACTTCGAAAACCTTTCGTGCTCTCTCATACTTTATGTTTAATGTATCTTGTTCATTCTTCATTCGGATCTGTCTATCCAACATTGGCAGCTTCAACTACGAGAGAAGCTGCCTAGTAAAATAGCATCCAATATAAGACACCAATATACTAGTATGTAAAAAAGTAAAGAGCCCCCGTCACGCCAAGTGGCGTATATGGAATATGGTGTTAGTGACTATATATTTTACAGACCTTCAGCACATGATGTTTTTTGGGTAATATGGTCGGTATTACGCTCGTGCCGCTTTACTTTCCCAGAAAAAAAACCGGTACCCATTAAAGACTGGGTGAGCCCGGAAGCCGTCGATTGTGTTCGAACCCTACCCCTTGTCCTTTGTAGTCCAGTTCACTAACCACTGAGCTATCGCGGCTCCAATATACAAGTATAACCTAGACTACTGACTAATCATGGTTGCTTGCTACCGACCGTTTGTCAAGATGCCAAAGGCCACATACTTTATGTAAATAGTTATTATCTAGACAGACATTTTCCTACCATATGTTATGTAATCGCTCACTATTTAGACAATTTATCTCCCCGTTACTTTAAGTAATCGTACATTACTACTCTTAGACTACTCTGAGACTCTTAGTCTTCTCCCTTTCTAACATTATGTCACTGTCTTTTACTCAAAGTCTTTCCGATCTGTTACCTTTTCCTCCTCTATTGCCTTATGTTACCACACATGATTTAGCCAAAGTCTTTCCCTTCTCTTACCTTTCCATCTCTCTTACCTTATGTTACCACACATTACTTAGCCAACGCCTTTCCCTCTCTTACCTTTCCCACTTTCTTACTCTTTGTTACCACACATTATTTAGCCAACGCCTTTCCCTTCTCTTACCTTTCCCACTCTCTTACCTTATGTTACCACACATTACTTAGCCAACGTCTTTCCCTTCTCTTACCATTCACCCCCCCCCCCTTCCTCTCTCTTGCCCATGTTACCACTCATTACCTAGCCAACGTCTTTCCCTTCTCGTACCATTTCTCCCCTTTCTTACCCATGTTACCACACATTACTTAGCCAACGTCTTTCCCTTCTCTTACAATTTCTCCCCTCTCTTACCTATGTTACCACACATTACTTAGGGATAAAGCCCTCCCCTTAATCTAACGTCATTACCACATTTTATTATGTTGGTCTATCTATTGTTTTTTCAAATAATGTATTGAACTATTATCCAAGATTAGATTGCAAATTTGAATTAAAATTCGGCTTAAAAAAAAAAAAACTACTCTCTATAAAACTATTTCTAATGATGTACGTAATTCCAACATTTTAAAAAAATGAGTTCAAGAAATGTTGAAATACTAGAATATTTATTTAAACCCATCACATGTTTGCATCATTTTTTGAATAGCTGTATTATGTAACAATTTATTCTTGTATTCAGAAGTCTTGACTACACTCCTGCAAGAAATGCACCTTTAACTCTTAGCGTGAATGAACAGATGGACTTGGTAATCCTCGTGTGGATGTCCTGATTTGTTTCTCCATGTTTGTTAATTTAGCCCCTCAAACAAGCCTCATAAATATGGCCTTTAATCTTTCTGGAATCCTTTTTTGTTTGTTATTTGTTAGCATATTCCTCATTTTGTACAGTATCCAGTAATCCCATTCTTATAGCTTCTTCAATTTGAACGCTAATTTTTCTTGCATGTCTTGCTATTTATACGTCAGAAGACAAATCGAATACTACAAATCTAGATATTTCCCCGCTTTTTAAATAATCATTATTTTCCTGTTTTTTTTTTCTTTTTTTCTTCAGTTATTTTTATTTTGTCTGATAATAATTTCATGTCCTTGTATAGCGGGCCATTGTCATAATATTTGAACAGTCTCCACTAGTACTTCAGTCATCATAATAATGGGACAGTCTCCACTAGTACTTCAGTCATCATAATAATGGGACAGTCTCCACTAGTACTTCAGTCATCATAATAATGGGACAGTCTCCACTAGTACTTCAGTCATCATAATAATGGGACAGTCTCAATTAGTACTTCAGGCATCATAATAATGGGACAGTCTCCACTAGTACTTCAGGCATCATAATAATGGGACAGTCTCCACTAGTACTGCAGGCATCATAATAATGGGACAGTCTCCACTAGTACTTCAGGCATCATAATAATGGGACAGTCTCAACTAGTACTTCAGGCATCATAATAATGGGACAGTCTCCACTAGTACTTCAGGCATCATAATAATGGGACAGTCTCAACTAGTACTTCAGGCATCATAATAATGGGACAGTCTCCACTAGTACTTCAGGCATCATAATAATGGGACAGTCTCAACTAGTACTTCAGGCATCATAATAATGGGACAGTCTCCACTAGTACTTCAGGCATCATAATAATGGGACAGTCTCCACTAGTACTTTAACTATCGTAATACTGGGACAATCTTCACTAGTACTTCAGTCATCATACTACTCGGACGACCTTCACTAGTACTTCGTTCATAAAAATGTTCTCACAAACTTCACTTGTACTTCAATCATCATAATACTGCTCCAGTCTCCACCAGCACTTCAATAATCAAAATACTGGGACAGTCTCCATTAGTACTTTATTCATCAACATACTTGGACAATCTTCACTATTACTTCAGTCATCATAATATTGGGACGATTTCCACTAGAACTTTAATCATTATAATATTGGAACAATCTTCACTAGTACTTCAATCATCATACTGCCCGGATAATCTTCAGTAGTACTTCCCTCTGTTTTCTGATCACACATGGAGGTCTCGGCACAAAGTATAAAGTCCATAAGACTTAGAAAGGTCTCGGATGTAACTGCAGAAGTTCATGGATGTTATTTCAATGAATTTTACTTTTCGAAATGTTCGTCGAATAACGGCGAATAACCTTCTCTCCTCCACTTTCAATTGTCAATGACATTTTATGTACTCACATCGAAATATACCATATAATGCGTTCCTTAAATGACTAGAACTTGATCTAATCTGCCTTTAGATCAGGAATCAGTATAATTAACAATAAATAAATAGACTGGATCGTTAACAATGGGGATCAAACGTTATTTTATTGATATTTTGCATTGTATTCTGTTTTGGTCTACATTTTCTCGTTGAGAATAGCTTCCATGTCGTATTTTCTGTTGTGTTGCTCACGTAGTCAGTGACCGATATACATATAGTAGCTTGACGATTTGTTTTTTTTTTATCTTAACAGTTGCACGTTTAAATATCAATATTTGCATTTTAGTTACCATAAACTGTGTAACATTTATGATTGAAGAATCAGAGACAATTCAACGAGTAGAATTTATCTCCTTATTGAAGTGATATTTCAATGAGAGAGGGGACGTTGGTTATAATTTCTGGCATCACACAGAAATGTGAAATGCATGAACTGCATTAATTATATTATATTATAGTTTTATGGGTGTTAGAAAAAAACATCCCAAAATTGGCCATTTAAGCTCTTCTTGATAGGGAGTATTAATTTTTTACCAGAAAAATTAAAATTTAATACATAACGCATGCATCGATTAGAAACTGAAAATGAACATTATTTAAATATAAGTAATGAACATCACAAAAGACAAAACAAAAGCAATAGGATAGCAATACAAGAGTGCGGCAGACAGTTAAAGCAGGCGGAGGAATTCAAATACCTAAGAAGTCAGCGACATATGACAAAACACAAACAGAAGAAATAGACTCAAGATATAAAATAGTTTGCCAAAATATGAAACATATGCCACCCTGACTGTCCAGCTAGAAAATAACCCTAGAGGAAAAAGAGCACTCCACAACATTATATTCACCCAGACGTTGTGATGCCATGGCCAGACCTGGACGTTAGACTCAAGAACAATTACATAAATAACAATTACCGATACGAAATGTGTTAGACTGTACAGGAAACAGACTGAGAAATTAGATCGGAAATTAAAAATTTAGAAAGAAAACTAGGAAAAATGACCACGATATATTACATAAATAGACAACAAAAAGAATGGTTATGTCGCGCGATAAAACAGAAAATAAAACTAAATATGACACACCATTAACAAACATTACGAAAATATTAGTTCAAGCCAGTGCACAAGAAAAGATGGATTGATGGAATATTAAAGACACTACAAAACGTGATAGTAGGAGAGGAAGAAGGGTGAACAAAAGGTTGTAAACTTTATCTATCCTCGATGCTGAAAGTTAAATGAGTAAGAAAAGAAGAAGAAGGAAAAGAAAAGTGTTATTAAAAGAGAATGTCATTGAGGAACAGCTTACAGATAACATTCTTGAAATGAGCAAATTAGAAAGACAACTAAAATAGCAATGATAAAAATGTGTCACAATTGTTTTCCAATAATTATGTATGTCCCAAATAAACAGGTTTTTTACAGACAAATTACACAGACAATGGTATTTTTACGGCTCTCAGACAAATCGACAGACAATAATAGAAAACAGAAGCGGGCTCGAGCTAGGATCGAACCTGTACTCCACAACACAGCGCCTTGCCACTAGAGACCTGTATTTTGACACATTGACAACACTGCAACTTTCAAAGAAGCACTTTCACGCATGTACCTCATTCAGTGACTAGAGCTTTTGGTGTCGACAACAGTTAGGACAATGATCTAGAACTAGCTACAAGACCAGATTAACCGACAAATACAAGAAACTTTTCGCACTGTCTGCCAGTCAAACAACGACTTCAGACTAAAAGTTGTTTTAATGCCACAGCTTAACGCAACTTTTCCTCCCAGGATTATCTACATTTAGGGGCTGTCTGGCCTCAAATTGCTCTATTTGTTGAGAAGATGAATTTTAGTGCAACTAAAAAAAAATAAAGTGCTGTTTAATTCTGTCTTTATAAGCCATTGGGAAATAAACTGAAATTATCTGTCCCAAAAACAAATACCTTTTTTTCTTTTTTCATTCTTCCCCCGTCTCCCACAACCCCCTAAAAATAAAATTTTAAAAATTAAAAAATCAATCAAATACAGGGAGGGAGAATAATATTTAAGTGTTTTTTGTATGTGTGTTTTAGCCTTTAAAAACTGAACCAAGCATTCGATTCTGACAAGCGAGACAGTTTTCCATAAATCTTGTGAAACATGTTCTATTAATTGTGAATCTTATTCAGAATATATTGATATCTTTCGGACATTAGAGAGACATGGAGAGTATTAGTGATTACCTTCTGTTCTTCTCACGAAATATAATATATTTGATTTAAATTGTAATATTTTATGCAGAACAAACAGTGTGGGAAGAATGAGACATTTTGTATGTGTGTTCAATGTGTACTTATTCTTTATGTATTTTTGTTTGTTTTGAAGTGAAAAGTTTAATATGTGGAATGAGGACCATAACCAAGAGAAGAAATAGCCTGAATATGTGAATTATGGAAATAAGAGAGAGAGAATGAGAGAAAGGAATAAAAAATGAGGGAGAGAGTGAGATGGAGAGAAAGGGTGGAGAGAGAGCGAGAGAGAGAGAGAGCGAGAGAGAGAGAGAGAGAGAGAGAGAGAGAGCGAGAGAGAGCGAGAGAGAGAGAGCGAGAGAGAGAGAGCGAGAGAGAGAGAGCGAGAGAGAGAGCGAGAGAGAGAGAGAGCGAGAGAGAGAGAGCGAGAGAGAGAGCGAGAGAGAGAGAGCGAGAGAGAGCTACAAAAATATGACCGACCGTTACCAAATAAAAAACAGCGTCAAGCAAAGAGAGATCAGAGCACTATTTTGAGATTTCTCATTCAAATTGAACAGCTTAAAAGTCACTTTAGGAAAATACATTAAAAAACAAACATGCTCTCCAGTGTTAGCCGAGACTACATTTTTGTAGGAACAGATGCAGCTTAACTTCTGGAGTCTTATTGTTAGCCCAGTGTCCCTGAGATGGGGGCATTCAGAACGTCACCACTGTCCATTGACCTTCAACACTCAACATCAGCCAAACTGGCAAGCCTGTCATCACGCTCATTACCTCTTACACCCACGTGCCCTGGCACAAAAATAAAGTAAAACTTTTGTCAGATAGACTTCCCGAGAGTTTCTAACCAATGCCGTCAAGCCCAGCCAGTTGCGATCGCTCTGAGCATACATATTTGGTCACACAGAAACCATACACGTGTAGAAGTCTGCGTCTCAAGCCACGCCGATGCTTATTAGGCGACAGCCATCATTTTCATAAACAACTTGTCAACGCGAAAACACAATTGTCGACGTTAACAGTTTTATCAACAACACGAGCTATGAAAGCCCACGGGTTTCGTACGTACCGAATAATAGACATAACAAAATAGAAACCAAAAGCAAGAGATCCTAATTTAACTTAACAGTAGGACCTGTTTGTATAAGTAAAAGTAAAGAGCCCTCGTCACGCCAAGTGGCGTATAGGGAATATGGTGTCAGTGAAAATAAATTTTGCAGACCTTCAGCACATGATTTTTTGGGTAATGTGGTCGGTATTACGCCCGTACCGCTTTACTTTCCAAGAAAAAAATCTGATACACATTTAAGGCTGGCTGAACCCGAAAGCCGTCGGTTTGGATCGATCCCTACCTCTTGTCCTTTGTAGTCCAGTTCACTAACCACTGAGCTATCGCGGCTCCCACCTGTCTGTATGCTTAGTTTAAAACAATAAACGTCTACCAAACAAGAAACATATTGTATATCTTGCGTGTCCATAAATTTTAATAAATAAAACTAGCAGCTTTTTGATATGATAGTTTTATCCGTGATAGTTTGAACCATAAAAGCCTGTGATAGCTGGACCAATGATAGGTTGAGCAATGATAACTTGAACCATGATAATTTTAACCATGATAGCTTGAATCATGATAGTTTGAATCATGATAGTTTGAACCATGTAAGCTTGAATCATGATAGTTTTAATCATGATAGTTTGAACCATGATAGTTTGAATCATGATAGTTTGAAACATGATAGTTTGAACCATGATAATTTGAACCATGATAGCTTGAATCATGATAGCTTGAACCATGTAAGCTTGAATCATGATAGTTTGAATCATGATAGTTTGAACCATGATAGTTTGAACCATGAAACCATGATAGTTTGAACCATGATAGTTTGATTCATGATAGTTTGAACCATGAAAACATGATAATTTGAACCATGATACTTTGAATCATGATAGTTTGAACCATGAAACCATGATAGTTTGAACCATGATAGTTTGATTCATGATAGTTTGAACCACGACAATCTGAATCATGATAGTTTGAACCATGATACTTTGAACCATTATAGTTTGAATAATGGTAGTTTGAATCATGATAGTTTGAACCATGATAGTTTGAATCATGATAGTTTCAATCATGTAAGCTTGAATCATGATAGTTTCAACCCTGAAAGTTTGAATCATGCTAGTTTGAACCAAGTAAGCTTGAATCATGATAGTTTGAACTATGATAGTTTGAACCATGATAGTTTGAATCATGATAGTTTGAACCATGATAGTTTGGACCATGAAAGTTTGAGTCTTGATAGTTTTAATCATGATAGTTTGAACCAAGTAAGCTTGAATCATGATAGTTTGAACTATGATAGTTTGAACCATGATAGTTTGAATCATGATAGTTTGAACCATGATAGTTTGGACCATGAAAGTTTGAGTCCTGATAGTTTTAATCATGATAGTTTAAACCAAGTAAGCTTGAATCATGATAGTTTGAACCCTGAAAGTTTGAACCATGATAGTTTGAATCATGATAGTTTGAACCATGATAGTTTGGACCATGAAAGTTTGAGTCCTGATAGTTTTAATCATGATAGTTTAAACCAAGTAAGCTTGAATCATGATAGTTTAAACCAAGTAAGCTTGAATCATGATAATTTGAACCATGTAAGCTTGAATTATGATAGTTTGAACCAAGTAAGCTTGAATCATGATAATTTGAACTATGATAGTTTGAACAATGATAGCTTGAATCATGAAATTTTGAACCATGATAGTTTGAATCATGATAGTTTGAATCATGATAGTTTGAATCATGATAGTTTGAATCATGATAGTTTGAACCATGAAAGCTTGAATCATGATAGTTTGAACCATGATAGTTTAAATCATGATAATTTAAATCAAGATTTGTAAAGTTATTCAGTTCCCCTTCTTCGTTCAGACAGCTGATAAGTTCAAGCTTGAAAATAATGCTCCGAGTGAAAATGGTGAAAATGACAAAAATGAAAACAACATCGGTACAAGAAACAAAAAAAAAAACCAAGTAAAACAACATCGATACAAGAAACAGTAAAAAAACAGTAAAACAACTATGATACAAGAAACAGTAAAAAAAACAGTAAAACAACATCGGTACAAGAAGCGGTAAAAAAACAGTAAAACAACATCGATACAAGAAGCGGTAAAAAAAAACAGTAAAACAACATCGATACAAGAAACAGTAAAAAAACAGTAAAACAACTATGATACAAGAAACAGTAAAAAAACAGTAAAACAACATCGGTACAAGAAACAGTAAAAAAACAGTTAAACAACATCGATACAAGAAAAAAACAACAGTAAAACAACTATGATACAAGAAACAGTAAAAAAACAGTAAAACAACATCGGTAAAAGAAAGAGTGAAAAAAACAGTTAAACAATATCAATACAAGAAATAGTAAAACTATTCACTGAAAGTGATAGTGATCCAGAAACCGGAGAAACAAAATACATGGTCACTACAGCGTCAAGAAAAGATGCACACGAAGATCTGCCCGATTGTTGGACTCTAGACCAAAACGTTGGTGATTCCAAAATAACTAAATTGCTGTTGATGAGAAACATAAACAACTGACCGTAAAAAAATATGAAAGAAACTTGGGAGTTGAAAGGAACTAGTTCATATTTAAGTTGACCATTATGGTAGTAATAAAAACAAGGAAGTTACCATTTCGCATTTTAAAAATCACAATAATAATGGAAATCCAACTCAAAGGGCTGCCACTAAAATTATATTTTGTTTCCATTTAAATAATGGCATAACATAGCATGGCTTGTCGTGATGTGACATATGATATTATGTAACATGATGTGATATGCAATAATATGATATGCTTTCGATTATGCGAATTTGACTCTTATTTCTGTTTCATGGTGGAGGCATTGAAACAACATCGTGACACAGGACAATCTGGTTGCATGGTCGGTACTCGTATGTGCTTGTGTGTCCTGATTTTACCCCTAAATATGAGCCGTGGCTGACATACTCCGTCTTCGGCAGGCCAGATCTTTGACGTAGCAAGTTACCATCTCATATGGTGGATGCCGGCAACGATTTTTGAGCCTACCCTGCCCGTGGTTTCTGTCTGAGTGTTCTCCCACAGCCTTTCCTTCTCCAGATATCATCTATTAGGCAGCAATGGTTTGTTTTCTGCGGTGTCCTTAACCCCGTGGGTAGAGCTTTGAAATCGGCTTTTAGTCACAAGCTTACCCCACCATTGAACATAGAGGGCGTTTAACTGACGCGACAGTTGAACCTGCCTTATCCAGCCAGACCTGTTGAGAGATGTATTCCATCTAGTATTTAGTTCGTGAGCTCAGATCTGCAGTCCTGTTTTCATGATGAAGTTACCCCATAGTTTCTGCCTTAGTTCAGCACCGTCTGGTCAAATTTGGCACCAAAGTTCCTTGTAAGTTTGATACAGATGACAGAAAAGCTATAGGTCCTGGATACCAGTCACAAATGGACATTTGTTTGCGTTTTACAATTTGAGACGATAAAATTGACTTAAAGTCACTAAAAGTCCACCATCTCTGATTTGATCAAAAGCAAAGCTCTCCATTCCAGCATTACTAGCCTTATCATTCCTAACTTGGAACTAACTTATCATTCCTAACTTGGAACTAACTTATCATTCCTAACTTGGGACTAACTTGTCATTCCTAACTTGGAACTAACTTATCATTCCTAACTTATAACTAACTTATCATTCCTAACTTGGAACTAACTTGTCATTCCTAAATTGGAACAAACTTATCATTCGTTAATATCGAACTTATCATTCCTAACTTGGAACTAACTTATCATTCCTAACTTGGAACTAACTTGTCATTCCTAACTTGGAACTAACTTATCATTCCTAATTTGGAACTAACTTGTCATTCCTAACTTGGAACTAACTTATCATTCCTAACTTGGAACTAACTTATCATTCCTAACTTGGAACTAACTTATCATTCCTAACTTGGAACTAACTTATCATTCCTAACTTGGAACTAACTTATCATTCCTAACTTGGAACTAATTTATCATTCCTAACTTGGAACTAACTTATCATTCCTAACTTGGAACTAACTTATCATTCCTAACTTGGAACTAACTTATCATTCCTAACTTTGAACTAACTTATCATTCCTAACTTGGTAAGACCTCCTATTTGCTACCAAAGATTCACAAACCTTGCAGTCCTGGTAGACCAATTGTCCCCACTTGTTCTTGTCCTACCGTTTACATCACGGACTACTTGGACAACATCTTCTATCCTATTGTTGAGGGCCTTCCTTCTTTTGTTAAGGCTATGGACCAGGTCCTCAATTTATTCTTCACATTTTCTCTTTGTCCTGATAAAACGTACTACCTCTTTGTTTGTGATGTTTGCTCTTTATATACCCCTATGCCTCACAAAGGTGGCCTTCTGGCTCTCCAGGTCTTCAAGATTATTAGGAACCAATTCGTGGTCCCCACATCTGTTCTTATTCTTCTGTCTAAACTAGTCTCAACCCTTAACTCATTTGAATTCGACGGTCAATGTTTCAACCAGAACAGTGGGATTGATAAGGGCTCAGGGATGGGTCCTAGCTATGCCAGCCTATTCATGGGCTACCTAGAACACAATTCTTTCCTCCTTCAGCGATGTATTACCTCTCATGTATTACCGACGGTGATTTTGGAGTATTTGACCTTTCAGAACATGATCTGCCCCACTTGTTAGACTTTGAAGGCTAATTTCACTCCTACGCTCGGATTTCGAACTCTATCTCTACCTCATCGGTTATCTTTTTAGACATCTCGATCTCTCTTTATCCATCAGGGTTACACGCCTCTTTATTTGATAAACTTACTGATTCACACTGCTACCTCCTCTATTCCTCTTCGCATCCTCACACCTGTCGTCATTCTAAACCTTTTTCTCAACTACTACACCTTAAACGCCTCTGCGACCAAGACAATGACTTTCTCCATCAAGCCCACCTTATATTGGAATTCTTTCATTGTCTTCTTTACCCAAAATCTGTCTTGCAATCTGCTCTCCATAAAGTTCTCCCTATTTTCCGTACCCTAGCCCTTACCCCTACCACCCGCCCTCCTTCGAACAAACAACCACCACACGCCTTCTATTCTCAGACCCACCATTGGTGGCTTTTAAATGCGATAGCAACCTTTGGGACATTTTGGTTACGAGCTGCCACCGTAACCCTGGCCAGAATCTGCTGGGTACAACCCGCTGCAACAAATCATGCAGCACGCACCCTTTCGTACTACAAACTCACAAAGTCTTGTTCCTTAACGGGCTTTTGGAATCCATGAAGGATTTACATGTTTTTCCAGGATTCTGAAATACACCATAATCTGTCAACGTTGTCTCAAAATATATATTGGTCAAACAGGCCGACGCCTAGAGATTGAATATGTGAACACTTGCATAACGTTATTCTGGTTCTCCTGTCTCTTCCCATTTCAGATCGCCGGGCCATAATACTTTTGGCGACTTCCGGGTTACTGGCATCATCTCTTGATCCTCTGATACCCACAACCGGTTCGCGTCGGAGAACAGGCTCATATCCCGTTTTCATACTCTCCAACCGAGGAAATTAAACTCTTTTCACGCCTTTCTTTAATCACTGGTCTCCTCTCCTTTTCTTTCATGCGTCCTATCCCTGTTCATCCACGCCTTATTGTTATTACCTCGCTTGCTCTTCCTCCCTCTTACCACTCCTATGTTCTCTCTCCTTTCCTCTTCTTATCGTTTTCTTCGTACCCTATTTTCTTCGTCATCTCCATTCCATTTTTTCAATTTTTTCACTGCTTCCTTCCTTTCGGTCTAAATAAATCCTACATGCCCTAATGTCTATTTATCTTCTGAAAGACAAATTTGACAGACTTTAATATTGCCTATGTTGCTGCGGCGTTTAAATACCCCTGGCTACATGAAGTCACGGAGAGCCAAAGATAGGGAAAGAGATTGACACACCCAGAGAAGAGTAGCCAAGATTTAGGCAAAACAACTAATGGATAGACCAAATATCAACGCTTAGAAAATGCACAGTAGAGTCACTAGAAATAGAGTTTGCATCTGTCAGTTTTGTTAAGTCGCAAGAGTATTCGACGGACGCAATAAACCAGGAAACTACTCCTCGATAGATACGTTAAACATATGGTTTACTGAAGCATGATATTAACATCTATACCAACTCGCAATGATGTGTTTATATGGACATGTGGTCTGGTTGGTCTCGAGGCAAGACGCCGGCCTCAAGACAAAGAGGTTGTGGGTTAAAATCCAGGCTGCACCAGTTGGGATTTTTATTTGTGATTTCTCTCTGTGGCAAGCACCCCTGGTATCAGGAGCAAGGTCCGGCTTGAAATGTCAATTACTCATCGACGGAAAAAATATGAGTACCTCCGAAGAAGGAATTATCTATCAGTGCGGGGCGGGACCCCTGTGCACACGGCTGCCAGGGAAAAAACGGATTAACACGCAAAATTCAATTCCTAGTCTCTAGAGACATCGTCACAGGTAAAAAGCTGACGAACGAAAAAAAAATATATGGACATGTTGCTTCCTATAGGCACGCCCTTAACAACAGATACAAGAGGATACATAATCCCCGTATTTTTTATAAATGATAGATCGTTTTATCTGCAGCAAGCAATTATACTTGATTGGGCTATGGACTGCAAGCAAGAGAAATTTAAGATTTAGACTCCACAACATAAACTAGAATATCGTAATTTAGCAATGACTTGGTTCTGAAGGCAACACACTTTGAGACTCTTGAAAAACAAACCCAGCTGGGCCACTCTGCAGATTGGTTTACTCGAAAGTAAGACCTGATTTTTTTTTTAAAATGAGTCATCAAATCAGAAAACAAATTCAAAACGTCAATATCCAACAGCCACAGATTGGTGACACGTCACTACCAGAACGTATTGGTGACACGTCACTACCAGAACGTATTTTGTCATTTGCTCTACAAGGCAGAGTGTGTGTGTGTATGTATGTATGTGGGTGAGAGAGAGAAAGAGAGGGTGAACGGACAGTCGAGTAAAAGGGATGGCAAGAAAGATCAATAAGTTGACGAATACGCACAGTGAAAGAAAGAAAGAAGCAACGATGGAAGGAATGAAGGAAGGAAGGAAGGAAGGAAAAAATGTTACACACACACACACATATATATATATATATATATATAGGTAACAGGTAGGTAACAGTTTTCTCATTTATCACCCTACTGTTACCTAACAACATAACACTGTAATTTACGATCAAGACATAAGATCTAACCTGTATTGCGAGTGGTTATTGTAACCTACAGGCACAGTAGCGCTCACAAAATGGCATGAATCAAGTAACAAGTTTGTTGTTGTCACCTACACCATTAAGATACGCACAACTGACATTAGTGTTAGACACAAAAACAATCATCTGGCGTCACGTGAGGTCTATATCCACGAAATTGTTACAACACGGAAATAAAAAACAAAAATATTGCTCGTATATTTTCGCTCCATTAATTTAACTACTAAAATAATGTATGTGCAATATGTGTTTTGTTAATCTATTTACTTCATTATTAGTCTGTTGATAGTTACGTATGTTTAAACAACGAGGTTGACGTCATGTTATTTTATTTTTATAGCAAAAATAAATCGTTAATTTATTGGAGCTACCGACTAAATTTAATATGGCGGCAGGTTTTAACAGAAGCAGGTAAGATATATATATATAAAGTAATTAATTTTATCGTTCTCTTTATTTCTATCTATGTTTCTGTCCATTTCCATTGCTCTTTTATTCCACTATTTTTTTCTATATATTTAACTATTCTTCTCTCTTTATTTCTTTCTCTTTCTCCCTCTCTCTACATATATCATATATGTGTGTGTGTATATATATATATATATATAAATATATATATATATATATAAATAATTATTTCAAATATTATAGCTCTTTCCTTTACCTCATTTTTACTCTTTATTTCTCCTTATCCATCTATCCATTCATCCATCCATCCATCCATCCATCCATCCATCCATCCATCCGTCCGTCAGTCTGTCTGTCTGTCTGTCTCTCTGTCTCTTGCTTCATCTTTCTCTCTCTCTCTCTCTCTCCATCACTTTTCCCACACCCGCTCCTACACCCAACCCGCCACAATATCAAGTTATTATAAACATGTTTTCAACCGCCGAGGTGGTTCACGTTGCACGGTCTGCATAATATCCAAACGACACGTGACTAATCGCACATAGTTGAAGGCGAGTGCTCCCAAAATATAAATATTTCCTTTATGAGCCCTCTTTAGGCTTCGTCTGAATGGGGATCTAGCACCAGCAAAGAGGTTAATTTTGTAAAAGTACATTAGAGTAAATATATACCATTTCTAGGTGTGTTTGCATGTATGTATATATATATATATATATATATATATAGAGAGAGAGAGAGAGAGAGAGAGAGAGAGAGAGAATTGGAGAGAGAAAGAGAGAGAAATAGAATGAGAGAGATATAAATAAATAGAAGATTAACCATTTGCCTAAAAACAAATTATGACCTAATGAAGTGAATCAGGGAATGTTGAAAGCTCCCTGGACAGCTAAAAAGACCAATGAGGAAATTCTCAAAGAGGACAACACAAAAAGAAAGCTCCTAAGAAACATTAGAAAGAAACAATCAACATTTTACGAGCACATCAATAGAAGAGGAAAGGTGGAATACATGGTTACAACTGGCAAAATACAAGGAAAGACAGATCGCGGACGATAAAGAGAGAAAAAACTGGATAGCTTTGTGTCATGGCAATGAAAACAGTCAATAATAGAACTGATACGATGCATTGTGAATATAAGATTATGGAAGGACATGATCGCCAGCTTCAACCGGTACGGCGTATGATGATGAATGGTCAAATCAATGTTATCGCTGAAATTTCGTCATGACCACCAGCCGCATATGTGTGTACAATGTGGACTACACAACATCAAGCTGATCGTCTTCTTCCTTTTCCATCCCTCCACATCTCCCCAAAAATAAGACGAACTATTTCTTAACTCATTTTTTATAGAATGGGTGAAACTTGGGGGCGTGCGGACCTGAAGAAAATATACACAGTTAGGATTAGAATACGATCTCTGGGTAAACAGGCAAGAACATTAACAAGTTCACTACGGTGACCTGCACTTTGAAAGGTAGCAATTCATATGAATAACTATTAACTTCAGTAGATGCAGTATCGCTATAGCACAGACCTGTCTTCTGATTTGGAATGATTTACAATCTTTTTTTTATTTATCTTGTTAGAAAAAGAAGAAAGACAGAACCTCGATCACATACAGTGGCGTTTAGGGAATATTGTGTTGAAATAATTAAAAACTCTTGAGATCCCGTCTTGGGGCATAGATCACGAACTAAGTCTCTCCACAGCTATCTATCAATTTATACACCTACAATCAAAAGATGGCTATATTCTCTCCATCCATTCCTATGGTTAGACATTTTTTTTCTACTTCACTCCAATCTAAGCCAAAGTCCTTGAAGGTCTCTGTGATTTATCTTCTCCATGTATTCCTGGACCAACCTGGCTGTCTTTTCCCTGTGTTTCCATGATATCATATGTCTTGATATGATGACATTAGACATTCTTGGTGTGTGTCCAGTCCATTTCCATTTTCTATTCATAAAAAAAAAATAAGCGAGTAAAATCTTAGTGCGTATGTTTATTTTTTTCCACTATAGATATATTGATAGCAGAATGGCTCAGGCAAAAGTAGCTTTCCAAAAAATGAGGAAGATACTATGCAATCCATTTTTGACAATAGAAACAAGAAAAGGAGTTCTTAAATGTTACGTAGAGCCAGTCTTAACATATGGATGCGAATCATGGGCAATAGGACAACAGACAAGAAAATCACTGGAGTCTATAGAAATGTGATTTTACAGAAGAATGTTGAGAGTACCATGGACAGCTAAGAAGAGTAATGAAGATGTTCTGAGAGAGGTCAAAGCAAAAAGAGTCCTAATTTCCAAAATTAGGAAGAAACAATCATCATTTTTTGGCCATGTAATAAGAAGAGAACAACTGGAATATATTGTAACAACTGGAAAAATTGAGGGACGAAGAGATAGAGGGAAGCAAAGAGAAAAAAATAACAGACAGCTTAAGAGAATGGCTTGGCAGAAGGTCAACAACAGAAATGATAAATAGCTGCCGAGATCGAAAGTTGTGGAGAGACATGATCACCTACGCCAGTAGGCCCGGTACTTGATGATGATGATGATGATGATGATGATGATGATGATGATAGATACATTCTTGGCCACATGTTCAGCATTTAGTCTGGAGCTTATTATTTCACAAGGAAAAAAAATCACGTATCCATTTTAGATTTGGTGAACCTAGAAGATGTCAACTGAAATAGAATTCAACATCTTTTTCTCATACATTCTCGGTTTTAAACTAACACTTTTACTTTCACTTCTATTCACAATCTTAAAATTAATATTTTTTTTACCTTCAGTTCCATTCATTATTTTAAAATAACATTGTTAGATTCATGAACAAAGTGGACGCTTGGGTTATGTTTAAAAGTTATTATTTAGTTGATTCTATATTTTTTCTGTGCTTTCTTTTATTTGATAAATAATATTATACGCTTAATTTTTTACAAGTGCGAATTAATAGGTCAGCTTTCGTAATAAATTTATCTCGAACAAGTATAACACTATTAGAATATTAGATTCAATTACAGACATACACAGCTTCCGGTCTATAAAATCATCTCTTCTGCTCGTACCATACTTGATTACATATTCTGGTAGGCTTCATTACATATTCTGGTAGGTTCCATTACATATTCCAGTAGGTTCCATTACATTTTCTGGTAGATTCCATTACATATTTTGGTAGGTTTCTTAACATATTCTGGTAGATTCCATTACATATTTTGGTAGGTTTTATTACATATTCTGGTAGATTCCATTACATATTTTGGTAGGTTCCATTACATATTCTGGTAGGTTCCATTACATATTTTGGTAGATTCCATTACATATTCTGGTAGGTTCCATTACATATTCTGGTAGATTCCATTACATATTTTAGTAGGTTCCATTACATATTCTGGTAGATTCCATTACATAATTTAGTAGGTTCCATTACATATTCTGGTAGGTTCCATTACATATTTTGGTAGATTCCATTACATATTTTGGTAGGTTCCATTACATATTCCAGTAGGTTTCACTTCATTTACGTCCGCATTTAAATTATGATCACCTATATCATACAAAAACCCATATGCGTGATTGTAAGTGTTTTTCCTATTCATAATTAATGCTTCAATTGCCGATGCCATCTTACTAAAGAGACAGTAACAAATCTATATTCCTGTGTATTTAATTTGTGAACATATACTAGTCATAGTAGAATCTCTTGGAGCACGATATCTTTTCCTGAGGTTCAACAATACAGAAAGTAGAGAAAATACAGATCGAACTGCTTATGACGGTACGTTATCACCTTCAATCAAATCTTTAAATTTCTTCTTGCATTCACTTTATCTTGTGTGTCCGCTCGACCACTACTTCTTTTGATGCTCCCTGTCCTTGAAAGAGCATTTAGTGGGTGTATGTGCGTTGTGGTTTACATCAAGAGATACATATGCATTTCTGCCTAACACATCCGTTTTCAGCACTGCATTTTTGGACACTGTGTTGCTTTCCCTCATTGGCTCATATTCGTAATTAATTGGCCAGACTGGTTAGTCTGTTTTCAAGGGGTACCGCTTGAATGTGCAGTAGGATCTTTATCAGACATTGTTGCAGGTCCAGACGCAAACAGTTGGATATGAGTCACTGGCTGCTGTCAGTTTAAGTGTTGTCTTATCACTGCCATTCACCCACTCGCAAAGATAATAACAAAAAGAGAAGATTCTTCCAGCGCTTCCAAATTACGTTCCTCTTGAAAAACTTCAGAGCAACCAACACAAGTTCCACATCGAGATTGAAAAAAAAAAACAGAACAAATCTTGCCCAAGCACTACAATAAATACAAATTATCTCCGGAAAAGTAATGTCCGGCTGCCCTAACCACATCACTCCAGAGCAAATGGTTCGCGACAGCTCTCCAGGGTGGAAAACACCATTAATCACAAACATTTCTGGTTTGAAAATGATCCCAAACAGCTGCAGAAGATATCTTTTGAAATGATAAGCTGTGATATCTTGATTTGCTTATGGTCAAGAGTCAATTTCATAGTTTTAACTCACATTTAAAAAACACTAATGCATAACAGCGGAAGCGGTATTCACACTTAATGACCATAAAGAAATACACCCACAAAAGTTGTAGTCACTAGTTAGCGACTGAAAACTGCAATTGGAACATTAAAGAAACAACTAATGCTTTTAGAACTGTATTTCTAATAGATGTAAGAGTAGCCCAACAGAACCTTATTAAGTCAAAACAACCCCAATTTTGTTATTTTAAAATCACTCCAGATACGGCTAAACAAAGACACTAATAAGGCGATTCATAAATGGATCACACGTCATGCTCATATTCATGACATGAAAAAAAAGGATACATTTTCCCAGTCCAGAAGAATATTTGAAAAAGAAAATAAAGGATCAACGACGTTTTTCACAAAATTATCAATTGAGTTATTATTGAGTTATTGAGTTATTTGCGGGTCATCATCATTGCACTCCGAACATGTTCATAGGTGCTCAGATCCCCTCCTCAGCAATTCCCTCAGTGTCCAGCGACAGACGACTCCAGTTCTATGTTGGTTGATAAGTCTTCTTACACGGCCACCAAGTTTCTCATTTCTGGCTGTGCCCATCTTAACTCCCATTTCCATCATCCGAAGAAGTGACGTTGATCTGTGTTTGTCGAAGTCCTGTGCTCTTCCCACATCTCGGAGGGCATTGATGATGTCCGCCCGATCCATCGGTTGCCCGTCCTCAACGACAGCGCAGCTAGCCAACCTGTCCGCTCTCTCATTTGATAAAAAAAGTGGAGGCGGGCTTTGTACGCATGCAATGGGTAGAGTCGTTGCAGAAATCCAAAATTATCAATTATCACAAGAAATGTGGTTTGAGAAAACTGGCGGATCTCTCACTTACATTTTTTAAAATAGACATGACGTAATCTACAAGCTTCGCAGAAAAGGTCAAAGTGTTACATTCAGATTGTGATCAAGACACAAAAACACGTCGACAAGACACATTTAATAAATTAAGACTTTTATATCATGACCTTTACCCTGTAGTCATTGTTCCCCAACTAATTCAACATAAATTCCAAGTTCTCGCGAATTGATACGTGTACAAGTTAGTTCGCGACAAAACCTTGTATTGTGAGACGCTTCTGCATGGCAAGATCTTTGGGGCGATTTAGAGAAAGTGTGAAGTACATTGCTGAAATTGTCGTCGATTTCTGAAATTGTCAAACACAAGAGAAAGAGGAAGATGATATCTTTGGGCATTTATTCAATGTAAATGAAAGAAAACAGAAACTGGCACTAAAAGCTGAACTAGACAAGACAAGCTATTGACTTGTCACTATTGGATGCTCGACATCGATGGAAAGAACAAACGAGAAAGTTTGTAAAGTTATCACCAATGAAACAGGTCTATATAACGGGCTTCTTACTTCGGATAATGATAAGAAATGATTCTGGTGCGGGATTGTCCTAAGACGAAACAAACTACTAAAGATGATCTAACAGAGAATAGTGAATGGCGGAGGGCGGAGAGGTAGGCAGCCGAGAAATGGACAGATAATACTAGGCAGGAAAATTATTCAAACAAACCCATAAATTGGTGCACAAAAATAATTAATTAATGAAATGGAGTAAAATCGTGAAAAACTTACTGTATCGTCACTTGATAGTTTCTCAATGAAACAAATGGATTAGAGAAACAGATAGAAAGAGGACTAATAAAGGAACAAGTCGAGCACGAGCAAAAAAAAAAAGTCTTTAAAGAAATTTATATGAACTTATTTATAAAAGTGAAAAAAGATATATTTCTAAGACAAATAAAGTTGACTTTCAGAGTGACAAACACAAAAAGTAAACAAAAAATACGGTTAAACAGATAAATAGAAAGTGAAAGAGAGAGAGAGAGAGAGGGAAAGAGAGAGAGAATGAAAGAGAATTTAAAATAAAAGTAATTAAATATAAATAACATTTGATGTGACATGTTAAGATAGAGAAAATGAAATGCGATAGAAGGAATTTAGCGACATTTTGCGGGAAATATTTCCAAGTAATTGTTGGAGAGAAAGAGGTAAAGGTGAAATATAAAGGTTACATTAAAAACAATAATGAGCGTAACGTACAAAGCAAGAATGAGAGATTTTTAAAATGTCAGAAAAAGTGAACAAGAGTGAGACAGAAACAACTATCGTGAAAAATAAATAGGCAGGGGAAAATGAATTTCGCAAGGTCAAAAATGTATAAATATGTTACAATATTGGGAAGAAATACGTTACATTTAGAATGGGACAGACGAATACACTGGGTGGACAGACCCGATGTACATGGATATATATATATATATATATATAGACAGACAAACAGACAGACAGGTAAATAGGTAGGAAGGTAGGTAGATAGATAGATAGATAGATAGATAGATAGATAGATAGATAGATAGATAGATAGATAGATAGATAGATAGATAGATAGATAGATAGATAGATAGATAGATAGATAGATAGATAGATAGATAGATAGATAGATAGATAGATAGATAGATAAATGAAATAATAAGATATATTACTGGAAAAGTAAATGAAAAGACATGCAGAAAAGAGAGAAGTTAAAACAGAAAGATAGAGAGAGAAAGGGAGGTGTGTGTGTGTGTGGGGGGGGGGGGGGCGACACTGCTAAGAGGAAAACGAAATGTGTGTAAAATGTAAGACCACATTGTTGTATATTTTAAATATAGGTAAACCAACATTTTAAAAAAAGTAAATAAACGTAATCAAACATGAACAATACAAATACTCACCATTTAATCAATAAAAAAAAATTCTCCCAGTAAGAACAATTTGTCCAAGAATTGTCAAAAATACAGATTCTCCCTAATTTCGTCTTTTTCACTGTGTCTGATGAAAACATTTTATGAGAAGTGCGTCACGCATAACCATGTTATCGTTCTTGGACAGCCTTCTCCGCGCTGTCCAACAAGAGAGATGCAAATATGGTGGTGGCAGTAGGTGCCGGCGGTGGTCTGGCGTAATTCTAGCAGAGATTTGAACTCTCACGAGAATTCGTCACCTGGGGGGATGGAAATTTGTTGTGAAACGACAAAAGTGACTTTGTTGCGTTAAGTGATGTTCAAGTTGGATGTTGTATATGCTGACCGATGTTGTAAACTGAAAAAAAAATAAGTAAAGAGCCCCCGTCATGCCAAGTGGTGTATAGGGAATATGGCGTTAGTGACCATAAATTTTACAGACCTTCAGCACATGATTTTTGGGGTAATGTGGTCGGTATTACGCCCGTGCCGCTTTACTTTCCCAGAAAAAAATCCGGTACCCATTTAAGGCTGAGTGAACCCGGAAGTCGTCGGTTAGGATCGAACCCTACCTCTTGTCTGATCTTCATCTTTACTTGACAGGCAGTATAAAACAACTTAGAAAAGTTAGTAAAGAGGGGAAGTATAAGTAGATTTTATAAGGAGAGGAAGAATATGTCTTCCCTTGCTGGACAACCAGCATGACACCACATAGAGATGTTGGCAACGCATGTAATGACGAATACACCGACCCTTCAGTGCTGATAGTAAAACATCATATAAAAGATAGATAAGGCAGGAAATATACTTCCAGCTAATTTGGTACCATTTAAAAGAAAGCAGGTTGCAGAGAGAGAGAGAGAGAGAGAGAGAGAGAGAGAGAGAGAGAGAGAGAGAAGGTGACTACAAAATAAGGTAAGCAAATGTAAGCTCATATTTTTACTCATACGTAAACACATACACACATATGCTAGTATAAATTGTTTTACCTTTTCAAGCACAAATCTAGTGATACCCTTGCTCTTCTTACTTTACAGAACAGTGAAATAAGTGTTATTACCTTACATAACAGTAAAATAAGTGTCTATATATCCTTAAATAACTGTGAAATAAGTGTCTTTACTACCTTACATAACTGCGAAATAAGTGCCATCACTAACATACATAACTGCGAAATGAGTGCCATCACTAACATACATAACTGCGAAATAAGTGCCATCACTAACATACATAACTGCGAAATGAGTGCCATCACTAACATACATAACTGCGAAATGAGTGCCATCACTAACATACATAACTGCGAAATGAGTGCCATCACTAACATACATAACTGCGAAATGAGTGCCATCACTAACATACATAACTGTGAAATAAGTGCCATCACTAACAAACATAACTGTGAAATAAGTGCCATCACTAACATACATAACTGTGAAATAAGTGCCATCACTAACATACATAACTGCGAAATAAGTGCCATCACTAACATACATAACTGCGAAATAAGTGCCATCACTAACATACATAACTGTGAAATAAGTGCCATCACTAACATACATAACTGCGAAATGAGTGCCATCACTAACATACATAACTGTGAAATAAGTGCCATCACTAACATACATAACTGTGAAATGAGTGCCATCACTAACATACATAACTGCGAAATAAGTGCCATCACTAACATACATAACTGCGAAATAAGTGTCATCACTAACATACATAACTGTGAAATAAGTGCCATCACTAACATACATAACTGTGAAATAAGTGCCATCACTAACATACATAACTGTGAAATAAGTGCCATCACTAACATACATAACTGCGAAATAAGTGCCATCACTAACATACATAACTGTGAAATAAGTGCCATCACTAACATACATAACTGCGAAATAAGTGCCATCACTAACATACATAACTGTGAAATAAGTGCCATCACTAACATACATAACTGTGAAATAAGTGCCATCACTAACATACATAACTGTGAAATAAGTGCAATTTGCACAGGTGGGTTTGCTGGCCTATGTTCAACATATAACGGATAGAATTAAAGCATGAGCTGTCAGTGGAGGGGAACCCCTAATTTGCTATGTAGTCTAGCTCCGACTATGCCAGACAAACCGGTCGATACGACTATTATTTGTAATATCTTATGAAATCTGCTCCCTTGTCGGGTGAGAAGAATATGTCTGATTTTAACCAACATTTGCAACGTTTGTATAGCCTATCTTTTCTTGTCCAAGAAAGTGTTAAGCCAATTTTAATTTGTGGATACCCAAAAGATACTTTTTGCTATTTGAGCTTCAAGTAAATATGTTTTTTTTTTTCACAGGACAAATTTACATTTAGGAGAGGAGCGTCCATTACTGGATAAGTTCCTAGCTTGTGAACTTTAAGAGAAGCCACTTATAGACTTCAGTCTGAGTTCCAGAACTTGTTTACGAGAGACACTCATAACAAGTGTTTCGATCATTATAATGACCGTCCTTTCGGAGGATTGACATTTTCTCCCGCTGTTTTCTTTTTTACTTTACCGCTCAAGAGAAATAGAGTGAAAGCTAACAACAAACAAGGACCATCAATGTCGCTTCGACAAATTGGAAGTATCAGATTTGTTTTCACTCACTCTGTATATTTTTTCTTTCTGATTTTATATTCCTTTCTTTGCCTCTGTCAGTTCAAGTAAGTGAAGCCGCGAGGCTTAACCTACAATTTGCTTCATGAATAATAATTGTTGGGACGTTTGATATTTTGCTGATGCAGTCTTGGAGGTGCCCCGTTTCCAACTTAATTAATGTATCAGGTTGTCAGTTTCTGTTGTGGGATATTGTCTGCTGGTAATCATGATATGTAATCAGGCCATTTAATGTGATCTTTTTGGATGTAATTCAGAACTAGTGTTCAGTTACTTTCTCATTTCTACATTTTTGACTCATCTTATCGCATTCAATATTATCATCTTAAACGTGTCGTTTTGGAAATAATTATCCCCTCCCTTCCCCGTTTGAAGATAATTGATTGTAATATCGTAACACTGACAGAAAGACTGTGTTCAACGTTTTTTTTTTAATGAGTTGTTTCAACTTATTTCCAACATTTTTAGTCATTATTCAATACTACATTTTTTTTATGTTTCACCCCAACTGTTCTGTTGCTCTACATTTAAAAAAAAAAGGGGGGGGGAGGAGGGTTTTCGTGCTTCATTTATATAATCGATTTGTTTTTCTTCTGACCATTGTAATTATGATTTTTTTTTCTCTCTTTTTAATCTTAATGTGTATTGATCGTATACCGAAGTACCTATATAATCCATGTATTTCATCTTAATGTATTGATCATATACCGAAGTACCTATATAACCGATGTATGTAATCTTGACTTGCTTCTCTTTTCATCTAGGTAAAGTTATATAACCGATAAATCCAATCATCTCTTAACAAGCCAGAAACTCGGTTAGTATGTCATCAGGACCTGACAGATGAGAAAATGAGTGAACACTAATGGTTCAAGTAGCTCACCGCCTGCACAGCTAAATCTCTCAGTGCAAGCACTGCAAGGTGTCCTTCCCTACTTGGTTAATCACTATTTTTGTATTCTCAAAAAAAATCACTCTTATGAATAACCGTGTCCATTTCTAACTTCAATAGTGAAAGCTCCGAGACACCACCAACACAGGAGCACTTAAAGCCACTCCTATAAGCTCTTTCATCACCTGCCTGAGCTCCTGCAGCCCTGTGTAATCCAGTCCGTGAACTTTTTAAGGTTTGAAACTTCAACATGTCATCCATTCTAACTAAAGACATTGATTATGTGCCCTTTGAGGCACTGAATACGATTTTCATCGCGATGACTGTCCTATTAACTTATGTCTTTGAGACTTTTTTTTAAGAACAAAAGGAACTGATTCAGTTTCGATTCTCACACTCGAGGTTTGTCAGAGTCAAGCTCTGTAATGATTCTGCCTTTGTCTCTAGACATGAAGCTTTATCCATTAGTGTTAGTTATTGTTCGCCATTATTTAGTATTATTCAATTTTCTTCATGTTTGATTGCTGGGTTCAGATTCACATTAAGTCAATGCTCCTCTTAAACATGTTCTAATTCGGATTTCTTTCTTCTCTTCTCTGTTTTCCTCGTTTACAAAGTCTCTTGGAGCCTTGTGTTCTCTTCAGATTCTTGCATTTTAAATCTTTTTTAACATTAAAAATAATTGGTTTTCTACCATTTATTCATTGTTTATTCTTACCCCCACGTTTTTACCACCATTTTAATTTGGCATCCGTGATCACTCTATTTTTATGCTATCCAACCAATCTGTCTACAATATAATCAATCACTTTTTAGTTTACATTACCGCAGACTGAATATTTATTTATTCTTCCTCCCTCTTTTGTATTTGCTAATTGACTTGCGCGTTCCATAATGCGAAACATTTCCTTCATGCCTTCTTCTGTGTGAAGAAATTTGCTGAAATTGTTGGCAAAAATAACAGTTCCCAAACCATAGTTGTTATATTTTATTTAGGTGATCCACGAGCTGTCTTTTTTCTTGTTTCCTAAACAATTTTGTTTATGTATTGGTTTTTCCCAATTAGCACAGTCCTTATAATTTACGATTTTAATTTAATTTGGTATCTTCTTTTAGTCTCTCATTTTTATATTAATTATTGCTGTTCTATGTGTTAACAATTATTTGTTGTCTGATCTGTGTATTTTATACTGCACTTGAATAATTTATTTATTAAAAAAATAATTATTTACTTCGTATTTTTTTTAAAAAAAGATTTTATAAACTAGATTTAAGTGCAAAAGGTATTGTCAAGTACTGTGATCTATTCTAACGGTCAACTAGAGTTAATGTGTCTGATCTATTGGTGAACTAAATCATTTCAAAGTAAGGCTTTTTAAAAATAAATTTCAGCAGTGAATAAATTTCAGGGAATCATAGGAGGAAGAAATAAATGTCAAATAAACAACAACGGAAGAAAAAAACAAAGAACAATATATGGTCCGAAGCAGGATCGAACCCGTACTTCATGGCACCGCGCCTTGCCACGTGAAGTTAGAACACTAACTAAAAGTGACATTGTTCGACTTCTCGTGGCAAGGCGCGGTGCTATGGAATACGGGTTCGATCCTGCTTCGGACCATATATTGTTATTTTTTTTTTCTGTTGTTGTTTATTTGATATTTTTTCTGAATGCTGTAATACATACCTCTTCCTCCTATGATTCCCTGTATTATCGCCTCGGAAGTTTCCTTCTATAATAATATTCATTTATTATTATTTCTTTCCTGAATAAATTTCAGCAGTGAATAAATTTCAGCAGTGAATAAATTTCAGCAGTGAATTAATAATTTATTACTGCCTTTTGCACAGAAGTGAGTTTGGTAGGTGATGAGACTTTTTATTGTCTAAAATCTGGTCAAGCTATCATCATGTGTCATATCTTACCACGTTGACGGCACACTCATTACAGCAATCAATTTAATACTTGATTTGTGAACATTTCTTTCATTTAGATGAAGTTTATTTTCAAACTACTTTTTCTGAACATTTTTGTTATCTCCCTTGTTTTAGTGTCTCATTGCACTGTCAAAAATATTTGTTTTTTTTTTAATTTATATTTTGCACAAATAGATTCGCAACTGAATTATTACTTTTATTTATATTGCACCAATAGATTCGCAGCTCAATTATTACTTTTATTTATATTGCACCAATAGATTCGCAACTCAATTATTACTTTTATTTATATTACTTTCAACCTGCACCATCAAAGCAAGAGTCAGAGCAGAATGGCGCTCCATGGTAGCCAACCTTCGTTGCGGAGAAGGCGCTCGATGATGATGATGATGATGATGATGATATTACTTCGCCATATAATATGTTAGAAACTATACCAGCTCGAACAAACGCAATTTAATGTGAAATGAAAACTGAACTCATCAAACAAAATTGTACTTGTTTCAGTAAAATACATGAAAAAAAAATAAATAAATGAAATAACATTAAAAGTATACATGGTTTAAAGAAAATATTTTTCATATAAAAATAAAACCTAAATTAACTGGCTTATACCCCTCAATTTCCATTGTTAATTCATCGGGAAAACTTCAATTAAGACCCGCTGATGAAAGCGCTTTCCTTGGATAAATAGTTAATGCTGTTGACCTTTAGCATTTCTTTACTTTTTTTTAATTTACATTAACGATCGTTGAAATGTCCACAGTTCATCTCGAATATCTTGACCTAGAAAGTACGCTACAACTTTGTTTATTTCGCTGCATCCATTGCCTCGCCTATCATTGACATATCAGTCGGAATGTTTGTCTCTACTCATCAATTTCTTGATCTCACAACGATCTTGATACTGTTAACTTTGAGGACATCTGAAAAAATGTGTGACCAAGTTTAATTATCAACAGGCTTTATCTTATCTGAATGGATAGGCAGTATGATAGCGATATGTTGTTTACGTTCTGAATAAGAAAACATTCAACTTTGCTACTATCAATAAAGCGATATTGGGGTGTGCTAGGCATTCATTCTCTTCCTTTTTATAGTTTCAGCAAACGATTGAACGCGTTTATTTACTTCAACATTTATCTTCTACTACAGACTCGATGGAAACTATTTAATTGATCAGATTTCTGGCTAAAACATGGTTTAGATTATGTGAATACTTCAAACTGCAACTGATTCAGACCTAGAAGCATGAAGAGAGGAAGCATAGGAGCCTGTGACCAGCGGTCGTAACAACAGGCACGGTGCACCATCAACTGACTACGACCTAACAGGTCGACCTCCTCGTGGTCTTCCTCGATAACAGGCTTCATCAAAATAGGTTGGTTAACAGAAGCTAGGATCGCCGTGTTCCCTGTAGTGTTGGCTGGTACTGACAAAGAAGACCTAGTATTGCATTACCTCTGGGCAGGACTAGTAGTTTCCCAACATAGCCTGGGATAGACGGACACTCCAACTTCTCCAGTAAAAATCGGGAATGTCAAGACATCATTAAGGACACCCACGCCCACCCTACATTAATGAGTAAAAGGGCAAACTCGTGACATCAACAACAACAACATTAACAACAACAACACCACCAACAACAACAACATCAACAACAACAACATCAACAACAACATCAACAACAACATCAACAACAACAACAACAACACCAACAACAACAACACCAACAACAACAACATCAACAACAACAACATAAACAACAACAACATTAACAACAACAACAACACCAACAACAACAACATCAACAACAACAACATAAACAACAACAACATCAACAACAACAACATCAACAACAACAACATCAACAACAACAACATCAACAACAACATCAACAACAACAACATCAACAACAACAACATTAACAACAACATCAACAACAACATCAACAACAACATCAACAACAACAACAACATCAACAACAACAAGATCAACAACAACAACAACAATAACAACAACATCGACAACATTAACAACAACAACAACAACAACACCAACAACAACATCAACAACATTAACAACAACAACACCAACAACACCAACAACAACAACAACAACAACAACAACAACATCAACAACATTAACAACAACACCAACAACAACAACAACATCCACAACAACAACATCAACAACAACAACAACATCAACAACAACAACAACATCAACAACATTAACAACAACAACACCAACAACAACATCAACAACATTAACAACAACAACAACAACAACATCAACAACATTAACAACAACAACAACAACAACAACATCCACAACAACAACAACAACAACATCAACAACATTAACAACAACAACACCAACAACAACAACATCCACAACAACAACAACAACAACAACATCAACAACAACAGCATCAACAACAACAACAACAACAACAACAACATCAACAACAACAACATCAACAACAACAACAACAACAACATCAACAACAACAACAACAACATCAACAACAACAGCAGCAACAACAACATCAACAACAACAACATCCACAACAACAACAACAACAACAACAACATCAACAACAACAACAACAACATCAACAACAACAGCATCAACAACAACATCAACAACAACAACAACATCCACAACAACAACAACAAGAACAACAACATCAACAACAACATCATCAACAACAACATCAACAACAACAACAACAACATCAACAACAACAACATCAACAACAACAACAACAACAACATCAACAACAACAGCAGCAACAACAACATCAACAACAACAACATCCACAACAACAACAACAACAACAACAACATCAACAACAACAACAACAACAACAACAACAACAACAACAACATCAACATCAACAACAACAACAACAACAACAACAACAACATCAACAACAACAAACGCATGGTCTACATTATTTGAATCCCTCAAGTTACAGCTGATTCAGATCTAAACAATGAAGAAAAGAAGACAAACATGGCCTACAATATTTGAATCTTTTAAGTTTCAACCGATAAAGATCCAACTGCAAAAAAAGAAAAGAAAATGGACGAAAAAAGTAATGCTCGCGTCATGACCATGACGTGTGGGCCTGGTGTAAGTACAGTAAAGTCTCGATTATGCGGTACTCAATAATCCGGAATTCTCAATTTAACGGACTTTTTTTTTTTTTAATTATTATAGGGAGAAAGCTTGAATCATGTTTTGTTCAGTTAAATTAAATGCCTTTATCCGGAAATCGAAAACGCTACAACACGGTTTGTGCGCTGCGCTTACTTCTACAGGCTCTATCATTACACAATATTGCGTTTACAATAGTGTATTTACAGTAATATACTTCAAATAGGAGCGAACATATTTTATTCAATCCAGACATTGTGTCTCCAAATATTCCAAGTAAAAGCGACAGACAGTCTATATCTTCACTTTTTCCCCCGACTAAATGTTTTTGTCGGGAAATCTTAGTCGTGCCAAAAACACTTATCTACATGATTTTACAAATTTGCTTAATTTTCTCATAGCCTGCTTTAGATCTAAAGTTGGTCATGAATTTGTCAAAAATATGGCGTTTGACAGTCTGACCGAACATTAGAAGCAGACGTATTGTTTGTGAAAATTGAAGAGCCCATAACTTTGATGATTATAAATCAAAGGTTGAGCAGCCGGCGTGCAGTGACATAGAGATGGTGAGAAGAAAGGGGGAGGGGTTCAAAAATTACCGACTGGAAATTCAAAAAGAGTAAGATACAGAGTTTGACGTTAGTTTGTCTCAGACATTTGTGCAAGCTGAAATTCGTTCCATCAGTATAAATTATACATGATATGCTATAAACGCATGTGTGCATACTTTTTAACGGAATACATTTTTGTGTTAAATAATGGCCTCTGCGAGTGCAAACCACACCTCAATTTCCCGCAAAGGTAAACGCAAGCGAACTGTATTGACACTGAACCAGAAGATTGAAATCGCTAGTAGACTTGAAAAAGGCGTTAATCGCAACGTTTTGATGACTGAATTTGGCATAGCCTCTTCAACATTATATGACATACGAAATCAAAAAGATGAGTTGTTTAAGTTTGCGTCGGAGTCTGAAAGCAGCAACAATATACACCAGAGACGAAGTATGAAACGGCCAAAATTTGAAAAACTCGACGACGTCCTTTATGTGTGGTTTTTAGAAAGAAGAAGAAAAGGAATGCCAATATCAGGACCCATGTTGATAGAGAAAGCTAGTGAATGTCACACGAATTTAAATATTTCTGAGCATTGCAATTTTTCAATCATGTTTTTTCATAAATTTTGAGTTTGGTTTTCTTACTCTCGATTATCCAGAAAAATTCAATTATCCAGAATGGGTTCTTCCCCGAGCATTCCGGATAATCGAGACTTTACTGTACCACTTTTTTAACATCGCCATTTGGGGGGGGGGGGGATGTGGGGGGTAATCCCATTAGTACTGTCCTTTTTATTCCGGACTAAAATTCTTGGTCCGGTAATGAATGAACTGTTTTTCTCAAGCGTTCCATTTAAATCTAGATTCGGGAAATGAGAACGGGGAGGCGGGTGTGTGTTACCTGGGACGTCTAAAGCTAAAACTTCCTCTGAACAAAAAGATCACTGGTTCGATTCCCAGCACATGCGGTATGAAACTTTCCCAAATCTAACCTGTGGTTTCCTCGTGGTTCCCCTCCCTGGTCTTTAGGTAGTCAGATGCAATGTTTAGCGCTCTATGAAAAGGAAGATCTACAAGAATTACTTAATGAAATAAACATGACAAGCAAAAAATATGGACTAGATATGAATATCAAAAAGACTAAAACTATGATCATAAACAAAGAAAATACTCAAAACCCACAAGTTGATATCAAAATTGGAGGAATAGACCTGGAGGCAGTTCAGAACTCCAACTACCTTGGACATGCTATAACCAGTGATGGAAGATGTACAACTGAAATAAGCAAAAGATTAGGAATGGCAAAAAGTAATTTTAATGTCATGAAGAACATACTAACATCAAAACAAATAACACCAGGGCTAAAACTAAGAATAGCAAAATGTTACATCTTCTCAATATTCCTATATGGTGCAGAAACATGGACATTAGACAAGAAAATAGAACAGAGAATTGAAGCCTTTGAAATGTGGATATATAGAAGAATAGGTAGAATTGGATAGAAGGAAAAGAAAACAAACGATGATTTCTTAAAACAACTAAAAATGAAAATAGAACTACTAAGCACAATTCAAACAAGACAAATGCGTTTGTTGGGCCGTGTTAAAAGACACAACAGCCTACTAAAAGTAATCCTGGAGGGGAAAATACAAGGTAAAAGAGGCAGAGGCAGACCAAGACTAACATGGACGAGTAACATCAAAAGATGGACAAATCAGCCTATGACAACCTGCACCATCAAAGCAAGAGACAGAGCAGAATGGCGCTCCATAGTAGTAGTAGGGATGGCGCTTAAAGCCCGCTATTTCTACGTTTTCTGCGTTAAATGCCCTGTTATTTTCCTATATAAAAAGTATACACGCAGGTGCGTTTTGTTAAGTGCCCTGTGTTTTTGTCTATATAAAAAGTATACACGCAGGTGCGTTTTGTTAAGTGCCCTGTGTTATTGTCTATATAGAAAGTATACACGCAGCAAGACGGATCGACCAAGACAGCGATGGCTGAAATGCCCCCCATTTCTGCGTTTTTTCTGCGTTAAATACCCTGTTTTTGTCTATATAAAAAGTATACACGCAGGTGCGTTTTGTTAAGTGCCCCGTGTTTTTGTCTATATAGAAAGTTTACACGCAGCAAGACGAATCAACCAAGACAGCGAGACCTTGGTGAGCATAGGTGACCTCGTGATGCGCACTGCCTCACGATATGTGTGTGCTTGTAAATAAATAGTGTTGTGATGATTTGAAAAGGGAGGAAAGCAGGTGCTAGCTCTAGCTTGCTCATCAGTAATACTGGTTCGCTATCTCTCTCTCTCTCTATCTCTCTCCCTCTCCATCGCTATCTCTTTCACTCTCGATCATTCTCTCTCCAATTCCGTCTCTGTCTCTCGCGTTATCTCTCTCCCTCTCCGTCTCTCTCGTTATCTCTCCCCCTCTCCATCGCTCTCTCCCTCTCTCAATCTCTTGTCTCTTTCGTTATCTCTCTCTCTCTCTCTCTCTCTCTCTCTCTCCTAACATTCCACCCTCCATCGTACATTTAGCTTCCGTCATAGACTTCCCTCCATTGTAACACTTACTCATTCTCGCCATTTAAATCCATTAGCTCTACTTAGCTTCCCTAAATTTCTCTCTCTCTCTCTCTCTCTCTACTATTCCAGCCTAGATTTCCGTCCATTTAAACACTTACTCATTCTCACCATTTATCTCTATCATCTCGCCTTCCTTCTCTCTCTCTCTCTCTCTCTCTTTCTCCCCTATCCTCTCTTAGACTTCTAACCTATCAGTTCACCCTCCGCCTCTCCCTTTACCTCCCCCGCCCTCCCTCATATTTTTAGCGTCCCTCCTATTGTAACACTTGATTATTCTCACCATTTATACCTAGCATCTCGCCTTCTTTCTCATAGGCTTCTCTCTCTCGCTCTCTCTCTTCTAACCCCCTACTAGACTTCTCTCCTACCATTCCACCTTTCTTCCTCTCTCTCTCTTTCTCTCTCTTTACCTCGCCTTGCGTTCCGCCTTCATTCGTATTTTTTACCTTAACGCCAGTGTAACACATTAATAACATTGAATATCAATTACAAAAAGACTTGAAATATCTACTTTTTAAAGAACCAATAAGATAAACATATGAAAAACGAAGGAATAATACACTCGACAAGGCTTAACAAACGTACTTTATACACATCACCATTAATACAACTGAAATTCCTTTAATGATAACCTATCACATCGTTATGAGCTAAGAGAAAAACAGAAAAAAAAAAATTCAACTTACACCGTAAAATATTCCACTACAACACAGACCGCTAGACTGAACAGTACTATGAAAATAAACGTCCGTGAATCAAGCGCGCTTATAACACGAAGTCTCACATCCGACTAGTTTAAATATAATCTGGTAAATAAAAGTTAGGAGACAAGGGCAGAAACCTAGGAGGCAAGGGCAGAAACCTAGGAGGCAAGGACAGAAACCTAGGAGGCAAAGACAGAAACCTAGGAGGCAAGGACAGAAACCTAAGAGGCAAGGGCAGAAACCAAGGAGGGAAGGTCAGAAACCTAGGAGGCAAGGTCAGAAACCTAGGAGGCAAGGTCAGAAACCTAGGAGGCAAAGTCAGAAACCAAGGAGGCAAGGGTAGAAACCTAAGAGGCAAGGGCAGAAACCAAGGAGGGAAGGTCAGAAACCTAGGAGGCAAGGTCAGAAACCTAGGACGCAAGGTCAGAAACCTAAGAGGCAAGGGCAGAAACCTAAGAGGCAAAGACAGAAACCTAGGAGGCAAGGTCAGAAACCTAGGAGGCAAGGGCAGAAACCTAGGAGGCAAGGGCAGAAACCTAAGAGGCAAGGGCAGAAACCTAAGAGGCAAAGACAGAAACCTAGGAGGCAAGGTCAGAAACCTAGGAGGCAAGGGCAGAAACCTAAGAGGCAAGGGCAGAAACCTAGGAAGCAAAGGCTGAAAACAAGGAGGGAAGGTCAGAAATCTAGGAAGCAAGGGCAGAAACCTAAGAGGCAAGGGCAGAAACCTAGGAAGCAAAGGCTGAAAACAAGGAGGGAAGGTCAGAAATCTAGAAAGCTGTGTTAGAAAACAAGGAGGGAAGGTCAGTAAGGACACACCATTAATACAACTGAAATTCCTTTAATGATAACCTATCACATCGTTATGAGATAAGAGAAAAACAGAAGAAAAAAATTCAACTTACACCGTAAAATATTCCACTACAACACAGACCGCTAGACTGAACAGTACTATGAAAATAAACTTCCGTGAATCAAGCGCGCTTATAACACGAAGTCTCACATCCGACTAGTTTAAATATAATCTGGTAAATAAAGTTGGACGACACTATTCCACCCTCGACTAACATCTAGGTTAACCAAGCAGAGAGAGGATTTCTATCGGACACCCACCAACGAAATGACTGACCTCTGGATTAACTAATCAGAGAAAAAGATTACTGTTATCGTGATAACTGACCTCATTTTCAACTTGGAGTGCTGTCGAGTCTGACGCGTGGGTTACTTTAAATCGAGTCGGCCCTGATACAATCCACCTAGCGGGTCAATGGTGGGAGGAAATAATACAAGTGACGGGTTAATTGAACGCGTTTTGACCCCTGATGCAATACCAGGAGTTCCATGACAGTCATATACAGTCGAACCTGTCTAAGGCGACCATTCACGGGACTTTCAAAAACTGGTCCCATAGGACAGGTGGTCCTGCCTCACAGGTTTCACATAATAAATAGAGCGATAAAAAAAATTTTATCCTAAGCACTATGAAAACTAACCTGCAAATCAGCGTAATCCATGAGTAGAACATAGTGCACATGTCGGTCTACAATAGCCACTGGTTGGACACTTTTCATAAAACACGATAGTTAAACACACAAAAATAAAACACACATACACAGATTCCACTTATACTGTACATGTATCACTTTTGACTTGAAAAAAAATCCAATATGGTAGTCTGTTGTTTGACATATGAAATAAACGATAAGTTCAATTTTTCTCTCAAGTCCATGATAACGTCTAGTATGTCAGATCTCCCGTTTGTTATTGAATAGGTGCGCAGAAGCTCCAAAGCATTATGTGCATCTGCGATAGTGTATGTTTTCTCAATGTCAGTAGAATCTTGTTCGTTGTCTGATTCACTATTCACATCCTCAGCAGCTAAAATTGCAGTGGCAGGAAGATCCCAGTTTGTTTCTATTGTGTTGCAAGTTTGGAGCCCTGAATCAATCATGGAGATGTCTGTCAATTGGTATCCAAACAATTCTTTTGAAAGGTTATCCAAAGCAGTAGAAATTGCAGTAGAAACAATTTGCACGTCGGTCTTTGATGCAGATTCCATGTGCGTCAGAGAATATGCGTGTGTTTCAGCAGGACAATGAAAACCTGCTTTACAGAAACACTTAAGGATGGTTGAGTTGTCCACTTCTTTCCATGCTGCAGCAATCCAGTAGACTACATCCAGTAAATTGACCTGTTTCATGAGTTCGGTTCCGGAAGCATCCTTGTTTGATTCTCCATGACTGTGATAAGATGTAGAAGCTGTTTTTGTCTAAACTTTAATTTAAATGTCTGAATGACACCCTGGTCTAGGGGTTGAACTAATGCAGTTGTGTTGGGTGGCAGAAACTGCAGCTTAACATTCTGTAGTTCGATCTTGGGATGACAGGTAGCGTTGTCAACAAATAAAATAATGTGGCGCTTTTTTTTCTGCATCTTACGGTCAAAACTTTTCAGCCAATCTTCAAATATAGCTGCAGTCATCCATGCCTTTTTGTTGTTTCTGTAAATCACTGGCAGTGTGTTTATGTTGATGTTTTTAAAAATCCTAGGGTTAGCTGCTTTCCCAATCACTAAAGCCGGTTCTCGTTCCCCCAACATGTTAGTGCATAGCATCACTGTTATTCGCTCTTTGCTTTTTTTACCCCCAGTGCATTTTTCTCCTTTGACAAAAAATGTTTTGTCCGTAGTCGCTTTGAAAAATAACCCGGTTTCATCTAAATTAAAAATGTCTTGAGCAGCGTAACCATAGCATATCTCGGATAATTTAGAAGTCCAGTCAGCCGCAGCACTCATATCTGAATCACCGACTTCGCCACATTGCTTACCAAACACAAGATTGTGTCTTTTAATGAAGGCCTCTAACCAGCCGTTCGATGCTTTAAAGACTGAGTTTTCCAATTCTTTTGCAAACTGTAAAGCTCGTTCTTTGATCATCGACCCAGATAACGGAATTTTTCGTGCAAGTGCTGATTGACACCATTTCCAACAAAGTGTATTTATGTCTTCATTTCGCGTTTTCCTGCTATTCCTTCTTTTCATACTTGGTGCATTATTTTCAAAGTCATTCATATACAGTCGAACCTGGTCTTAGGACCACCTGTTTAAAGCGTTTCCCTGGTTATAGGACCGGGTCTACAATTTCCCCGAGTTTTTTACTATATGCTAACACTGATTACGGCGCTCACCGTATGACGCGACCAGAGACCAGGCTAATTAACCGCCGCCAATGTTATTTATCCCGTTTACGACGACCAGCCAGTCCTTCGTCTCGCTGGGAGCTATAAACGATCGACACAGGTGTCTACAGGTGTTGATGTTTTCCCGTATTTAGTGAGTCCCAGATTACAGTGGGACGTGTTACGTTTATCAGTCAATACTGGTGCAGACACAGATCTATGATTCGTGAAGTGACATCACTTCGCGGTTCCGTCTAGACCAGAGTAGACCATTGCGTGGCCCGTATAAATTACAGGAATTAACTAAAGAATTAGTCATGCCCGCTTAGAGTGTATTCATGTACATGTACAGTATCTCAGTGAATTATTTTTGTGGATTTTAAAAGTGTTACACACAATATAGGAAATGGCCAGTGTCAAAAGTGTAAAACCAAAAGCATTAACGCTGGAAGAACGAATATCAGTGATTCGACAAAATCAGCAAGGTAAAAGTTCGCGATTATTGGCAGAACAGTTTGGAGTGGGAAAGACACAGATTTTACGTACGTTAAAGAGAAAAGTCTCTTTAACGTACGTAAAATCTGTGTCTTTCCCACTCCAAACTGTTCTGCCAATAATCGCGAACTTTTACCTTGCTGATTTTGTCGAATCACTGATATTCGTTCTTCCAGCGTTAATGCTTTTGGTTTTACACTTTTGACACTGGCCATTTCCTATATTGTGTGTAACACTTTTAAAATCCACAAAAATAATTCACTGAGATACTGTACATGTACATGAATACACTCTAAGCGGGCAATGACTAATTCTTTAGTTAATTCCTGTAATTTATACGGGCCACGCAATGGTCTACTCTGGTCTAGACGGAACCGCGAAGTGATGTCACTTCACGAATCATAGATCTGTGTCTGCACCAGTATTGACTGATAAACGTAACACGTCCCACTGTAATCTGGGACTCACTAAATACGGGAAAACATCAACACCTGTAGACACCTGTGTCGATCGTTTATAGCTCCCAGCGAGACGAAGGACTGGCTGGTCGTCATAAACGGGATAAATAACATTGGCGGCGGTTAATTAGCCTGGTCTCTGGTCGCGTCATACGGTGAGCGCCGTAATCAGTGTTAGCAAATAGTAAAAAACTCGGGGAAATTGTAGACCCGGTCCTATAACCAGGGAAACGCTTTAAACAGGTGGTCCTAAGACCAGGTTCGACTGTATATAGTTGGATACAACGAGCAGGAAGTTATATTCAAGGTCCAAAAAGAGTGGCCAAATCACTAACATTTTACCTCCAGAACACAACAATTTAGGCTCATACTAAAAAAGTCGACCTAAAAATCCCAAAAAAGCTACTCACATAGTCATAATAGTTAGACACAACGAGTAGAAATTTATATTCAAGGTCCAAAAAACGTTATTTTAGACATCCCCATAGCAAAAAGGTACTTATAACTCACTTTCGAAATTGTTACCCCCTTACTATTTTTAGGGATACGCCCATAAAATCGGTAAAAATCGTAAATTTTCACTCTAGGCATACCCCCAAACTTTATTTTAGACATCCCCATTGCAAAAATTTACATAAAAAACCACTTTTAGGATTTTACCCCCTTATCATTTTTTGAGGGTTCCGCCCCTGAAATCGATAAAAATCGTAAATTTAGCACGTTGGCTTACTTAAAACTTTATTTTAGACATCCCCATACCAAAAATTTACTTAAAAATCACTTTTGAAATTGTTACCCCCCTTACCGTTTTTGAGGGTTACGCCCATGAAATCGGTTAAAATCGTAAATTTTCACTCTAGGCATACCCCAAACTTTATTTTAGACATCCCCACACCAAAAATTAACTTAAAAATCACTTTTGAAATTGTTACCCCCCCCCCCTTACCATTTTTGAGGGTCACGCCCATGGAATCGATACAAATCGTAAATTTAGCACGTAGGCTTACCTAAAACTTTATTTTAGACATCCCCACACCAAAAATTAACTTAAAAATCACATTTGGAATTGTTACCCCCCTTAAAATTTTTGAGGGTTACACCCCTGAAATCGATAAAAAATTGAAATATAACCTCAAGGAATACCTCCCACATAATTTTTGACACCCCTACATATCAAATTCCATCAAAAAACAACAAAAAGCTAGTAGTAGGTGTGGCGGTGTACATACCCAAACATACTACTTCTCGTGCGGTTTTGGTGCAGTTTCGGTGCATGTACGTGCACTTTTAGAGTGGGTAAACAGCCACACCTACTTTTGGTGCAGTTTCGGTGCATGTACGTGCACTTTTAGGATGGGTAAACAGCCACACCTACTACTAGGTACAAATAATAATACATAAATATTATTATATGGGGAACTTCCGAGGCGATAATAGGGAATAATAGAACAAAGAAGTATGTGTTAGCACTCGGAAAAATTGACAGACAAACAACAATAGAAAAAAACGAAGAACAATATATGGTCCGAAGTGGGATCGAACCCGTACTCAGTGGCACCGCGCCTTGCCACGAGAAGCCGAACGCTTGGTACACTGCCACGCAGCCAACTAAAAAATTGGCTATTGCAGTAGTGTCTTCCACGAAAGGCGATCTCAATGACTATAGCATATGGTAACGATCACAGACCGGAAATAAATTGTATATTTGTACTTTCCTATTAATACAAGTATCTCCCAGTAGGGCTGAATACTTGTGTTGTAGACAAACATTTATTGGACGAAACAGCACGAATAGTAGTTCCCAGTGGTTATATACTGGGTACAAATAATAATACATAAATATTATTATATGGGGAACTTCCGAGGCGATAATAGGGAATAATAGAACAAAGAAGTATGTGTTAGCACTCGGAAAAATTGACAGACAAACAACAATAGAAAAAAACGAAGAACAATATATGGTCCGAAGTGGGATCGAACCCGTACTCAGTGGCACCGCGCCTTGCCACGAGAAGCCGAACGCTTGGTACACTGCCACGCAGCCAACTAAAAAATTGGCTATTGCAGTAGTGTCTTCCACGAAAGGCGATCTCAATGACTATAGCATAGGGTAACGATCACAGACCGGAAATAAATTGTATATTTGTACTTTCCTATTAATACAAGTATCTCCCAGTAGGGCTGAATACTTGTGTTGTAGACAAACATTTATTGGACGAAACAGCACGAATAGTAGTTCCCAGTGGTTATATACTGGGTACAAATAATAATACATAAATATTATTATATGGGGAACTTCCGAGGCGATAATAGGGAATAATAGAACAAAGAAGTATGTGTTAGCACTCGGAAAAATTGACAAACAATAGAAAAAAACGAAGAACAATATATGGTCCGAAGTGGGATCGAACCCGTACTCAGTGGCACCGCGCCTTGCCACGAGAAGCCGAACGCTTGGTACACTGCCACGCAGCCAACTAAAAAATTGGCTATTGCAGTAGTGTCTTCCACGAAAGGCGATCTCAATGACTATAGCATAGGGTAACGATCACAGACCGGAAATAAATTGTATATTTGTACTTTCCTATTAATACAAGTATCTCCCAGTAGGGCTGAATACTTGTGTTGTAGACAAACATTTATTGGACGAAACAGCACGAATAGTAGTTCCCAGTGGTTATATACTGGGTACAAATAATAATACATAAATATTATTATATGGGGAACTTCCGAGGCGATAATAGGGAATAATAGAACAAAGAAGTATGTGTTAGCACTCGGAAAAATTGACAGACAAACAACCATAGAAAAAAACGAAGAACAATATATGGTCCGAAGTGGGATCGAACCCGTACTCAGTGGCACCGCGCCTTGCCACGAGAAGCCGAACGCTTGGTACACTGCCACGCAGCCAACTAAAAAATTGGCTATTGCAGTAGTGTCTTCCACGAAAGGCGATCTCAATGACTATAGCATAGGGTAACGATCACAGACCGGAAATAAATTGTATATTTGTACTTTCCTATTAATACAAGTATCTCCCAGTAGGGCTGAATACTTGTGTTGTAGACAAACATTTATTGGACGAAACAGCACGAATAGTAGTTCCCAGTGGTTATATACTGGGTACAAATAATAATACATAAATATTATTATATGGGGAACTTCCGAGGCGATAATAGGGAATAATAGAACAAAGAAGTATGTGTTAGCACTCGGAAAAATTGACAGACAAACAACAATAGAAAAAAACGAAGAACAATATATGGTCCGAAGTGGGATCGAACCCGTACTCAGTGGCACCGCGCCTTGCCACGAGAAGCCGAACGCTTGGTACACTGCCACGCAGCCAACTAAAAAATTGGCTATTGCAGTAGTGTCTTCCACGAAAGGCGATCTCAATGACTATAGCATAGGGTAACGATCACAGACCGGAAATAAATTGTATATTTGTACTTTCCTATTAATACAAGTATCTCCCAGTAGGGCTGAATACTTGTGTTGTAGACAAACATTTATTGGACGAAACAGCACGAATAGTAGTTCCCAGTGGTTATATACTGGGTACAAATAATAATACATAAATATTATTATATGGGGAACTTCCGAGGCGATAATAGGGAATAATAGAACAAAGAAGTATGTGTTAGCACTCGGAAAAATTGACAAACAATAGAAAAAAACGAAGAACAATATATGGTCCGAAGTGGGATCGAACCCGTACTCAGTGGCACCGCGCCTTGCCACGAGAAGCCGAACGCTTGGTACACTGCCACGCAGCCAACTAAAAAATTGGCTATTGCAGTAGTGTCTTCCACGAAAGGCGATCTCAATGACTATAGCATATGGTAACGATCACAGACCGGAAATAAATTGTATATTTGTACTTTCCTATTAATACAAGTATCTCCCAGTAGGGCTGAATACTTGTGTTGTAGACAAACATTTATTGGACGAAACAGCACGAATAGTAGTTCCCAGTGGTTATATACTGGGTACAAATAATAATACATAAATATTATTATATGGGGAACTTCCGAGGCGATAATAGGGAATAATAGAACAAAGAAGTATGTGTTAGCACTCGGAAAAATTGACAGACAAACAACCATAGAAAAAAACGAAGAACAATATATGGTCCGAAGTGGGATCGAACCCGTACTCAGTGGCACCGCGCCTTGCCACGAGAAGCCGAACGCTTGGTACACTGCCACGCAGCCAACTAAAAATTGGCTATTGCAGTAGTGTCTTCCACGAAAGGCGATCTCAATGACTATAGCATAGGGTAACGATCACAGACCGGAAATAAATTGTATATTTGTACTTTCCTATTAATACAAGTATCTCCCAGTAGGGCTGAATACTTGTGTTGTAGACAAACATCGATTCTATTGTTGTTTGTCTGTCAATTTTTCCGAGTGCTAACACATACTTCTTTGTTCTATTATTCCCTATTATCGCCTCGGAAGTTCCCCATATAATAATATTTATGTATTATTATTTGTACCCAGTATATAACCACTGGGAACTACTATTCGTGCTGTTTCGTCCAATAAATGTTTGTCTACAACACAAGTATTCAGCCCTACTGGGAGATACTTGTATTAATAGGAAAGTACAAATATACAATTTATTTCCGGTCTGTGATCGTTACCCTATGCTATAGTCATTGAGATCGCCTTTCGTGGAAGACACTACTGCAATAGCCAATTTTTTAGTTGGCTGCGTGGCAGTGTACCAAGCGTTCGGCTTCTCGTGGCAAGGCGCGGTGCCACTGAGTACGGGTTCGATCCCACTTCGGACCATATATTGTTCTTCGTTTTTTTCTATTGTTGTTTGTCTGTCAATTTTTCCGAGTGCTAACACATACTTCTTTGTTCTATTATTCCCTATTATCGCCTCGGAAGTTCCCCATATAATAATATTTATGTATTATTATTTGTACCCAGTATATAACCACTGGGAACTACTATTCGTGCTGTTTCGTCCAATAAATGTTTGTCTACAACACAAGTATTCAGCCCTACTGGGAGATACTTGTATTAATAGGAAAGTACAAATATACAATTTATTTCCGGTCTGTGATCGTTACCCTATGCTATAGTCATTGAGATCGCCTTTCGTGGAAGACACTACTGCAATAGCCAATTTTTTAGTTGGCTGCGTGGCAGTGTACCAAGCGTTCGGCTTCTCGTGGCAAGGCGCGGTGCCACTGAGTACGGGTTCGATCCCACTTCGGACCATATATTGTTCTTCGTTTTTTTCTATGGTTGTTTGTCTGTCAATTTTTCCGAGTGCTAACACATACTTCTTCACACCTACTACTAGCTTTTTGTTGTTTTTTTTTATGGAATTTGATATGTAGGGGTGTCAAAAATTATGTGGGAGGTATGCCTTGAGGTTATATTTCAATTTTTTTATCGATTTCAGGGGCGTAACCATCAAAAATTTTAAGGGGGGTAACAATTTCAAAAGTGATTTTTAAGTTAATTTTTGGTGTGGGGATGTCTAAAATAAAGTTTTAGGTAAGCCTACGTGCTAAATTTACGATTTTTTATCGATTCCATGGGCGTAACCATCAAAAATGGTAAGGGGGGGGGGGGGGTAACAATTTCAAAAGTGATTTTTAAGTTAATTTTTGGTGTGGGGATGTCTAAAATAAAGTTTGGGGTATGCCTAGAGTGAAAATTTACGATTTTAACCGATTTCATGGGCGTAACCCTCAAAAACGGTAAGGGGGGTAACAATTTCAAAAGTGATTTTTAAGTAAATTTTTGGTATGGGGATGTCTAAAATAAAGTTTTAAGTAAGCCAACGTGCTAAATTTACGATTTTTATCGATTTCAGGGGCGGAACCCTCAAAAAATGATAAGGGGGTAAAATCCTAAAAGTGGTTTTTTATGTAAATTTTTGCAATGGGGATGTCTAAAATAAAGTTTGGGGTATGCCTAGAGTGAAAATTTACGATTTTTACCGATTTTATGGGCGTATCCCTAAAAATAGTAAGGGGGTAACAATTTCGAAAGTGAGTTATAAGTACCTTTTTGCTATGGGGATGTCTAAAATAACGTTTTTTGGACCTTGAATATAAATTTCTACTCGTTGTGTCTAACTATTATGACTATGTGAGTAGCTTTTTTGGGATTTTTAGGTCGACTTTTTTAGTATGAGCCTAAATTGTTGTGTTCTGGAGGTAAAATGTTAGTGATTTGGCCACTCTTTTTGGACCTTGAATATAACTTCCTGCTCGTTGTATCCAACTATATATGACTGTCATGGAACTCCTGGTATTGCATCAGGGGTCAAAACGCGTTCAAGTAACCCGTCACTTGTATTATTTCCTCCCACCATTGACCCGCTAGGTGGATTGTATCAGGGCCGACTCGATTTAAAGTAACCCACGCGTCAGACTCGACAGCACTCCAAGTTGAAAATGAGGTCAGTTATCACGATAACAGTAATCTTTTTCTCTGATTAGTTAATCCAGAGGTCAGTCATTTCGTTGGTGGGTGTCCGATAGAAATCCTCTCTCTGCTTGGTTAACCTAGATGTTAGTCGAGGGTGGAATAGTGTCGTCCAACTTTATTTACCAGATTATATTTAAACTAGTCGGATGTGAGACTTCGTGTTATAAGCGCGCTTGATTCACGGAAGTTTATTTTCATAGTACTGTTCAGTCTAGCGGTCTGTGTTGTAGTGGAATATTTTACGGTGTAAGTTGAATTTTTTTCTTCTGTTTTTCTCTTATCTCATAACGATGTGATAGGTTATCATTAAAGGAATTTCAGTTGTATTAATGGTGTGTCCTTTCTGACCTTCCCTCCTTGTTTTCTAACACAGCTTCCTAGATTTCTGACCTTCCCTCCTTGTTTTCATCCTTTGCTTCCTAGGTTTCTGCCCTTGCCTCCTAGGTTTCTGCCCTTGCCTCCTAGTTTTCTGACCTTGCCTCCTAGGTTTCTGTCTTTGCCTCTTAGGTTTCTGCCCTTGCCTCTTAGGTTTCTGCCCTTGCCTCCTAGGTTTCTGCCCTTGCCTCCTAGGTTTCTGACCTTGCCTCCTAGGTTTCTGTCTTTGCCTCTTAGGTTTCTGCCCTTGCCTCTTAGGTTTCTGACCTTGCGTCCTAGGTTTCTTACCTTGCCTCCTAGGTTTCTGACCTTTCCTCCTTGGTTTCTGCCCTTGCCTCTTAGGTTTCTACCCTTGCCTCCTTGGTTTCTGACATTGCCTCCTAGGTTTCTGACCTTGCCTCTTAGGCTTCTGTCCTTGCCTTCTAGGTTTCTGCCCTTGCCTCCTAGGTTTCTGACCTTGCCTCCTAGGTTTCTGACCTTGCCTCCTAGGTTTCTGACCTTGCCTCCTAGGTTTCTGACCTTCCCTCCTTGGTTTCTGCCCTTGCCTCTTAGGTTTCTGTCCTTGCCTCCTAGGTTTCTGTCCTTGCCTCCTAGGTTTCTGTCCTTGCCTCCTAGGTTTCTGCCCTTGCCTCCTAGGTTTCTGCCCTTGTCTCCTAACTTTTATTTACCAGATTATATTTAAACTAGTCGGATGTGAGACTTCGTGTTATAAGCGCGCTTGATTCACGGACGTTTATTTTCATAGTACTGTTCAGTCTAGCGGTCTGTGTTGTAGTGGAATATTTTACGGTGTAAGTTGAATTTTTTTTTTATGTTTTTCTCTTAGCTCATAACGATGTGATAGGTTATCATTAAAGGAATTTCAGTTGTATTAATGGTGATGTGTATAAAGTACGTATGTTAAGCCTTGTCGAGTGTATTCTTCCTTCATTTTTCATATGTTTATCTTATTAGTTCTTTAAAAAGTAGATATTTCAAGTCTTTTTGTAATTGATATTCATTGTTATTAGCCGCGATAGCTCAGTTGTTAGTGAACTGGACTACCACGGACAAGGGGTAGGGTTCGATCCCAACCGACGGCTTCCGGGTTCACCCAGCCTTAAATGGGTACCGGATTTTTTCTGGGAAAGTAAAGCAGCACGGGCGTAATACTGACCACATTACCCCAAAAATCATGTGCTGAAGGTCTGTAAAATATAGGGTCACTAACACCATATTTCCCTATACGCCACTTGGCGTGACGGGGGTACTTTACTTTTTTTTTATTCATTGTTATTAATGTGTTACACTGGCGTTAAGGTAAAAAATACGAATGAAGTCGGAACGCTAGGCGAGGTAAAGAGAAAGATAGAGAGAGAGAGGAAGAAAGGTGGAATGGTAGGAGAGAAGTCTAGTAGGGGGTTAGAAGAGAGAGAGCGAGAGAGAGAAGCCTATGAGAAAGAAGGCGAGATGCTAGGTATAAATGGTGAGAATAATCAAGTGTTACAATAGGAGGGACGCTAAAAATATGAGGGAGGGCGGGGGAGGTAAATGGAGAGTCGGAGGGTGGACTGATAGGTTAGAAGTCTAAGAGAGGATAGGGGAGAAAGAGAGAGAGAGAGAGAGAGAGAGAGAGAGAAGGAAGGCGAGATGATAGGGATAAATGGTGAGAATGAGTAAGTGTTTAAATGGACGGAAATCTAGGCTGGAATAGTAGAGAGAGAGAGAGAGAGAGAGAGAGAAATTTAGGGAAGCTAAGTAGAGCTAATGGGTTTAAATGGCGAGAATGAGTAAGTGTTACAATGGAGGGAAGTCTATGACGGAAGCTAAATGTACGATGGAGGGTGGAATGTTAGGAGAGAGAGAGAGAGAGAGGAGAGAGAGATAACGAAAGAGACAAGAGATTGAGAGAGGGAGAGAGCGATGGAGAGGGGGAGAGATAACGAGAGAGACGGAGAGGGAGAGAGATAACGCGAGAGACAGAGACGGAATTGGAGAGAGAATGATCGAGAGTGAAAGAGATAGCGATGGAGAGGGAGAGAGATAGAGAGAGAGAGAGAGATAGCGAACCAGTATTACTGATGAGCAAGCTAGAGCTAGCACCTGCTTTCCTCCCTTTTCAAATCATCACAACACTATTTATTTACAAGCACACACATATCGTGAGGCAGTGCGCATCACGAGGTCACCTATGCTCACCAAGGTCTCGCTGTCTTGGTTGATTCGTCTTGCTGCGTGTATACTTTCTATATAGACAAAAACACAGGGCACTTAACAAAACGCACCTGCGTGTATACTTTTTATATAGACAAAAACAGGGTATTTAACGCAGAAAAAACGCAGAAATGGGGGGCATTTCAGCCATCGCTGTCTTGGTCGATCCGTCTTGCTGCGTGTATACTTTCTATATAGACAATAACACAGGGCACTTAACAAAACGCACCTGCGTGTATACTTTCTATATAGACAATAACACAGGGCACTTAACAAAACGCACCTGCGTGTATACTTTTTATATAGACAAAAACACAGGGCACTTAACAAAACGCACCTGCGTGTATACTTTTTATATAGGAAAATAACAGGGCATTTAATACAGAAAAACGCAGAATAGAGGGCATTAAGCGCCATCCCTACTACTCTCCATAGTAGCCAACCTTCGATGCGGAGACGGCACTCGATGATGATGATGATGATGATGATGATAATGATGATGATGATGATGATGATGATGATGATGAAAAGGATGAACAAGAAGTCCCGTGTGTACACACGCACACGTTGAAGAACTCTTAGTAGTTGAAGGGAAAAAAGAATAACCGAAAATGGCTGCTGTCCGGGTAAATATTTGTAAGCAAATCTGTTAAATGTGGGAGACAGGTGTGTTAGGCAAAGAAGATAGTGGTGACACAATGCCCACTCACCTGGTGAATGATAAGAAGAAGAAGAAAAAAGAACTCTTAAGTGACCACGTTATGAATGACTCTACGTGAACATCAAGAAAAGTACCGCATTATAAGATAGCAGAGAAAAGTGCCAAATAAGGATGTACTGAAGCTTCCAGTATGTTACGTACAGACACATTTTTATGCAAAATATAGATAGAAAACGTTGACAGTGCGTAATGGGTCAACGTCAACAAATAAAAGTTTAATTTTTAGTTGTCGTCTTGTATCTAGGAATAAAGTTTATTTTTTTTTCTTTTACTCAGCTAAATTCTAGGACAGATTTACTGATTTATTACAAAATAAACACTCTGAAGATATGGCTAGAGCATTTCTATATCAATCCTCATGAAAGGAGAGTATTGTTGCTGATCGCGTATTCCGATATAGTAGAACTGCTGAGGGTACGGTAAGATGTGAGAAAGTTGAAAGCTAATTTCCATCTAAAATATCAGCACATTTTCCTCGACCGGTGCACAATCAATACATCTTTGTTCTGCTGAAATTTACAAATCCACACTATATAGAATTAGTTTCATCAGCGGACTTCGCTGAAACACATCAACTGGTCAACAACATATCGATACTTTAATATCGTCGGTCGCGATAACACCTACCCTTAGACAAGAGTACGTCATATAAGTCCTTCTGGCATATCTTCAGCTGAACACTTCATTCTACCAATCTAAAACGATTCTAATAACACACAGCATTGTAGCAAAAAGAGATTATCTTATGTGTGGATATGTGTGTGTGTGTGTGTGTGTGTGTGTGTGTGTGTGTGCGCACGCGTAATGCAATAGATACTAATGTGTTTGTGCATGTGTGTGCCTTGGATTACTTATTCTCTTTAAATAAAAGTTGTTCAGAACTCATTTGTACTGTCAACGACCACAACATGAGAATGTATCATGTCTGCGATTCCTCAGAAGCTTTAAAAATACGAGTCTGTCTCGAAATGGTCGTTTCTTAAAAATTTTCTGGAACGCCTTCTGGACCATTCCGACCGAAAAAAACACACATATACACAGTCTATCTCTCTCTGTCTGTTAACTGTTTGTCTGTTTATATATATATATCTATATTTTTTTTTCTATTGTTAGGGAATTCAAACCGAACTCAAAATTTCTATTATACACTGTTTATTCCGTGAAAGTAATTTTGCATTTTACAAACTATTTCCTATTAGTTTTACAGTGACTTAATTGTTTCAATATTTATAACCTCATCAGAAAAAAATATCATTCCCACATATACTAGTTCTACACGCTTACATGGCTCATTAATTGAAAGAAAAAGATCGACAATAATGATACAACTGGCTCAACAACTTTATTAACTTAGATAAACCACATGAAAAGAATATGCTTCACTTTTGCAGGTTTCCTCATTTCAACATCATCAAGTACCACGGCAATCCCAATTGATTTCAAGTTCGTGTGGCCGATGTTTGTTGTCAGTAATTGTTCTTTATTATTCTTAGATCTTTGCTGCCTACGATTATATCTTATAAAATTTTGATTATTTCGTGGTGCTTTACTTTGTCAAATGCTTTGGTATAATCTATGAAACATAGGTATAGATCTGTTTTCACCTGTACGGCTCTTTCTACTAAAGAACTTATAATGAATATGGCATTGTTCGTTCCTTTACCTCCAGCAAAGCCATACTGTACATCACTGATTTCTGGACTGATTTTGTACATCACTGATTTCTGGACTGATTTTGTTCATCACTGATTTCTGGACTGATTTTGTACATCACTGATTTCTGGACTGATTTTGTACATCACTGATTTCTGGACTGATTTTGTACATCACTGATTTCTGGACTGATTTTGTACATCACTGATTTCTGGACTGATTTTGTACATCACTGATTTCTGGACTGATTTTGTTCATCACTGATTTCTGGACTGATTTTGTTCATCACTGATTTCTGGACTGATTTTGTACATCACTGATTTCTGGACTGATTTTGTACATCACTGATTTCTGGACTGATTTTGTACATCACTGATTTCTGGACTGATTTTGTACATCACTGATTTCTGGACTGATTTTGTACATCACTGATTTCTGGACTGATTTTGTACATCACTGATTTCTGGACTGATTTTGTACATCACTGATTTCTGGACTGATTTTGTACATCACTGATTTCTGGACTGATTTTGTACATCACTGATTTCTGGACTGATTTTGTACATCACTGATTTCTGGACTGATTTTGTACATCACTGATTTCTGGACTGATTTTGTACATCACTGATTTCTGGACTGATTTTGTTTCGCACTTTCTTATTAGCAGAGCAAAATAAAAATAAAAAATGTAAGCAACGACGCCAGTTCCCTTTGAAAAAAATGGACTGTTATAAAATGTTAGTCCATTCAGCTTTCATAACATCATCAGCAAATATAAGAAATATAAAACCGTTCTTTTTTCTGTATGATAAAGGAGACTTTCACTTTATTACAAAATTACTGAACAGAGAACACAAGATTTATTGAATAAAATCTCTGTGGCATCAAGTTCAAATGCTGAGATCGAGTAGTGTATTATCAGACATGTCTTAACTTTAAAAAAAATTAATCCTCCCCCATCCAGGGGTGAGGGGCATATACTGGCATTGTCAATGTTGTGGAGGGAAAAATATTGTGTAAACTTTTCATGCAGGAGTAGCATGCCAGTCGTGGCGGACATTCTACTAAAGAAAAAAAAAAAGGGGGGGGGGAATGGCACATACCCTGGTGGTTAAAAACTCAATAGTTGTCAGCAAGGAAGACCTAACTTAAGAGAAACGACTCTGGCTAAAAACTCGATAGTTGTCAGCAAGGAAGACCTAACTTAAGAGAAACGACTCTGGCTAAAAACATTTGCTTTCTCGATGGATGTTCTTAAGGTTTGGGAAACAGGCGCAAACAAGTGCGTACTTAAGTGAGATAGATTAGATCAAACGTTGTAAGACAGTGCAATGCATTTCGCCATTAACTGACAAATGAAGGAGAAGAAGAAAAAGGACACATACCATCTAGTCAGAAGAACAACAAAACATCTGTAATTTGTATGGTTCATGGTAGGTTGTCCTGCTTCTGACACGAACTGTCTACATCTGTTGATTACTCTCATTACGGTATCACTGCGTGGCACCTATTGTTTCACCTCATCTTAGCACAAGACCCATATCAAGGACCAGCGTCCATGTTTTTACCTCGTCTACATTTCCCCTTTACAGCTTCAGTTAAGCAGCTTTTCAGCCGTTGATTTCGTTTGATAAAAATATCTCGACACTGTTCTATAAGCAATTATTATGAGATATATCAACAAACTTTAAACTTTTTTCTCATTGTTTGCCATAATTTGTTGTTTATAAATTTCCCTCCAAAACAACCTCTCCCTTTCACTTCCTGTTTACTCTTCAGTCTATCCCTTCTCTTTATTTATATTTTACCCTAATTCTAGTCCATTCCTTACATTCTCCTCTTTCTTCGAACCATCTTTATTTTCCTACTCATCTTTTCCATCACTCCAGTCTTCAAAACATAACCTTCTGCCTTATCTCTTCCCTACTCTCATTCTCTGTCTCCTCATCGTATCTCTCATTTTATTCTTAGTTTTTTTCCTTATATTTCCTAACAAAACCGACATTTCACGCATTCCTTCTTCACCCATCATCAATTTTCCCGTATACTTAATATTCCATAATTACCTTTCCTAACTCTCCTTCGTTCTCTTCCACTTTCTTTCTCCACCTTTCTCTATATTTGTACACTGGATACCGTTTTTTTTTATTTAACAAACATTGCTATTTACTTTGCTATTTTTCTATAAAATAATCCCCGAAGTATTTTTACCACAGAAATAAAAAGCAGAATAGTTTAGGTCAAAATAGCATTTCAGAAAATAAAAAACGTCTTATGCAACAAATCTATGTCAATATGAGTGAAAAAAAGAGTCCATCGGTGCTATATAGAGGCAGTTCTGACCCATGGAAGCGAATCATGGACAGGAGAAAAGCAAATGAAAGGACAGTTAGAGGCCACAGAGATGGGATTTCTCATATGCATGTTGAAAGTTCCCTGGACAGCTAAAAAGACCAATGAGAACATTCTCAAAGAGGCCAACTTCTAAAAAACATAAGAAAGAAACAATCAACATTTTTGGGAACATCTTGAGAAGAGGAAAGTTGGAATAATTGGTTAAAACTGGCAAAATACAAGGAAAGGGAGATTGCGGACGACAAAGAGAGAAGATATTGGATAGCTTGGCGTCATGGCATGGAAAACAGTCAACAACAGAATTGATACGATGTACTGTGGATAGAGAATTGTAGAAGGACATGATCTCAAACGCCAACCGGTATGGCACATGATGATGATGTATTTCTATTTCCTGATCTCAAGAAGTTAATGCCGACACATTTTCCCTTGTCCATATAACATTTAGCTAGTCTCACGCTTAGGGGGCTTGCCTGGGAGCCGCCATAGCTCAGTCGTTAGTGAACTTCACTAAAAAATGAGGTCGAGTTCGATCCTGATCGACGGCTTCCGGGTTCACCCAGCCTTAAAAGAGTACCGTATTTTTATGGGAAATTAAAGGACGAAATACCGACCACATTACCCCAAAAATCATGTGCCGAAGGTCTATAAAAATTATGGTCACTAACACCATATTCCCTATGTGCCACTTCTCGTGACGTGGCTCTTTACTTACTTATAGGGGCCCTACCTACCAACAAAAGACCATGCATACAACCCAAACTTACGACTCTATAATCTGAAGTAAATGTTTGACCTAGCTATTGCTATAAAATGGACATGTTTAGCAGTAACAACAACCAGAATGGTTGAAAGCTAAGACAAGGACTTAAATACACAGTTTTCTACACTTACTAAATAATGAGTTAATGAAATATGAAATCATTATTAGCTGAATTCTGCGGAGAAATAATAAGACTCGTCAAAAGCTCGTTTTATATTGGCGCATAAGAAACGTTTCATATCAGGAAATTAAAAGAACAATCTTAATGTATTGTACAAATGATGACTTACACCATTCATGAAGTGTAGTTGCATCAATAATAATCATGGATTATCTCGTGAAAACTTCAATAAAATAGTGGAAGTTTCTGTTAGCACAATTTTCTTTATATCGAGCACATATAAATATATGATGTTTGTTCTTCCCTTTAACATCAAATTGCCATGTTAGTTCTATCTATATTTTCTCTCTCGAGCCGAAGATGGCACATATGGCATTTTATACTCTCCCTGTTTGACATTCATAATTATTAAGTGTCAGACTTTGCACACAATCCGAATTGTATCTCGCCAGACGTTCCTGTTCTGGGAGAGCTTCTCAATTTCGGTAAGGGGGTTAATGCTTACTGTTGTTGCTTTTCACCCAGGTGTTCCTTTCGGTGTTTCTATAGATTGACTTCTTTTTCTTTCACTCTCTGTTTCCCATTTGATGGCCTGCTTTGAGATTTTTGTTTCATCTCTTCTCGTCATATGACCAAACTTATTATTAAAGATTAAAACTTCCCTTTCACCCGTAATCTTGGTAAACAAATTTGGGCCCGTAGAAGCGAAATGAAAGTCGTGTTAGGGTTTACAGTTGAATTGTCACACAGGCGCCTTTCGGCCCGGTGGAACCCACATGTTATTATTTATTCTCCTAACACTTTTATGATGAAATAAAATATAAAAAAAAGTAGAGTCGCCAAGTGGCGTTTAGTGAATATGGTCAAAGTGACCATAAATTTTACAGACCTTCGGCACATTATTTTCGGGGTTATTGTGGTCCGTATTACGCCCGTGCCGCTTGACTTTCCCAGAAAAAAATCAGGTACCCATTTAAGGATGGGTGAAACCGGAAACCGTCGGTTGGGATCGAACCCTACCTCTTGTCCTTTGTAGTCCAGTTCACTAACCACTGAGCTATCGCGGCTCCATTTATGATGAAATGCCTGGTAATTATTCTTTATTCTCAACCTAAACGAAACTTAAATAAAACTATTAATGCTACTTCTGCTAACAGTACAACAACAACAACAACTACTACTACTACTACTACTACTACTTCTGCTACTACAATTACTGCCATTTATCTATCTATCTATCTATCTATCTATCTATCTATCTATCTATCTATCTATCTATCTATCTATCTATCTATCTATCTATCTATCTATCTATCTATCTATCTATCTATCTATCTATCTATCTATCTATCTATCTCCCACTCATATTCTTTTTCACCCCTTCTCAAATTTTATTTAATTTATTTGATGTTGATTTTATCTTTTGTAAACATTATACTCTCATCTGCATCAACATTTTCTGTTTCATGCTTTCATTAAAATGTTATTGATTATTTTAACACATCTCCCAATACTGGGACTCTTTATTTTAACACATCTCCCTATACTGAGACTCTTTATTTTAACACATCTCCCTATACTGAGACTCTTTATTTTAACACATCTCCCTATACTGAGACTCTTTCAGATTAGAACTCTAGAAACAATCAGTTTATGCTATCCCTCTCCTCCTCTATTCCCTATCCTCTCCGCTCTATTCCGTCTCCTCTCCCCCCTATTCTCTCTCCTCTCCCCTCTATTCCCTCTCCGGCGAATATTCTCTTGCAATTTCACTTTCTCATTTGTAATAAACTTATAAATTACCACTCACATCTTATCAGAAGTCTTGCTAACATTCATCTCCAAACATAATTACTCGTGTTTCGTTGCTAAGTCCTTGGCTCAGTTTAATTTACTATTTATAGACAGATTGCCTATTCCTAATTTCATCATCGTCAAGTACCGGGCCTGCTGGCAAAGGTGATCATGTCTCTATACAACTTTCGATCACGACAGCTATTTATCATTTCTGTTGTTGACCTTCTGTCAGGCCATTCTCTTAAGAATGTATATCTGTCTTGTATCTTTTTCTCTTTGCTTCCCTCTATCTCGTCGATCCTCAAATTTCAAAGTTGTTACAATATATTCCAGTTGTTCTCTTCTCATTACATGGCCAAAAAAATGATGATTGTTTCTTCCTAATATTGGAAATTATATAGCTCTCTTTTTGCTTTGGCTTCTTTCAGAACGTTTTCATTACTCTTCTTAGCTGTCCATGGTATTCTCAACATTCTTCTGTAAAACCACATTTCTACAGACTCCAGTGACTTTCTTGTCTGTTGTCCTATTGTCCATAATTCACATTCATATGTTAAGACTGGCTCTACATAACATTTAAGAACTCTTTTTCTGGTTTATATTGTCAAAAATGGATTGCATAGTATCTTCCTCATTTTTTGGAAAGCTGCTTTTGCCTGAGCCATTCTGCATCTCACCTCTGTTGTACATCTTCCCTAATTTAGTTCTTGCAAAAATCACGCCATCACGCTTTAAACTTCCACTGACTATATCCAAGATGTGATGGTTTTTGACTAATATAAAACACATGTGTTGAATTAACATCCGGAAAAGAACACGCAGTAAACAACAAGGCAGACAGAAGAAAGAATAAGGCAGTTAGTTTGTAATAGAACTTGTTCCCCACTAACCTAGTACTGATAAATCTTAATATAACTTTTCAAAGAAGGATGATGTAAAACAAAAGGACCAACCCGGATAGACTGTGCTATTTTTTTGCCGGAAAAAAAAGAAGAAAATTGGGTAGAAAAAGTAGGGGCTTTGGGGGGGGGGGGGGGGGGGGGGGGGGTTATGACGTGTAACCAACGCGTCATTTGACAAGTAAAATGAGTACCCAAGAAAATAACACGCCAGGGTGACTAGAAAAAACAATCGTAATTACGTTGCCTAATGTGTTAGTAACAATCACACAACTTTGAATGTGTAAATAAATCTCGGCAATAAACGTTATTGGAAACGTATTTGGCAGAATCGAGAGTGGCTATTAAGGAAAATTACAACCGTCAATTTTGTTCCAGTATGTGCTGGTAGATAACTCAATTTTGTTCCAATATGTGCTTATAGATAACTCAATTTTGTTCCAATATGTGCTGGTAGATAACTCAATTTTGTTCCAATATGTGCTGGTAGATAACTCAATTTTGTTCCAATATGTGCTTATAGATAACTCAATTTTGTTCCAATATGTGCTGGTAGATAACTCAATTTTGTTCCAATATGTGCTGGTGGATAACTCAATTTTGTATATATATATATATATATATATATATATATATATATATATATATATATATATATATATATATATATTACCGTCCGGTTGTTGATAATTTTAAGCGTCTGAGTTTCATCCCTCCTGTTTTGGTGGTACTGTCTGTTTGTGTTAAATGTCGATCAAACACATGTGCATAGGAAGTTTCATTAGCCTTCAAAACAGAACCGCCCTTCATTTTTGACAAAACCTTGATCAACGCTGGAATAGGTAATTGGTGATTCTGCTGAAACACTCGGGGCATCCATATTGGCAGCCAGATCTGTCGTCTGATTAACAAGAGTGAGGTTCCCTTGGTTAAAAAAGGGGGGCGTGTAGTTGATGAGATTCGGGTTAACAAGAGATGGCGTGTAGTTCTGGTGGTTAACAAGAGATGGCGTGTAGTTCTGGTGGTTAACAAGAAATGGCGTGTAGTTCTGGTGGTTAACGACAGGCGGCGTGTAGTTCTGGTGGTTAACGAGAGGTGGTGAGTTGTTCTGGTTAACGAGAGGTGGCGTGTAGTTGAGGTTAGCATAAGTGGATAAAATTTCATCTCGTATCTCAACTAACGTGATAAATTCCTCTTCGATATTGTTATCCCAGTTCTGGTAGGAAACTTCAAAAAACTATCACCGCTATATGTCCTTATATTTATCAATGGTCTGTTACGAAAAACACAAACCGAGACTGCCTTAACGCCATCTTTTGACAATGGAGCTACTGTCTCATTTCCACGTGACATAAATATGCGCTGATCACAGACATCAAACGAAGTTGGCGTATTCAAGCTACACGACTCCATAATCAAAGAAAACAAATAATCGCCACCCGGTAACAGACGCTGGTTATCTATGTGTGTGTGTACACTGATCGACTGGGTTTTATACCCTTACGGTTATCGGGTCGAGGGCTGTCTATTTATAGTAGCTAACGCAATACGTTATCAGGCGTGGTAATACGTTATGTTGCGACATGTTCAGTGACCCCTGGAACTGAACCAATAGTGTGATGTGTGGGAAATCCCCAGCTGACCTGGCCGATGATGTGTGAAATAATTATGTATATATGTGCGTGTAACAATTCGGTCTCAGGTAATGCGGCTTGAGACTAGGAAACCCCTGTAGTGTTTATATAGGATGTGGATTTTAAAATAGGTGTTAGTTGAAGACGGGAAACCTCGCGCGCTGACCTAAAATCACTCGTTGTTATTTTGTCGGTGGTATAATCACTAAAGAGGTAGCACTTGTAAGGATGGATACCCGATGGAATCATCCCTTCACAGCTCTGATAGCCGGTCCTACAGGGTGTGGGAAAACGGTATTTTTGCAAAAGTTTATACAGAACCTTCACGAGTTAGCTGTCCCCGTACCGGAGGGAGTTATATGGTGTTATGCGGAATGGCAACCGATATACGAGACTATGGTGTCAGTGAGATTTATCGAGGGTCTACCAGACGTCGATAAATTGGAAGGTGGTAAGAAGAGAAGACTGATCGTCATCGATGACTAGATATCTGAGACGGACGAGCGGGTAACAAAATTATTCACCAAAGGTAGTCATCACAGAGATATTAGGGTGATGTACATTGTTCAAAATCTATTCGGAAAAAATAAAGAACATCGAACCATAAGTCTCAATACGCACTATTTAGTCCTTTTTAAGAACCCGAGAGACGGGAGTCAAATTATCAATCTGGCTAAACAAATGTACCCAGGACAGGTGGGGTACCTCCAAGATAGTTTTAAGGACGCGACAGCGTCTCCTCGCGGTTATTTGCTGGTCGATCTTCGTCAGGATACACCTGATAATCTTAGGTTGAGAACAAAAATATTCCCGGGAGAGAGACAAATCGTCTACGTGCCAAAGTAGAGAATCATGTGTGATGAATCACTTAGACGGCACGGTGAAATGTTGAAATGTATGCGCGCCGCCTCGCCGAGCGGTTTAAGAGCCATATTAAAAACAGCCTCTCCCAAACTCATTAACTTTTTGTGCGAGTGTTGTCATAAAATATTAAAAGGTAATGTTAGACTCACTCAGCGACAGAAGTGCGAGCTACGTCGACACAAGAACAAGACTTCTCACTAAAAATAAACCGAGTCTTAAGCGGCGGAAAGAGATTCTGCAAACCGGTGGGTTCATAGGTCCTTTGCTCCGTCCTATATTAAGTATTCTCGGTGGAGTACTAGGTGCGTAACAATGGCAAAAAATGGTTTTGATAGATCCTGGATTCCTTGAAGGTCTTAAACAGACTACTAGCACGTACAGCCCGAGGCGATCGGTGACAACTTGAGAGATTTAGATAATGAAATGCAACGTATCCTATTCCGCGATGATTTAGCACCCGCTGATAAGGCCAGAGTGTACCAACGTGCTCTGCATCAGTATTTAACTAGATTGGAGAAATATAAACGACTCTCATTGGGCTCGGTCGATCTCATTCAACACAAAACGTCAACAGAAAAAAACACCTTCCCCACCGCCACCATCAATCGAGGTATCACCAGAGCAGACCAAGACACTACCACCACCAGCGGAAACCCCAAAGATAGGTAATGAAACCACTCCGCCCGTAACCACGTATAAACTGAGACCTAAAAAAAGAAAGAGCGGAATCCCAACACCAAAATGGGAACGGTGGAGAAAATATTGAGACGTCATTACTTTGACCCTAGTCGACCAGGGGAGTATAGTGGTGCAACGGCCCTGCAGCGTAACACCAAACTGGGACTCACAAAGATCAAACAATGGTTGAGTCATCAGGATACCTATACCCTTCATAAACCAATTCGTCGCAGATTTCAAAGGCGTCCCATTATAACGAGTGGCCCCCAACAGCAATATCAGGCAGACCTACTTGATTTGAGACATTTGAAAAACCATAACGATGGGCATTCCTATTTGGTTTCTTGCGTGGACGTTTTCAGTAAATTCGCGTGGTCTGTACCCATACGAACCAAAACGGGGAAATATTTAGTGGAAGCCGTCGGTAAGATATTTCTCGATGGGAAACCCGCGAGTTTTCAAACGGATAAGGAGTCAGAGTTTCTGAACAGAACATTTCAGAAATTCCTCGCTGACAACAACGTTCACTTTTTCACTACACAGAACGAAGATATTAAGGCCGCCGTGGTGGAACGCTTTAATAGGACTCTGAAACGACGGATGCGGCGATATTTCACGAAATCCAATAAACTGTCTTATGTCCGAGTCCTATCCGCCCTACTTCAAAGTTATAACCATTCGTATCACAGAAGTATAAAAATGGCACCGGTCGACGTCAACGCAGACAATCAAGAACAGGTATGGAACACGTATAATAGTATAATGTGTTTATTATATACTTCTTAAGTGTCGTGGCGCGAAACTTAACAGAATTCTCATGCCCTTTTCATCGAGACAGCACATAAACGACAGTATTATTTATCGTTTGCTTGCCCCGTGGCTATTTCGACTTCGCGGGGGCCAAGGATGCCCAAATTCAACAACCGGACAGTAATATATATATATATATATATATATATATATATATATATATATATATATATATATATATATATATATATATATATATATATATATATATGTTGAATTAATAAAGTTGTGAAATATAAAACGAATTTTGTTTTTCTTTACCGTGAATGTGAAAGAGAGAGAATTTTGCTTTACATTGAATGTGAAAGTGCGAGATCGTCACTATTTAATGTTAGCACAATCTAACTACACATGATAATACTAATATCACACTCGACCAATAAAGGCACCCTTTCCCCAAGTTTTAGAACCGCTCTAATAACACGTCAGCATTGTAGCGCCCCTTTCCCCACGCCGCGACGACCCGACCACCGAGCCGTCACGCCCCACCGCACGCCGAGCTGCAACGCCCCAACACACGTCGAGCCGTCACGCCTCAACGCACGCCATCACGCCCCACCGCACGCAAAGCCGCGGACAATTTTGCACGGTGCGGTTTCGGTGCAAAATCCATTGTCTTTGGTGCAGTTCGGTGCATGTATTTTCACTTTTGTTGCGTCTAAACAGGCACCTATACTACTACTCGCGTAGCCGTACGGCTAAAACCACTGTTCCGTTGGTTGAAAAGCCGGCGACAAATCAGATGATATTATATATTTTTACTCAAACATTAGAAGTAGTGCTGATGGGGAGAAGAATTTATGAAGTGCCGACTAAGAATCAGTGCGCTGTGTCTTTAAGTACAAAAAACCTGAACAAAACTGTATGAGAATTTAATTAACAACAAAGTCATGTTTTTTTCATAAGTTAATTTATGACAATAATTGAAGCAACTATATAAAATAGCGCAAATTTCGGTAATGTTTATGTCGCAAAAGATCAGATTAAAGGTCGGTTATATAAAGATAACAAGTTCGGTCCCATTTCAGGCCTCCTCAAGTTTAAAATTTACTGTCCGCTGCTAATGAGAAGACAGAAACAACTAAACACATCCAAAAATAGTTGTCAAAAAAAGCTTCGTAAATAAGAGAGCGAGACGAAGTTGCTTTCTTTTTGCACGATTTTTTTCCATTCGTTTTCGCAAATGACCTTTATATATAAAGCTGTCGTCCAGCAATCAAAAAGAAAATACTTGTAATTCCTCTGCATCTCAAAATGTCTTTACAATTCTTATTTTATGTTTTCAGAAAGCAACATTTTAAAACTGATGATTAAATATGTTCATTCTTTATTTTAAAAATCGTTAACTTGTCCTTGTTGTGTAAAATTGTGATTAGCTGGTCTTTTGTTATCAAATTATTTTAATTCTCCCCTTAAACATCCTCATTGTGTAGAATTATCTCCATAATTCTGTTGATGTTGAAAACCCTTTTTGTACATTTTCCCTTTCATATTGTTATTTTATGCTTTATCTTTATTGGTTTTTTTTAGGTGTGCTTGCTTGCTTTCGACTTATGTTGCCTTTGTATTTTTTAAAAATTTTCATATTTATATCTATAATTTACCATTTTATTTCAGTTTCAAATGTATTTTGTTTTTTTTTTAACTTTCTTCCCGCAAATTAGATTCTTTTTTAGATAGCGATTATTACGATAAAAAGACGAACAAAATCTATTTTGGTAGATGAACATTATTCGCTATCATATAATATTGATGTTGGAGACAATATTGTTTTGTTTCTCTCATTTTTATTTGTTCATGAAGCCTTTCAAATGTTTGCACTTTTTTCCCACAATTTCTAAAATTGAAATGAAAAAAAATAATAATAATAATATTTAGGTTCAAATTAGTCAGTGGGATAAAAAAAATGTACTTATTTTAAAAATAAAAACTGAAAGTTAGCAGTAATACAAACATCAAGATTTTGTGCAAAAATAAAATTACTGCTTTCGTCACTGCGTGGGAAAGGACAGGTAACTATGTCCTTAGAGATTGCCCAGGAGGATGTTTAGTACCCCCATTCCAAAACTAAGTTAATGTCTGCGGACTTAGAGCAAGATGGCAAATCAGAGTCATCATTGACAACGAGGAATCTGAAAATGTGACAAATTATGAATATCATTGATCATATATAAATGTAATAAACATCAATGGACCTTCTTTTCTCCATTAAGTGCCCCGTCACGCCAAGTGGCGTATAGGGAATATGGTGTTAGTGACCATAATTTGTACAGACCTTCAACATATGATTTTTGGGGTAATGTGGTCGTATTTACGCCCGTGTCGTTTTACTTTCCTAGAAAAAAATCCGGTACCCATTTAAGGCTGGGTGAATCCGAAAGCCGTCGGTTGGGATCGAACCCTACATCTTGTCCTCTGTAGTCCAGTTCACTAACCAATGAGCTATCGCGGCTTCCAACATCAATGGCCACTACTAGAAAAAGATTATATGAAAAAAAGACTGACAAAATACAATACGAAAATGTAAAACCACGAATAACACGTGCCACGATATCAGGGAAGCAGCCAAAGTAAAACTACTAAGAGCGTGTATCTTTCTTATGTGTTGTCAATCATAGTCACTGACGCAAATAATACAAGAGAAAACAGGCACAAAGTAAGCAAGATGCTGCAGGAAAATCCTCAGAATACATTGAACATTAAAAAAAAAAATGACGACATTCCTTGAACATTGGAAAGAACATTCGTGGAATATATGGTATAACATCGGTAATACAGACACACGCGCGCGCGCACACACACACACGTGAAAGGAGCACTGAGAACACAGCAGTGTAGCCCACGACACGACTTGGAGATGACTAGAGAGTTCGAATTTTGGAACGCATTGCTCTCGAATTCTAGAAAGTTCGAAGCAAAGGACTTGCCAAGTATTAGGTTGCACTACGAAAAATATCAGCGTCTTATTTGTTGAGATCTGCCCGGGAGTTGGGGGTATTAATGAGTTCGTGATGTAAAAAGGTCAGTGCAGACGCCATAAAGTTTACAGATCAGGAAAATTATTTTTCTTTCTTTAAAAGCGCTATTGACTTAGAAAATATCGAATCAGCGTCACTTGAATGGTAATCTACTGGTTTTATGCACTCAGTCACCAAATGTCACTAGCTTGAAAGCTATTTGAACTTGAATAGTGCACTTTTATTTGTGTGTGATAAATTGTTATCACTTTGTAAAAATAAAGTAGCTTTTAAAGAAATTTTAAAGAAAGAGTAAAATGTAGAATATAGTAGATTTTATTTATGATGTCACCAAAACCGAAGCGACTGTTGAGTTATGTCAAACTGAAAAGTCAAGTCTTGTTACTGTCTTATATTAATAATAATATAGTAATAATAATATGTTAATAATAATATGTTAACAATAATATATTAATAATAATATGTTAACAATAATATATTAATAATAATTTTTGATATACAATTCATTTTACATATATCGTTTACGGTTCTCAAACTCTGACTTGAGTGGACAAATCGATAAGAAATGAAAGACATAATAGTAAAAGAAAGCATCAAGAATCATACTTAATCAATTAATAACAATAGATATCAATTAATATTATTAATAAATAGAAAGCAACAAGAAAGGTCTCGGTCTGAATAGTAAGAAAACAGAAGTAATGGTCATATCGAAGGAACAATCATCACCATCATGCAGCATAAAAATAAACGAGACAAATCTGAAACAAGTGCAACGTCTGAAATGCTAGGGCACGTCATATGGAAGATGAATCACAGAAATAAAAAGCAGAATAGCTCAGGCCAAAATAGCATTTCAGAAAATGACAAATATCTTATGCAACAAAGCTATGTCAATAGAAATGAGAAAGAGAGTTCATCGATGATATATAGAACCAATTCTGACATATGGAAGCGAATCATGGACAGTAGACAAACAAATGAAAAGGCGATTAGACGACGCAGAGATGGGATTTTTTCAGAAGAATGTTGAAAGTTTCATGGACAGCTAAAAAGACCAATGAGGAAATTATCAGAGGCCAATACAAAAAGGGAGCTCCTAAAAAAACATCAGAAAGAAACTATCAACATTTTTCGGGGACATCATGAGAAGAGAAAAGTTGTAATACTTGGTTACAACTGGCAAAATAAAAGGAAAGAGAGATCGCGGACGACAATGAGAGAAAATACTGGATAGCTTGATGTCATGGCATGGAAAACAGTCAACAACAGAACTGATACGATGCATTGTAGATAGAAGATTGTGGAAGGATATGATAGCCTACGCCAACCGGTATGGCACATGATGATGAATAATAATATGTTAATAATAATATGTTAACAATAATATGTTAATAATCATTTTTTATATAAAATTCATTTTTACATATCTCGTTTACGGTTTTCAGACTCTGACTTGAGTGGACAAATCGATAACTTGTCGTGCTCCAAGACCGGAGGTGTGCCGTTCGAATCACGGGAGGGTCACACGTTTTTTCCTATCAGAGGCGAAAGAAAAACTCAGCCCCGAACACCTCGTGACGACAGCACTGAACAAGCGGCCTTTATTCTCCAGCCTCATAATTCACTGTGGCGATCCCAGAAATAGGATACATGCCGTAAAGATAGATCGATAGTTGATACTTTCATTCGTTTACAATTATATCTCTACATAGGATCTTGTGTGTCAATCACTATGCCAAACAATGTGAACAGATATCATCATCATCAAGTACTGGGCCTACTGGCGTAGGTGATCATGTCCCTCTACAACTTTCGATTAAGGCAATAATTTATCATTTCTGTTGTTGACCTTCTGCCAAGCCATTCTCTTAAGCTGTCTGTTATTTTTTCTCTTTGCTTCCCTCTATCTCTTCGTCCCTCAATTTTCTCAGTTGTTACATTATATTCCAATTGTTCTCTTCTCTTTACATGGCCAAAAAATGATAATTGTTTCTTCCTAATATTGGAAATTAGCTCTCTTTTTTCTTTGACTTATTTCAGAACATTTTCATTACTCTTCTTAGCTGTCCATAGTATTCTCAATATTCTTCTGTATAACCACATTTCTACAGACTCCAGTGATTTTCTTGTCTGTTGTCCTATTGTCCATAATTCACATCCGTATGTTAAGACTGGCTCTACATAACATTTAAGAACTCTTTTTCTTGTTTATATTGTCAAAAATGGATTGCATAGTCTCTTCCTCATTTTTTGGAAAGCTGCTTTTGCCTGAGCCATTCTGCATCTCACCTCAACTGTTAACAGATAACGCTCTGTAAATTATTGTTCTCAAGTGATCAATGTGCCTTTTTCTTGTCGTTATCAATCGACCGAAATATGTAATTGTCTCATCGTAAACTATCGATAACCATATGTAATTGTCTTGATAGTAATAGGCATCAGTGTGTCATTTTATTGGGAAAATAATAATCAGTGTGATACAATTGCTTTGTCGTAATAGATATCAATATTGAATATGCAATGGTTGTGTCGTTAATAACAATAGATATCAATATGTGTTAATTTATTATCGTTATTAACATGACCCAGAAAAATGTAACCGCATTTTCATTATATTTTTTTTTAAACTAGCAACAAGCTAATGAAGCACCGTCATTTATGATGTTGTCAAAAAGAAAAAGTAATGAAATGTAGATTTCAGGAAGTGATCTTAAAGTTGGTCAAATGGAATTCTTAAACTGTTCGTTTTTCATTCAGTCTATGAAGATCATACTTTCATAATTTTTCTGTAAGAGTGGATTCCAGAGTGGTTTATTAAGCAGATCTGATTCGTCAAATAATGACTGACCAAGACTGGCTGCTGACGATTGTCTAAAGCTGGCATTCTAGAGTTGAAGAGCGATAGTTTCCGAATGTTGTAGATAGGTTTAATTCACTGTTACCTTTGTTATCTCACTAAACTCTCAATAGTAATGTTATTCCCAATTAGACAAGCATCAATAATACTACCCCCCCCCCCCCTTCCACAGTCGTATTATAATGCACCAGCAAGAGAGCAGATAGCAAATAATGCAGCCAATCCCTCATGCGAACGTGGCACTAAATCGATGCAAGTTGTGTAAGTACAGTTGTTTTCAGAACTCTATTATTCCAGACATTAATGAAGTTTTAGTTACGTTTATGCATAAGCATGAAATGGTCAGGGACTTAGTGATAACTGTTGATAACATGAAACAGTGGTCGGATATGGTATGACAGGTCATCATTAGTATTGGTGTTCATTAATTAGTTCAAATCTTCAACACTGTCATCATCACCATCATCAGCAGAAATCGTAAACACAAGCTGGCGTAGATCTATATATTTGTCTTATCCAGTCTTTATTGCCGGCATCAGTAGTTGGTCTGTAAGGAGCCATTGATGCTTAGTTTCCATTGTTTTTTTAAGGTCATCCTCTCCTCCCATTTCCAGGAATTATTATCTCCTTTATTATTCTTTCTTTAATATTGTTTTACATAAATGTTACAGTTTTTATATTTTTTATTCGTCACAAATATGATATTTTTAATGAAAATAGGCATTTATGGCCTTTGGCGTTTTTCTACAAATAATTATTTGTCAACAGCTTAATCATATATTGTAATGGGTGCTGTTTTACTGAGCAGCTTCTCTCGTGACTCAATCTGCCAACATTGGATAGACAGAATCAACAGCAGGATGAATTAGATGTATTGAAGCATATCGATGGATTGTGGAATTAAAACAGCAAGGAAACTACAAATGCACCGGATGTCAACGACTGAAGTTGTAAAAAAAAGGATAGAGCACTTTGTGCTTCCTCGATACACGACAGAGTACAAGTAGAAACGAGGAAGAGGAATTTCTATGAAATAAAAAGTGTAACGGCGCGTTCTGCTGAACACACAATCTCCATAGTTAGATTTTCAATGATACAACATTGACCAACATATATCATAATGATATGGATGAAACAACGATTTAAAAACTTAGAGAAATAAATTAACTGCGCAAAGAAGAAAGCAAAGAAGATAAAATAATCGATGAAACAATTAATAACTTCCAAGCCAACAGAGAATGTTCTGAAAGGATTATTAATTTAGAAAAAAAAGAACATTAAATCAAGACTCATGATGAAGAGATGACAACAAACAGGAAGTTTTGTTTTAAGACGCGCCTACAGGCCTTAGAGTCTCGCCCTCAATTAAAACGTTCAAGATATACCAAGTGCTTCGTGTAGTTCAGTCTTTAACTTAATTAAAACTATAAATATTCAGAAAATCAGTTGCTGTGATGCTGTAAGAAATGTTAAATTATTATAATGCAATAGTAATCTTTCTTCCTCTTCTTTTGTCTTCTTTCAGCTCTTCCGACAATTCTTCGTCACTAACCCTTAAAAAAAGATCGTTATATTGGAGTAGTTGCATTGCATTGTTATCTATAGCAAGTTACGATAACTGCTCTTATGGCCCAATACGTCTGAATTGGTGCTATTGTTTAGTACCGGGTTGTCGTCTCTTTCTATCCATACTGGTTTGGCTACACTAATTAGCCTGGCTACCAAAGTACCGGGTCGTCGTCTGTCTCTCTCGTTCCATACTCGCTTGGCTACACTAATTGGCCTGGCTACCAGAGTATCGGGAGGTGGAATCGAATTTTCATCGCTGACCAAGACGGAAGTGGTCAGCTATGAGTCGCAGACCATTTTCAACTTAGGTGCTGCCAGACATCTTGGCCTATGTAGTCTTTCAATTTCTTCAATTCTTTCACGTTTCACTTCCTCTTTCTATTCTATTTTACTACTACCACTTTTCTCTTCTATTTCTTAGCTCGATTCTTAAAGTTACTCGTTTTAATTTAAAAGTAGCATTTTAATAATAATCAGGGACATTTTGGGACATTTTGGGCCATTTGTGGGAAGATGTCCAGAATCTAGAACATCCCACTTATTCTTTAAGGTGAAATTTTAATGCAAGTGGTTTTAAAAATGTGACACCACAGAAACAAAAAACGTAAAATTGTAAGCTAAATTAAAGACGTGTATTTATTTATTTTATAGACGTATTAATTATACAGACGTATGATACTTTTATAGTTATTGTATGATACTTTTATAGTTAATGCATGATATTTTTATAGTTAATGTGTGATACTTTTATAATTAATGCTTTATACTTTTATAGTAATGCATGATACCTTTACAGTTAATGTGTGATACTTTTATAGTTAATGTATGATACTTTTATAGTTAATGTATGATACTTTTACCTTGTATTTTCCCTTCCAATATTACTTTTATTAGGCTGTTGTGTCCTTTGATATACCCCAAAAATTTCATTTGTCTTGTCCTTCTAAAAGTGTCGTATTCTATTATATTTATTATTTACATCCTGTATAAAGTTCCTCTGCGTTTGATTTACCACAAAACATAACATTGTCAGCTTTTTCAAACGTTCGTAATAAACCACTAAACCTGGCTTCCACTTGTTGTTATCCCTGACATAACTCTGTCTAGAACATTCTACTAGTAGCTTTGCTCAGGTTTCAAGACAGGAAGTCGTGTCAAGAAAAGCACGACCAGCGGTAAATAAGAAAACTGAACTACCAACTTAAACAAAACAAAAAAAATATATATTCTGTTTTCTTTCTTCACCGTTAATGGATATGTTTTTTTTAATGCTATCTCCACGTGTACGGGTGGGTTGTTTCATTACATTGGATTGTGACGTCTGAAAATATTTTTATTTTCAATTAATGTTATTTTATATTTTCTTTAACACGAACTCCAAAACATTTTGTGTAAACCTGCGATGAAGGCAGGGGCGTAGTCACGACAGGGATAAATGGAGTCAAAAACTTCTCTTGCCCTCCACGCCCCCACCCCTACAAAAAAACCTATTTACACACTCGCACAAGTAATAGTTTTTTTTTTCTTCAAAATTATCAATAGTAAAAAAAAATAATATTTCTTGAATCTACGCACTTGAGACTATCATCATGTGCGTTATACGGTTTTTATCTCTACAATAAATTCATTAAAAAATATTTATTTACTTAGTATTCCATTACTTATAATTTGTATTGTTTTATCGAACCATACTATCAATTCTTCCTAAATCTATCCTTTATAATTGTATCGATTTCTCTTCTCTCTATTATCAACACAATTACCCTTCTTAAAGTTATTGACCAATTAAATTTATTTGTGTTAAAATAAATTATCATTTATATTTGATTTCATGCAAACAATTAACAAAAAATATAACAATACAAGTAACGGAACTACAAGTAACTATTAAAACAAATACAATTTGTTGCTTTTTAATGAGAACCAGCACGAAAGTGATGCCCGTAGTTTATGTATTTTGCTGAAGTCTTGGCGTGTGATCGTTAGAAAAGTGTCCTTCATTCATTGCTACCAATGAAAACCACCACGATTTCACCAATGTCTGTTTTGGATTATAGTTGTTTCGGATATAGGTCGTGGGGCCATTACCAGTCTTGAAGTGTTTGTTGCTAAGTGGACATCGTTGGGTGTTTTGGATTATAGTGGGTTCGGAGATAGGTCATGAGGCCAGTACGAGTCTTGACGAGTTTGTTGCTAAGTGGACATCGTTGGGTGTTTTGGATTATAGTGGGTTCTGAGATAGGTCATGAGGCCAGTACGAGTCTTGACGTGTTTGTCGCTCTGTGGACATTGTTGTGTAAAAGTAAAGTAAAGTAAAGAGCCCCCGTCACGCCAAGTAGCGTATAGGGAATATGGTGTTAGTGACCATACATTTTACAGATCTTCGACAAATGATTTTGGGGGTAATGTGGTCGGTATTACGCCCGTGCCGCTTTATTTTTCTAGAAAAAAAAATCCTTTACCCATTAAAGGCTAGGTAAACCCGGAAGCCGTGGGTTGAGATCGAACCCTACCTATTGTCCTTTGTAGTCCAGTTCACTAACCACTGAGCTATCGCGGCTCCCCATATCTTAGACATACTGAAGCCAAACCTGACTCTTAGTTCTCGAAGTTTCAAAAGTTGCTGTCATCATTTATAACGGTTATATATTTACAAAGTGTCTGTTTCAATGTTGGAACTTTGCCAACAATGGAAGTTTGGTCTCCGCCCTTGGATGAAGTCCATCTTGACCAAACAGAAAAATAATATTGCTCTGCTGTGTGACGTCAACGCTGGTTTTTTTTTTTTTTTTTTTTAATAAAAGAAAGGCTCGGTGTAATTAAAAAAAAACGTAGCAGTTTCCAGCACTGTCACGTGTTTCATAAAATTGAAAGTGTGATGGGTATCCCTTCAAAACACCGCGTATTGCATAATTACATATTTTAAATAATTACCAATAACAAGATTAATGTTTTTACAAATCTAGCGGGACTTAACAAGTTACGTCACAGTTCGAACTTAAATAAATAAATATTTGTTTTGTATTGTTTTCGGTGGGAGCATGCTGATTTCACAAATAAAGAAAAAGTTCGTGAAGGAGGTGTTTTCAGCGAGTAAAAGTCAGCAGAGAGATTTCGGTGTGTTCTTTTTTCTTTTTTTTTTAGAGAAATGAGTAAGGAAGATGGAGAGGTTATATTTTGTGAGGTATGAATCCAGAGGATGGTCAAAGCGTGGTTTTTTAAGAAATATTCTTTTCTTTCACTCCTTTAAATTCTTATACCTCACGATGCTCGGTTTAATCTCTCTTTCTCCTGTTCCCTCATATATATATATATATATAAGTAAGTAAAATAAAGAGCCCTCGTCACGCCAAGTGGCGTATAGGGAATATGGTGTTAGTGACCATAAATTTTATAGACCTTCGACATATGATTCTTGGGGTAATGTGGTCGGTATTACGCCCGTGCCGCTTTAATTTCCCCGAAAAAATCCGGTACCCATTTAAGGCTGGGTGAACCCGGAAGCCGTCGGTAAGGATCGAACCCGGCCTCTTGTCTTTTGTAGTCTAGTTCACTAACCACTGAGCTATCGCGACTCCCATATATATACGTCTTTCTCAATAACTATCAAATTATGGCTCGGCATATTTTACTCAAAATCAAGCTCTCATTTTCTCTCAAAGTCTCTGGCTTCAGTTTTTCATACTCTACCACACCAACATTCATACCCACTCTCATAAAGGTGTACACTTTCAAATACACAATCTCTCTCTCTCTCTCTCTCTCTCTCTCTCTGCGATCAAGACTCAATCAGAGTAGGATTCCAGACTCTGTCATGAAGTCAGCTATCTGTTTAAGCGAATCGATTGCCCCATATAGTTTGTCTTCCAGGGAGGTGGGCGTGGACCACATTGCTCTTCTCAGGTCTCTTCTCGACACAATCTCAAATACAATTACATTGCAGACATACTCTTTCTTTCATTAGCTCAATCTCACGTACATACACACACTCTGAAACACAAATATTCTCTTTCACAAACACAATCTCACAGTCATTCTCTTTCATAAACACAATCACACGTATAATCATTCTTTCATAAACACAATCTCAAATACAGTCATTCTCTTTCATAAACACAATCACACATACAGACATTCACTTTCATAAACACAATCTCACATATAATCATTCTCTTTCATAAACACAATCTCGCATACAGTCATTCTCTTTTATAAACACAATCTCACATATAATCATTCTCTTTTATAAACACAATCTCACACATAATCATTCTCTTTCATAAACACAATCTCACATATAATCATTCTCTTTTATAAACACAATCTCACATATAACCATTCTCTTTCATAAGCACAATTTCACAAATAACACTCTCTTTCATAAGCACAATCTCACATATAATCATTCTCTTTCATAAGCACAATCTCCATAATATAAACATTCTCTTTCATAAACACAATCTCACATACAATCATTCTCTTTCATAAACACAATCTCACACACAGTAATTCTCTTGTATAAATACAAACACACTCCCTTCCTCTCTCTCTCTCTCTCTCTCTCTCTCTCTATCCCCCCACCACCGAAATTCTTCCCTTCACTCTTATGCTCTTAAGTCTATTAAATACTTGTTTATTTCCCCCCTCCCCTCTTTTTCTCTTTTTTGCTAACAAAAACACGCACATTCTCTGGCTCTTTATTTCTCTGTAAGAATTCACATGATCGTGAGTGTGTGAGTGTCGTTCTGTGTGTAAATGCCTAAACACGAAAGCAAGCGAGTGTACCTTATTTGTGTGTGAGTGTATATATAAATGTAACTGATGGTGTATGTGAGAATGAAAGTGTGAGTGTGAGACTTTAACAACAAAATAACACAAGCTATTCCGTCTACTGGCATCTAAATAGTCTACTTTTCCTGGAAGTCAGACCACGTGACCGGTACTACCGAACTTTTGTAGGTTGTCTCTTAAGTCGAAACTTCAAGAGAGCACTTCTCACTGCTAAGAGAAGTGAGTTTTAAAAAAAAAATGTAAAGTACCCCCGTCACGCCACGTGGCGTATTGGGAATATGGTGTTAGTGACCATAAATTTTACAGACCTTCAGCACATGATTTTTGGGGGCAATGTGGTCGGTTTAACGCCCGTGCCGCTTTACTGTCCCAGAAAAAATCCGGTACCCATTAAAGGCTGGGTGAACCCGGAAGCCGTCGGTTGGGATTGAACCCTACCTCTTGTCCTGTGTAGTTCAGTTTACTAACTACTGAGCTATCGCGGCTCTCGAGAAAAGTGAGTAGGTTTGTTAAAACAACGCCGTTCTAGACTTTTCTCTCTGTTACGCACATTTTTTTTTTTTTTTTGCCAATATCATCTCTTATTCCATCACTCATCTCTTTTTTACTTTTCTTCTCTTTTCGTTCATACTTTTTTTTTTTTTACATTATCTCTCCTCCATCATTTCTTTCTTCTATTTCTCTTTCTCCATCTCACATTCTTTCTCGTATGTCGTTACCTTTTTTTTTTTAAACTTCATCCCTTTTCTCTATATCGTTTTTCATTTCTCCCTTTCTCCAATTTTCCCAGCCTTTCACATTTTCCCGCTTCCGTTTTCATCAAATTTCTTTATTTTTCCTTTTCTTCTTTCTTTTTCTTATTATTTCTCTCCAATTCTTCTCTACTCTTTCACTCATGAAATGGCCCAAACTTTTTTCTTTATATTTCAGGCACTTAAGAAGCTTTCTGATCAATTCTCAGACTTTATATGCGCGGGTTCTCACGCTAGCTTGTTTAATGCACCTTTAGTACTGTGTTTTTTTTTCAGTTGAACAAAGCAAATATGACAAATAAAATGATATTGTTGATAATGATACTTAGAGGATAGCTAGCAAAACTATCATAAACTATTCCAAACTTAACGTTTAGCAGAAATAATCGTCTCTTTGTGTAACGGCCAGTAATTTCTCGTTGATAATACTGTCACTGTTAACGATACAGTTCACTTATGTTGTATCATCTCTTATTAAATTATATATGTCTATGTATGACTGTAGTGATTATACATTAAGTGTAATCTCTTACATCCTTTATTTTTTTCCGTCTTTTATTTTAATCTTTAAATGGGAGATGTCATCATCTTATGTTCTCTTACACATTCGACCGCTAGTTAATACTTTCTCTTCCGTTATTCACATTTCATAGCACTTTCGTTCCGTATTCACTTACACATTCAACAGACTAGTTTTTGCCCTTTCTTGTGTTACTCTCATATTTTCGAGTGTTTGATGTCTTTGTTACGCTCATTAATAACTAAAATATCATTCAAACGTAAATAATTACTTTAGCTAAACTATTTCACTATTTGAGTGTTGGGCCACAAATATAAACCACTTCCAAACATATCAATTTCAAGAATCTGGGGACTGTACTAATCGCATTACAACATCATCCATAAATGCTGAACAATTTCTATTATTTGAACTAACTTGTCACTTTAAGATTGAAACAAATGGCTGTGTCTTACCTTTTTTCTTCACACATAACTAACAGTCGGGGTTATTATTTCTCCTTCAGATGAAAGAGATGAGAGTTAAGATGGGCACAACCAAAAACGAGAAACTTAGTGGGCATATAAGAAGACTTATCAACCAACACAGAACTGGAGTCGTAAGTCGCTGGACACTGCGAGACTTGCTGAGGAAGGGATCTGATCACCTATGGACATGTTCGGAGTGCAATGATGATGACCCACAAATAACTCAATAACAGTTTAGGGTTTCTTTTTATATTCCTTTGTTACTCTCCTATCTACAACACTTTTGTTCCCATCTATCTGTCTCATCAGTATATTTTTTTTACTGTTTTTTTTCCTTCCAAAGTGCATTCGTTTTACAGCTCCAACCTTGAATCTTTATCCTCTTGATATAGTTTGTGACCCAATCCCAACTTCAGATATTCATTTCTCGTTTCATTTCAGATTCATGCGATACACGTCACTAAATGTTTGTTATTTTAATTGATTATCTCCCTATTATTATCAGACTGTTTATCCCATCGCCAGGTATGTTTAACATATTTATAGACACATATCTGCAACAAAATAAACAACATCGAAGCAACTACAAGTCATCTTAAGGTGTACGTGAGCAATGTTTTCATTTATCATTGGCTTAAAGCAATGCTTACAAGTTGTGAGTTTAGCATCGACTTTGAGTAACGTTAAACAATAATTGTTTATCTTAGCTTCCGTTGTGCTAACGCTTGCTGGAAGACTTAGGCATGACTCACTCAAAAAGAGAATTAGTTGTCCAAGTCAAAAGTTCAAGGTTCTCATCTAATTTATATTCCAGCCAATCAAAATTGGAATCTGTGTTAATGAATTCCAATATGTATATGAATATTTAGATTCACTGCATGAGTTACAAGCAATGGGCTCCTTTGGCACTACATTCAAATTCTCTTTCCTCTTCTTCTTTCCTTCCTCACTCGCATTTTAGCGTTGATAGGAGATGTAATTTAGGGTCGTTTGCTCTTCTGTTGACCTCTACTACTGTTCTGTTTTCTAGTGTTACTAATATTCCATCAATGTATCATTTTTTCATGGTCGACCCATGTTCTCGCAACGTTTATTGAAGGCTCGTTGTGTTGTGTTTTGATCTTTGTGCCTCATCACGTGGCCAAACCATTTTTATCTGTGGTTTCTTTATGTATTCTGTGATGGGGATTATTTCTGGCTTTTTTCTCAGTTCTTTATTTCTGATCTTATCTCTCAGGCTGTTTCCTGTCATTCATCTAACACATTTCATCTCAGTAGTGGTGATTTTTCTTGCATCTAGGGTCCAGGTTCGGTATTGGTAGCACATGATGGGATGAAGATTGTATTGTAAGAGTCCCGTTCTGCCTTTACAGTTATTTCCATGTTGGGCATTAGTGGTGATATCTGTCCAATGATTTGACAAGCTTTGTTGCATCTTGAGTTTATTTTGGGCTGATTGTGAATTGTCGTTTGTCACTAGACTTCCAAGGTATTTAAATTCTTCTACTTGTTTTAGTTGTCTAAAGTCTATTGTTATGTTTATAATCTGTTTCTCTTTTGCAATATCCACGTCGTCTGTTTTGTTGATGTTCATGTTGTATTGAGTGTCTATGCTGTTGAGTCTATTTACATGTTCTTGCAGGTCGTCTATTTTTCCATGTATAAGTGTCTGATTGTCTGCAAATAGACTTTCGTCGATCTCCTCTGTCTCTGATGGATTGACTAACTTAAATATGTAGTCCGTGAACGTCATGACAATAAGGGAGGTACTACGCACTTCTGTATTATTCCATCTAACTATTGGTTGAAATATATTTAACAATTAATTATGGGGAAGTGAATTATTTAAATTGGTGGTCTGAGCGTAGTGAAGACAGATAATAATAAATGAATGTTATTATGAGCAGAAACTTTCGAGGTGACAGATCAACGAATCGTTTCATGGGAAGTCGTATGTTTAAAACACTCGAAACATCTACAAATAATCACCAACAGAAAAATAAACAAACAAAGGGCAATAGACAGTCGGAAGCAGGATCGAACATGTACTTCTCGACTCAGCTCTTTGCCAGTGGAAACTTTGCATTACGGTCCACTACCAGCTAAGCAACCTGGCAGGTTGAAACGATTCGTTGAGTGTAGCGATATAATTTTTAGAAAACGTTTTTGCTTTTCATTTCTGTTGAAGGTTGCAGTTATCATAAATTACAGGCGGAGTTGCGTGGTATAGAATGATAGTTGTAGAATGAAGATCAATAAACATTTCAAAGTTATGCTTCATAAAATGATAATATTTGACATGCGAAAAAGTAACCCGGCACTCGAGCACTCCGAACCATTAGATCACACTCAATAGTTTAGTGCAGACTCTTGTCTGGATTTTACATTGATTAAGTGCTGACTGAACTCAAGTACTCACTCACGCTCTCAGTACGAGAGCTTTCTACACACGTTCTTTGTGGTGCTCACCAAAACTAGAAAAGAACTTTGTAAATTTATTGACAGTTATCCTGCTCCCTCATAGTTTCTTTCTTTCTCTACCCTAATGTAGATTTAATTTGTAGTTTCAGATGTCACTATAGATTCCAATTTCTGATTCTATTCCTACCTCTGTCGCTCATCTCTTCATCGTTCTTTCTGCTTTTATTTATTTACAACTCTCCATAAATATCCTTTCTCTTACTCTCTTACTAACCTACCTCCCCCCTCAGACCGCGTATCTTACCAACGAATCAGTCAGTCCGACGCCATAAGGATGTCAGAACATCCGTCGTTTTTCTTCGATCATTGCCAAGTCAGCAATAATAGATAACCTTACATGTTTGAGGGAGCCGCGATAGCTCAGTGGTTAGTGAACTGGGCTGGACTACAAAGGACAAAGGGTAGGGTTCAATCCCAACCGACAGCTTCCGGGTTCACCCAGCCTTAAATGGGTACTGGATTTTTTCTGGGAAAGTAGAGCGGCACGGGCGTAATGCGACAACATTACCCCAAAAATCATGTGCCGAAAGTCGGTATAATTTATGGACACTAACACCATATTCCTTATACGCCACTTGGCGTGACGGGGGCTCTTTACTTTTTTTTTTTACATGTTTGCTTCAGTACCTATGTCTCTTTATTTATCTCTAATAAACAGATCTATGTTTGAGTTTCGTCGTTGTCTTGTAATGATGCGCGCTCCTCAGCCTTCTTCATTGTTCTCCCACTTTTACCCTCTTGTATAAATAGTCACTCATATTCTTTCTCTCTATTTCTCTCTCTATCTATTTCTCTCTCTCCATATATATATATATATATATATATATATATATATATATATATATATATATATATATATATAGGAATGTAGTGTAATTATTTTGATGACTCCATGAACTAAATAAAACTATCTGTGTTTATGCTGATACAATCCCAGTGACCTAAAGTAATAAATATATGCTTGTTTCGTAAAGGAAAAAAATCTTCTTCCTCTTCATTCCTTCCTCGTCTGCCTTTCAGCGTCGAGGGGAGATATAATTTGCGGTATTTTGCTCTTCTGTTCGCCTCTGCTGCTGTTATATTTCCGAATGCTTCTATTATTATATCGACCAATCTTTTTCGTGGTCGACCCTTGGGTCTGGTGTTCTCACAACGTTTGTTGAAGGCTCGTTGTGTTGTGTTTTGTTCTTTCTGCATTGTCACGTGGCCAAATCATTTTATATGTTGTTTCCTTTTATATTCTATGGCGGGGGCTATTCCTGGTTTTTTTCTCAGTTCTTCATTTCTGATCTTATCTCTCAGACTGTTTCCTGTCATTCGTCTAACACATTTCATCTCTGTAGAGGTTATTTTTCTTATTGTTCTTGCATCTAGAGTCCAGGTCTGGCATTGGTAACACAACGTTGGGATGAAGATTGTATTGTAAAGTGCTCGTTTTGCCTCCAGAGTTATTTCCTTGTTTGACAATAGTGATGATAACTGTCCCGATGATTTGACAAGCTTTGTTGCATCTTGATTCTATCTCTGCTGTTTGAGAATTATCGTTTGTCTTTAGACTTCCTAGGTATTTGAATTCCTCTACTTGTTTTAGTTGTCTGCCTTCTATAGTTATGTTGGTGTTCTATTTATTTTTGGCGACATTCATGACTTCTGTTTTGTTGATGTTGATTTTCATGTTGTATTTTGTGCCTGGGATGTTGAGTTTGTTTAAGTGTTTGTATGAAGGAAGAAAATGATTGTCATAAAATAATCGTTCCCACTTCTTGACTACATTCACAATTGTCTAACTACCAGCTCAAACAGAAAGGCCGTCCAAGAGGCCGGAGAATATTAAATGTGTTCAAATTTGGAAAAACCAAGTGCACATAGGGGACCTTAGCATTTTAACGTCTATCTCTGAAGTGACTTGTTAGGGCTGTCCCGTGCGCGCGGAGGTCAAATCAACTAACCAATAATAAAACTCTGTACAGTAGCGGTTAGTACTCATGTTCAACTTCGCACTGATGTTTTGTATAAATCTTTCCTTCACACTGATGTTTTGCATAAATCTTTCCTTCACACTCGTGATTTGTATAAATCTCGTTCCTTCACTCTGGTGTTTTGTATAAATCTCTTTCCTTCACTCTGGTGGTTTGTATAAATCTCTTTCCTTCTCTGGAGGTGCGCGTGGCCGTGCGGCTAAAACCACTGTTCCACTAGCTGAAAAGCCGGTAGACAGAAATGATTTTATCTATCCGGAGTGAAATAAAAATCCCAAGTCTCACACGTCGTGGCGACTGCTTGACCAAACGGCCTTTATCCATCGGGTTCTATCGTCGCCCCCCCCCCCCCCCGACATACACCAGCAATGGTACTATGTGTTGTAAAGATAGTTTTTTTAGTTATTTTTTTTCCTTCTTCACTCTGGCGTTTTGTATAAATCTCTTTCCTTCACTCTGGTGTTTTGTATAAATCTCTTCCCTTCACTCTGGTGTTTTGTATAAATCTCTTTCCTTCACTCTGGTGTTTTGTATAAATCTCTTTCCTTCACTCTGGTGATTTGTATAAATCTCTTTCCTTCACTCTGGTGATTTGTATAAATCTCTTTCCTTCACTCTGGTGATTTGTATAAATCTCTTTCCTTCACTCTGGTGATTTGTATAAATCTCTTTCCTTCACTCTGGTGTTATCTATCAATCTTTTCTTCACTCTGATGTTTTGCATCAATCACTTTCATAAAGCTTTTAGCTATCTGTCCCCATATATGTGCCTTCACTTTTGAAGAAAAGATATTGAAAAAAGTATGCAGCTACAGATATGTACGACACAACAGATCTCGAGACAAGACAGATGCGTTCATTTACTGCCTCCTTTTAAGAGTGGACCACAAGGAAATGTGTTATCAATAGGCGTCAGACTTCTAATAGTAAATAGCTGTGCTGGTGCCATAGTAGTAATACTACAGGAAGAGTATCTCATTTTGAACAGGTGTAAGGGTATAGATAAGACTTAATAAGATACGAACATTCTCGGCTTAGAATACAGGTAGACAATGCTGATCGTTTCTGTTGCGTGAATAAATAACTGTACAGCATTTATCATCTGTACATGTCTACCGTGGGAATAGGGGGGAGGGGGGGTGGAGGAGATGAAATAGAGAAAGAGATAATGGGGGTAGAGATGAAAGAGAGAGAGAGAGAAGAGAGAGAGAAAAAGAGAGGCAAAGGGAGAAAGAGAGAAGAAAAGGAGAAAGAGAAGAGAGAGAGAGAGAGAGAGAAAAAAGAGAGAAAGAGAGAAAGAAAGAGAGATAATGGGGGAGGAGATGAAAGAGAGAGAGATAATGGGGGAGGAGATGAAAGAGAGAGAGAAGAGAACGAGAACGAGAGAGAGAAAAAGAGAGATAAAAGAGAGAGAGAAAAAAAAGAGAGAAAGAGAGAAAAGAGAGAAAATAGAGAGAGAACAAGAGAGAGAAAGAAAGAGAAAGAGAGGAAAGAGAGAAGAGAAAGAGATAGAAAAAAGAGAGAAAGAGAGAAAAAAGAGATCGAAAGAAAAGAGAGAGAGAAAAGATAGAGAAAAAGAGAGAAAAAGAGGGACAGAAAAAAGAGTGTGTGAGAGAGAGAGAGAAATGAGAGATAAAAAAATAAAGACAGAACGAGACATTGAGAGAAAGAAAGAGAGAGAGAAATAGAGAAATAGAGAGAGAAAAAAGCCAGAGAGAGACACTTAACTGACTTGAGATTGAAGGCCAATTCCAATGCAGTCTCCGTGAGACGTGTTCGGGTCGAAGTTTTTGATGACATCCCTGATAGAAAATAACCTCTTCTTTTTTAAACTCTATCGAGATTCGAACCCGCGACCTCCTGGTTTGAAGCGCTCCAAGTTATTAATTTGACCACGCGCTCTCTTTGATTCATTGTGCGAATAAATGCCAAAAAATATCGGAAATCGATCATCTCGAAGCACAGTTAAAAACACGTTGCTTTCCTGCGTGTAGAAATGGAGCTCTGTTTTGTTTGAGAAAGCATTTCTGATTAATATCTACCAACAATGGATGCTCCGGTCTAAAATAGTAGACATCATGAAATAGCAATAAACTGGTAAAAACAAACATGAATATTCATAATGTAAGTAAAGTTAAAATGTAAATTACGAGATTTAAATCGGCGTCGTAACACTTGAGTTTCTACCCATATGTGCTCGGCCGCCTATCCAGAAGTTTTCGTAGACTTCAAGATAATGACGTTCCGAAACTCACGATGCGACATTCATAAACCTTCCCAGAGTACTCTACCCTGGTACCCATTTCTGCCAGCGGCTGGGTCGACCGCGAAAATATTTTTTTTTCAACCACGAGTACAACTAACACTGCTTCAGCGGGAATCGAAAACGAGTTGTCCAAACGCCAGTTACCCACCCAGTCGGGCGGTTTTCCCAACTAGGCTACCGAGGCCACATCAATGTAAGTAATCGACAACAATTTAAAAAAAAAAATGAAATATTATGTGTCCGCTTGCTTTTGTGGGTAAAAATTCATGATGCACTTCAAGTTCACAAAGTATTGTATTACACATACCTATCACACATTTAAAAAAAAACAACGCATAATTACAATGAACCATTTATCCTTCGTTCATTGAAAATATTTCTAGATAAACTCAAAATTGAGATCGACTCACTAAGACCGGAAGTAGAAACATTTGTTAAAAAAGTAAAATGTTACAAATAAGTTCGCACTCCACCCAAAATTCTGTATCAGTTATAAAAGCTCTAAAAAACAATCAAAGTAACGAGTTTGGTGGTCCGATAGAGGAATTAACGGAAATAATACATCGATTTAACGACGGGTAGCTGTCTGCTTCTATTTAAATGGAAATGTTAAAACACGAATACCCGCCTACGCAAACGAAAATTTAAACTAAAATAAAATAGAAATTGGAATGAATTATGTCATAACATGAAGGTTGCCTAAAATCTGACTCTAAAAAGAAGACTTACTCATTAAGAAGAAGCTTCTACTGTAAGCCTCAGCGACCATATTTACAATTACCAAATGCCAATGTTGGAGGGACAAATAAACAGTAGACTACTTCTATTAATACTGTGCTGTCTACTTTATCAAACAAGCAGAAGAGAGATGTTGTCTTTCTAGACGAGACGGAGTGACAGACAATATGATGACGATAAAAGCTTGCGCAGACAACCAGCTTGATGTAATTATGTTTGAGAGCCGAGTTGTGCTGACAGTATTGACTGTGTGCTACTAAAACATTCTGTTAAACATACTTTCTTTCTTTCTTTTATTACTTATTCTATTTCTTTTCGCTTTCCTCAATTTCGCTTTTCTACTCTCTCACTCTCTCTCTCTCTCTCTCTCTCTCTCTCTATATATATATATATATATATATATATATATATATATATATATATCACCATCAAGTACCGGGCCTACTGGCGTAGGTGATCATGTCACTCCACAACTTTCGATCTCGGCAGCTATTTATCATTTCTGTTGTTGACCTTCTGCCAAGCCATTCTCTTAAGCTGTGTGTTATTTTTTCTCTTTGCTTCCCTCTATCTCTTCGTCCCTCAATTTTTCCAGTTGTTACAATATATATATATATTCCAGTTATTCTCTTCTCATTACATGGCCAAAAAATGAAAATTGTAGGTCAGGTCGGGTAATTTTACCTCCTACTGTATGCAGTAAACATTACAACCTGTGGCTGCCCTGCTGCCTTGCAGGTAAGCTCGGGAGAGTAAAAGGCTAAGGGAGGGTACCCCGAAGTAAAACAACCCAACTGCCTTGTGGGTGAGATATTTTAGTCAAAGGCTAGCGGAGCCAACCGTAAACAAACCGACGGAAGAAAACAGAAAACCGCCGTCGTAATTTCTTTGTACAATCATTATATATATATATATATATATATATATATATATATATATATATATATATATATAGAGAGAGAGAGAGAGAGAGAGAGAGAGAGAGAGAGAGTTTGAGTTATTTACGGGTCATGATTATTGCACTCCGAACATGTCCATAGCTGCTCAGATCCCTTCCTCAGAAAGTCTCGCAGTGTTCAGCGACTGACGATTCCAGTTCTGTGTTGGTTGATTAGTCTTCTTACACGCCCATTATGTTTCTCGTTTCTAGCTGTGCCCATCTTAACTCACATCTCTTTCATCAGAAGGAGTGACGTCGACTCATGGTTGTCGAAGTCATGTGCCCTTCCCACATCTCGGAGGGCATTGACGATGTCCGCCCGATCTATTGATTCGCCGTCTACAACGACAGCACAGCTAGCCAATCTGTCCGCTCTTTCATTATCCAGCACTCCTGCATGTCCTGGGATGTAGAAAAACGTGACCTTACGAATTTTTTACTTCTGCATTGACTCTATTCATTGCATGCGTACAGAGCACGCCTCCACATTTTTTACTATCATGGTCATCAAATGACTCAGTATGCAGGTGTGGGTTTAGTTTTTAGCAGTAGGTAGACAAGTCAGATAGGACCTAATAATTGATCAATCCTGTCTGCTGTTTCTTTAATTTTTTTTTCTGGTGCATTTTCTGATGTATCAATGTGTGACGTTTTATGTGTTAATGTGTGAAATCTTACATATTAATGTGTGAAATCTTATTTGTTATTGTGTGATGTTTGATGTGTGAAGTCTGATTTATTAATGTATGAAGAGTCTGATATGTTAATGTGTGAAATCTGATGTATTAATGTGTGAAATTTGATGTATTAAACCTTAACACATCAGACTTCGCACATTAATGCATCAGACTCACACTTGAACACATCAGAGTTACACATGAACACATCAGACTCACACTTGAACACATCAGACTCACACTCGAACACATCAGACTCACACTTGAACACATCAGACTCACACATGAACACATCAGACTCTCACTTGAACACATCAGACTCACACTTGAACACATCAGACTCACACTTGAACACATCAGACTCACACTTGAACACATCAAACTCACACTTGAACACATCAAACTCACACTTGAACACATCAGACTCACACTTGAACACATCAGACTCACACTTGAACACATCAGACTCACACTTGAACACATCAGACTCACACTTGAACACATCAGACTCTCACTTGAACACATCAGACTCTCACTTGAACACATCAGACTCTCACTTGAACACATCAGACTCTCACTTGAACACATCAGGCTCACACTTGAATACATCAGGCTCACACTTGAATACATCAGGCTCACACTTGAATACATCAGGCTCACACTTGAACACATCAGACTCACACTTGAACACATCAGACTCACACTTGAACACATCAGGCTCACACTTGAATACATCAGGCTCACACTTGAATACATCAGGCTCACACTTGAATACATCAGGCTCACACTTGAATACATCAGACTCACACTTGAATACATCAGGCTCACACTTGAATACATCAGGCTCACACTTGAACACATCAGACTCACACTTGAACACATCAGACTCACACTTGAACACATCAGGCTCACACTTGAATACATCAGACTCACACTTGAACATATCAGACTCACACTTGAATACATCAGACTCACACTTGAACACATCAGACTCTCACTTGAACACATCAGACTCACACTTGAACACATCAGGCTCACACTTGAATACATCAGGCTCACACTTGAACACATCCGACTTCACACTTGAACACATCCGACTTCACAATTGAACACATCAGACACTCACTTGAACATATCAGACTCACACTTGAACACATCAGACTCACACTTGAACACATCAGACTCACACTTGAACATATCAGACTCACACTTGAATACATCAGACTCACACTTGAACACATCAGACTCACACTTGAACACATCAGACTTACACATGAACACATCAGACTCACTCTTGAACACATCAGACTCACACTTGAACACATCAGTCTTCACACTTGAACACATCCGACTTCACAATTGAACACATCAGACACTCACTTGAACATATCAGACTCACACTTGAACACATCAGACTCACACTTGAACATATCAGACTCACACTTGAACACATCAGACTCACACTTGAACACATCAGGCTCACACTTGAACACATCAGACTTCACACTTGAACACATCCGACTTCACAATTGAACACATCAGACACTCACTTGAACATATCAGACTCACACTTGAACACATCAGACTCACACTTGCACACATCAGACTCACACTTGAACACATCAGACTCTCACTTGAACACATCAGACTCACACTTGAACACATCAGACTCTCACTTGAACACATCAGGCTCACACTTGAATACATCAGGCTCACACTTGAACACATCAGACTCACACTTGAACACATCAGACTCACACTTGAACACATCAGGCTCACACTTGAATACATCAGACTCACACTTGAACATATCAGACTCACACTTGAATACATCAGACTCACACTTGAACACATCAGACTCTCACTTGAACACATCAGACTCACACTTGAACACATCAGGCTCACACTTGAATACATCAGGCTCACACTTGAACACATCAGACTTCACACTTGAACACATCCGACTTCACAATTGAACACATCAGACACTCACTTGAACATATCAGACTCACACTTGAAACACATCAGACTCACACTTGAACACATCAGACTCACACTTGAACATATCAGACTCACACTTGAATACATCAGACTCACACTTGAACACATCAGACTCACACTTGAACACATCAGACCTACACATGAACACATCAGACTCACTCTTGAACACATCAGACTCACACTTGAACACATCAGACTTCACACTTGAACACATCCGACTTCACAATTGAACACATCAGACACTCACTTGAACATATCAGACTCACACTTGAACACGTCAGACTCACACTTGAACATATCAGACTCACACTTGAACACATCAGACTCACACTTGAACACATCAGGCTCACACTTGAACACATCAGACTTCACACTTGAACACATCCAACTTCACAATTGAACACATCAGACACTCACTTGAACATATCAGACTCACACTTGAACACATCAGACTCACACTTGCACACATCAGACTCACACTTGAACACATCAGACTCTCACTTGAACACATCAGACTCACACTTGAACACATCAGACTCTCACTTGAACACATCAGACTCTCACTTGAACACATCAGACTCACACTTGAATACATCAGGCTCACACTTGAATACATCAGGCTCACAATTGAATACATCCGGCTCACACTTGAATACATCAGACTCACACTTGAATACATCAGGCTCACACTTGAATACATCAGGCTCACACTTGAACACATCAGACTCACACTTGAACACATCAGACTCACACTTGAACACATCAGGCTCACACTTGAATACATCAGACTCACACTTGAACATATCAGACTCACACTTGAATACATCAGACTCACACTTGAACACATCAGACTCACACTTGAACACATCAGACTCACACTTGAACACATCAGGCTCACACTTGAATACATCAGGCTTACACTTGAATACATAAGGCTCACACTTGAATGCATCAGACTCTCACTTGAACATATCAGACTCACACTTGAACATATCAGACTGACACTTGAACACATCAGACTCACACTTGAACACATCAGACTCACACTTGAACACATCAGACTCACACTTGAATACATCAGACTCACACTTGAACACATCAGACTCACACTTGAACACATCAGACTCACACTTGAACACATCAGACTCACACTTGAACACATCAGACTCTCACTTGAACACATCAGACTCACACTTGAACACATCAGACTCTCACTTGAACATATCAGACTCACACTTGAACACATCAGACTCTCACTTGAACACATCAGACTCACACTTGAACACATCAGACTCTCACTTGAACACATCAGGCTCACACTTGAATACACCAGACTCTCACTTGAACACATCAGACTCACACTTGAACACATCAGACTCTCACTTGAACACATCAGACTCACACTTGAATACATCAGACTCTCACTTGAACACATCAGACTCTCACTTGAACACATCAGACTCTCACTTGAACACATCAGACTCACACTTGAATACATCAGACTCACACTTGAACACATCAGACTCTCACTTGAACACATCAGACTCTCACTTGAACACATCAGACTCTCACTTGAACACATCAGACTCTCACTTGAACACATCAGACTCACTCTTGAATACATCAGACTCACACTTGAACACATCAGACTCTCACTTGAACACATCAGACTCTCACTTGAACACATCAGACTCTCACTTGAACACATCAGACTCACACTTGAACACATCAGACTCACACTTGAACACATCAGACTTCACACTTGAACACATCCGACTTCACAATTGAACACATCAGACACTCACTTGAACATATCAGACTCACACTTGAACACATCAGACTCACACTTGAACACATCAGACTCACACTTGAACACATCAGACTCTCACTTGAACACATCAGACTCACACTTGAACACATCAGACTCTCACTTGAACACATCAGACTCACACTTGAACACATCAGACTCACACTTGAACACATCAGACTCACACTTGAACACATCAGACTCACACTTGAACACATCAGACTCACACTTGAACACATCAGACTCTCACTTGAACACATCAGACTCACACTTGAACACATCAGGCTCACACTTGAATACATCAGGCTCACACTTGAACACATCAGACTCACACTTGAACACATCCGACTCACACTTGAACACATCAGACTCTCACTTGAACATATCAGACTCACACTTGAACACATCAGACTCACACTTGAACACATCAGACTCACACTTGAACATATCAGACTCACACTTGAACACATCAGACTCACACTTGAACACATCAGACTCACACTTGAACACATCAGACCTACACATGAACACATCAGACTCACACTTGAACACATCAGACTCACACTTGAACACATCAGACTTCACACTTGAACACATCAGACTTCACATTGAACACATCAGACACTCACTTGAACATATCAGACTCACACTTGAACACATCAGACTCACACTTGAACATATCAGACTCACACTTGAACACATCAGACTCACACTTGAACACATCAGCTCACACTTGAACACATCAGACTTCACACTTGAACACATCCGACTTCACAATTGAACACATCAGACACTCACTTGAACATATCAGACTCACACTTGAACACATCAGACTCACACTTGAACACATCAGACTCACACTTGAACACATCAGACTCTCACTTGAACACATCAGACTCACACTTGAACACATCAGACTCTCACTTGAACACATCAGACTCTCACTTGAACACATCAGACTCACACTTGAATACATCAGGCTCACACTTGAATACATCAGGCTCACACTTGAATACATCCGGCTCACACTTGAATACATCAGACTCACACTTGAATACATCAGGCTCACACTTGAATACATCAGACTCACACTTGAACACATCAGACTCACACTTGAACACATCAGACTCACACTTGAACACATCAGGCTCACACTTGAATACATCAGACTCACACTTGAACATATCAGACTCACACTTGAATACATCAGACTCACACTTGAACACATCAGACTCACACTTGAACACATCAGACTCACACTTGAACACATCAGGCTCACACTTGAATACATCAGACTTACACTTGAATACATCAGGCTCACACTTGAACACATCAGACTCTCACTTGAACATATCAGACTCACACTTGAACACATCAGACTGACACTTGAACACATCAGACTCACACTTGAACACATCAGACTCACACTTGAACACATCAGACTCACACTTGAATACATCAGACTCACACTTGAACACATCAGACTCACACTTGAACACATCAGACTCACACTTGAACACATCAGACTCACACTTGAACACATCAGACTCTCACTTGAACACATCAGACTCACACTTGAACACATCAGACTCTCACTTGAACATATCAGACTCACACTTGAACACATCAGACTCTCACTTGAACACATCAGACTCACACTTGAACACATCAGACTCTCACTTGAACACATCAGGCTCACACTTGAATACATCAGACTCTCACTTGAACACATCAGACTCACACTTGAACACATCAGACTCTCACTTGAACACATCAGACTCACACTTGAATACATCAGACTCTCACTTGAACACATCAGACTCTCACTTGAACACATCAGACTCTCACTTGAACACATCAGACTCACACTTGAATACATCAGACTCACACTTGAACACATCAGACTCTCACTTGAACACATCAGACTCTCACTTGAACACATCAGACTCTCACTTGAACACATCAGACTCTCACTTGAACACATCAGACTCACTCTTGAATACATCAGACTCACACTTGAACACATCAGACTCTCACTTGAACACATCAGACTCTCACTTGAACACATCAGACTCTCACTTGAACACATCAGACTCACACTTGAACACATCAGACTCACACTTGAACACATCAGACTTCACACTTGAACACATCCGACTTCACAATTGAACACATCAGACACTCACTTGAACATATCAGACTCACACTTGAACACATCAGACTCACTCTTGAACATATCAGACTCACACTTGAACACATCAGACTCACACTTGAACACATCAGGCTCACACTTGAACACATCAGACTTCACACTTGAACACATCCGACTTCACAATTGAACACATCAGACACTCACTTGAACATATCAGACTCACACTTGAACACATCAGACTCACACTTGAACACATCAGACTCACACTTGAACACATCAGACTCTCACTTGAACACATCAGACTCACACTTGAACACATCAGACTCTCACTTGAACACATCAGACTCTCACTTGAACACATCAGACTCACACTTGAATACATCAGGCTCACACTTGAATACATCAGGCTCACACTTGAATACATCCGGCTCACACTTGAATACATCAGACTCACACTTGAATACATCAGGCTCACACTTGAATACATCAGGCTCACACTTGAACACATCAGACTCACACTTGAACACATCAGACTCACACTTGAACACATCAGGCTCACACTTGAATACATCAGACTCACACTTGAACATATCAGACTCACACTTGAATACATCAGACTCACACTTGAACACATCAGACTCACACTTGAACACATCAGACTCACACTTGAACACATCAGGCTCACACTTGAATACATCAGGCTTACACTTGAATACATCAGGCTCACACTTGAATACATCAGAATCTCACTTGAACATATCAGACTCACACTTGAACACATCAGACTGACACTTGAACACACCAGACTCACACTTGAACACATCAGACTCACACTTGAACACATCAGACTCACACTTGAATACATCAGACTCACACTTGAACACATCAGACTCACACTTGAACACATCAGACTCACACTTGAACACATCAGACTCACACTTGAACACATCAGACTCTCACTTGAACACATCAGACTCACACTTGAACACATCAGACTCTCACTTGAACATATCAGACTCACACTTGAACACATCAGACTCTCACTTGAACACATCAGACTCACACTTGAACACATCAGACTCTCACTTGAACACATCAGTCTCACACTTGAATACATCAGACTCACACTTGAACACATCAGACTCACACTTGAACACATCAGACTCTCACTTGAACACATCAGGCTCACACTTGAATACATCAGACTCTCACTTGAACACATCAGACTCACACTTGAACACATCAGACTCTCACTTGAACACATCAGACTCACACTTGAATACATCAGACTCACACTTGAACACATCAGACTCACACTTGAACACATCAGACTCACACTTGAACACATCAGACTCACACTTGAACACATCAGACTCTCACTTGAACACATCAGACTCACACTTGAACACATCAGACTCTCACTTGAACATATCAGACTCACACTTGAACACATCAGACTCTCACTTGAACACATCAGACTCACACTTGAACACATCAGACTCTCACTTGAACATATCAGACTCACACTTGAATACATCAGACTCTCACTTGAACACATCAGACTCACACTTGAACACATCAGACTCTCACTTGAACACATCAGGCTCACACTTGAATACATCAGACTCTCACTTGAACACATCAGACTCTCACTTGAACACATCAGACTCTCACTTGAACACATCAGACTCACACTTGAATACATCAGACTCATACTTGAACACATCAGACTCTCACTTGAACACATCAGACTCTCACTTGAACACATCAGACTCTCACTTGAACACATCAGACTCTCACTTGAACACATCAGACTCACACTTGAACACATCAGACTCTCACTTGAACACATCAGACTCACACTTGAACACATCAGACTCTCACTTGAACACATCAGACTCTCACTTGAACACATCAGACTCACACTTGAACACATCAGACTCACACTTGAACACATCAGACTCACACTTGAACACATCAGACTTCACAATTGAACACATCAGACTCTCACTTGAACATATCAGACTCACACTTGAACACATCAGACTCACACTTGAACACATCAGACTCACACTTGAACACATCAGACTCACACTTGAACACATCAGACTCACACTTGAACACATCAGACTCACACTTGAACACATCAGACTTCACTTGAACACATCAGACTCTCACTTGAACACATCAGACTCACACTTGAACACATCAGACTCACACTTGAACACATCAGACTCTCACTTGAACACATCAGACTCTCACTTGAACACATCAGACTCACACTTGAACACATCAGACTCTCACTTGAACACATCAGACTCTCACTTGAACACATCAGACTCACACTTGAATACATCAGGCTCACACTTGAATACATCAGGCTCACACTTGAACACATCCGGCTCACACTTGAACACATCAGACTCACATTTGAATACATCAGACTCACACTTGAATACATCAGACTCACACTTGAACACATCAGACTCTCACTTGAACACATCAGACTCTCACTTGAACACATCAGACTCACACTTGAACACATCAGACTCTCACTTGAACACATAAGACTCTCACTTGAACACATCAGACTCACACTTGAATACATCAGGCTCACACTTGAATACATCAGGCTCACACTTGAATACATCCGGCTCACACTTGAATACATCAGACTCACATTTGAATACATCAGGCTCACACTTGAATACATCAGGCTCACACTTGAACATATCAGACTCACACTTGAACACATCAAACTCACACTTGAACACATCAGGCTCACACTAGAATACATCAGACTCACACTTGAACATATCAGACTCACACTTGAATACATCAGACTCACACTTGAACACATCAGACTCACACTTGAACACATCAGACTCACACTTGAACACATCAGGCTCACACTTGAATACATCAGGCTTACACTTGAATACATTAGGCTCACACTTGAACACATCAGACTCTCACTTGAACATATCAGACTGACACTTGAACACATCAGACTGACACTTGAACACATCAGACTCACACTTGAACATATCAGACTCACACTTGAACACATCAGACTCACACTTGAACACATCAGGCTCACACTTGAACACATCAGACTTCACACTTGAACACATCTGACTTCCTCTATTGGACACATCAGACACTCACTTGAACATATCAGACTCACACTTGAACACATCAGACTCACACTTGCACACATCAGACTCACACTTGAACACATCAGACTCTCACTTGAACACATCAGACTCACACTTGAACACATCAGACTCTCACTTGAACACATCAGACTCTCACTTGAACACATCAGACTCACACTTGAATACATCAGGCTCACACTTGAATACATCAGGCTCACACTTGAATACATCCGGCTCACACTTGAATACATCAGACTCACACTTGAATACATCAGGCTCACACTTGAATACATCAGGCTCACACTTGAACACATCAGACTCACACTTGAACACATCAGACTCACACTTGAACACATCAGGCTCACACTTGAATACATCAGACTCACACTTGAACATATCAGACTCACACTTGAATACATCAGACTCACACTTGAACACATCAGACTCACACTTGAACACATCAGACTCACACTTGAACACATCAGGCTCACACTTGAATACATCAGGCTTACACTTGAGTACATCAGGCTCACACTTGAATACATCAGACTCTCACTTGAACATATCAGACTCACACTTGAACACATCAGACTGACACTTGAACACACCAGACTCACACTTGAACACATCAGACTCACACTTGAACACATCAGACTCACACTTGAATACATCAGACTCACACTTGAACACATCAGACTCACACTTGAACACATCAGACTCACACTTGAACACATCAGACTCACACTTGAACACATCAGACTCTCACTTGAACACATCAGACTCACACTTGAACACATCAGACTCTCACTTGAACATATCAGACTCACACTTGAACACATCAGACTCTCACTTGAACACATCAGACTCACACTTGAACACATCAGACTCTCACTTGAACACATCAGGCTCACACTTGAATACATCAGACTCTCACTTGAACACATCAGACTCACACTTGAACACATCAGACTCTCACTTGAACACATCAGGCTCACACTTGAATACATCAGACTCTCACTTGAACACATCAGACTCTCACTTGAACACATCAGACTCTCACTTGAACACATCAGACTCACACTTGAATACATCAGACTCACACTTGAACACATCAGACTCACACTTGAACACATCAGACTCTCACTTGAACACATCAGACTCACACTTGAACACATCAGACTCTCACTTGAACACATCATACTCACACTTGAACACATCAGACTCTCACTTGAACATATCAGACTCACACTTGAACACATCAGACTCTCACTTGAACACATCAGACTCACACTTGAACACATCAGACTCTCACTTGAACACATCAGGCTCACACTTGAATACATCAGACTCTCACTTGAACACATCAGACTCACACTTGAACACATCAGACTCTCACTTGAACACATCAGGCTCACACTTGAATACATCAGACTCTCACTTGAACACATCAGACTCTCACTTGAACACATCAGACTCTCACTTGAACACATCAGACTTACACTTGAATACATCAGACTCACACTTGAACACATCAGACTCTCACTTGAACACATCAGACTCTCACTTGAACACATCAGACTCTCACTTGAACACATCAGACTCACACTTGAACACATCAGACTCTCACTTGAACACATCAGGCTCACACTTGAATACATCCGACTTCACAATTGAACACATCAGACTCTCACTTGAACACATCAGACTCTCACTTGAACACATCAGACTCTCACTTGAACACATCAGACTCACACTTGAACACATCAGACTCACACTTGAACACATCAGACTCTCACTTGAACACATCAGGCTCACACTTGAACACATCAGACTCTCACATGAACACATCAGACTCACACTTGAACACATCAGACTCTCACTTGAACATATCAGACTCACACTTGAACACATCAGACTCTCACTTGAACACATCAGACTCACACTTGAACACATCAGACTCTCACTTGAACACATCAGGCTCACACTTGAATACATCAGACTCTCACTTGAACACATCAGACTCACACTTGAACACATCAGACTCTCACTTGAACACATCAGGCTCACACTTGAATACATCAGACTCTCACTTGAACACATCAGACTCTCACTTGAACACATCAGACTCTCACTTGAACACATCAGACTCACACTTGAATACATCAGACTCACACTTGAACACATCAGACTCTCACTTGAACACATCAGACTCTCACTTGAACACATCAGACTCTCACTTGAACACATCAGACTCTCACTTGAACACATCAGACTCACACTTGAATACATCAGACTCACACTTGAACACATCAGACTCTCACTTGAACACATCAGACTCTCACTTGAACACATCAGACTCTCACTTGAACACATCAGACTCACACTTGAACACATCAGACTCACACTTGAACACATCAGACTTCACACTTGAACACATCCGACTTCACAATTGAACACATCAGACACTCACTTGAACATATCAGACTCACACTTGAACACATCAGACTCACACTTGAACATATCAGACTCACACTTGAACACATCAGACTCACACTTGAACACATCAGGCTCACACTTGAACACATCAGACTTCACGCTTGAACACATCCGACTTCACAATTGAACACATCAGACACTCACTTGAACATATCAGACTCACACTTGAACACATCAGACTCACACTTGAACACATCAGACTCTCACTTGAACACATCAGACTCTCACTTGAACACATCAGACTCACACTTGAACACATCAGACTCTCACTTGAACACATAAGACTCTCACTTGAACACATCAGACTCACACTTGAATACATCAGGCTCACACTTGAATACATCAGGCTCACACTTGAATACATCCGGCTCACACTTGAATACATCAGACTCACATTTGAATACATCAGGCTCACACTTGAATACATCAGGCTCACACTTGAACATATCAGACTCACACTTGAACACATCAAACTCACACTTGAACACATCAGGCTCACACTAGAATACATCAGACTCACACTTGAACATATCAGACTCACACTTGAATACATCAGACTCACACTTGAACACATCAGACTCACACTTGAACACATCAGACTCACACTTGAACACATCAGGCTCACACTTGAATACATCAGGCTTACACTTGAATACATTAGGCTCACACTTGAACACATCAGACTCTCACTTGAACATATCAGACTGACACTTGAACACATCAGACTGACACTTGAACACATCAGACTCACACTTGAACATATCAGACTCACACTTGAACACATCAGACTCACACTTGAACACATCAGGCTCACACTTGAACACATCAGACTTCACACTTGAACACATCTGACTTCCTCTATTGGACACATCAGACACTCACTTGAACATATCAGACTCACACTTGAACACATCAGACTCACACTTGCACACATCAGACTCACACTTGAACACATCAGACTCTCACTTGAACACATCAGACTCACACTTGAACACATCAGACTCTCACTTGAACACATCAGACTCTCACTTGAACACATCAGACTCACACTTGAATACATCAGGCTCACACTTGAATACATCAGGCTCACACTTGAATACATCCGGCTCACACTTGAATACATCAGACTCACACTTGAATACATCAGGCTCACACTTGAATACATCAGGCTCACACTTGAACACATCAGACTCACACTTGAACACATCAGACTCACACTTGAACACATCAGGCTCACACTTGAATACATCAGACTCACACTTGAACATATCAGACTCACACTTGAATACATCAGACTCACACTTGAACACATCAGACTCACACTTGAACACATCAGACTCACACTTGAACACATCAGGCTCACACTTGAATACATCAGGCTTACACTTGAATACATCAGGCTCACACTTGAATACATCAGACTCTCACTTGAACATATCAGACTCACACTTGAACACATCAGACTGACACTTGAACACACCAGACTCACACTTGAACACATCAGACTCACACTTGAACACATCAGACTCACACTTGAATACATCAGACTCACACTTGAACACATCAGACTCACACTTGAACACATCAGACTCACACTTGAACACATCAGACTCACACTTGAACACATCAGACTCTCACTTGAACACATCAGACTCACACTTGAACACATCAGACTCTCACTTGAACATATCAGACTCACACTTGAACACATCAGACTCTCACTTGAACACATCAGACTCACACTTGAACACATCAGACTCTCACTTGAACACATCAGGCTCACACTTGAATACATCAGACTCTCACTTGAACACATCAGACTCACACTTGAACACATCAGACTCTCACTTGAACACATCAGGCTCACACTTGAATACATCAGACTCTCACTTGAACACATCAGACTCTCACTTGAACACATCAGACTCTCACTTGAACACATCAGACTCACACTTGAATACATCAGACTCACACTTGAACACATCAGACTCACACTTGAACACATCAGACTCTCACTTGAACACATCAGACTCACACTTGAACACATCAGACTCTCACTTGAACACATCATACTCACACTTGAACACATCAGACTCTCACTTGAACATATCAGACTCACACTTGAACACATCAGACTCTCACTTGAACACATCAGACTCACACTTGAACACATCAGACTCTCACTTGAACACATCAGGCTCACACTTGAATACATCAGACTCTCACTTGAACACATCAGACTCACACTTGAACACATCAGACTCTCACTTGAACACATCAGGCTCACACTTGAATACATCAGACTCTCACTTGAACACATCAGACTCTCACTTGAACACATCAGACTCTCACTTGAACACATCAGACTCACACTTGAATACATCAGACTCACACTTGAACACATCAGACTCTCACTTGAACACATCAGACTCTCACTTGAACACATCAGACTCTCACTTGAACACATCAGAATCACACTTGAACACATCAGACTCACACTTGAACACATCAGACTTCACACTTGAACACATCCGACTTCACAATTGAACACATCAGACACTCACTTGAACATATCAGACTCACACTTGAACACATCAGACTCACACTTGAACATATCAGACTCACACTTGAACACATCAGACTCACACTTGAACACATCAGGCTCACACTTAAACACATCAGACTCACGCTTGAACACATCCGACTTCACAATTGAACACATCAGACACTCACTTGAACATATCAGACTCACACTTGAACACATCAGACTCACACTTGCACACATCAGACTCACACTTGAACACATCAGACTCTCACTTGAACACATCAGACTCACACTTGAACACATCAGACTCTCACTTGAACACATCAGACTCTCACTTGAACACATCAGACTCACACTTGAATACATCAGGCTCACACTTGAATACATCAGGCTCACACTTGAATACATCCGGCTCACACTTGAATACATCAGACTCACACTTGAATACATCAGGCTCACACTTGAATACATCAGGCTCACACTTGAACACATCAGACTCACACTTGAACACATCAGACTCACACTTGAACACATCAGGCTCACACTTGAATACATCAGACTCACACTTGAACATATCAGACTCACACTTGAATACATCAGACTCACACTTGAACACATCAGACTCACACTTGAACACATCAGACTCACACTTGAACACATCAGGCTCACACTTGAATACATCAGGCTTACACTTGAATACATCAGGCTCACACTTGAATACATCAGAATCTCACTTGAACATATCAGACTCACACTTGAACACATCAGACTGACACTTGAACACACCAGACTCACACTTGAACACATCAGACTCACACTTGAACACATCAGACTCACACTTGAATACATCAGACTCACACTTGAACACATCAGACTCACACTTGAACACATCAGACTCACACTTGAACACATCAGACTCACACTTGAACACATCAGACTCACACTTGAACACATCAGACTCTCACTTGAACACATCAGACTCACACTTGAACACATCAGACTCTCACTTGAACACATCAGGCTCACACTTGAATACATCAGACTCTCACTTGAACACATCAGACTCACACTTGAACACATCAGACTCTCACTTGAACACATCAGGCTCACACTTGAATACATCAGACTCTCACTTGAACACATCAGACTCTCACTTGAACACATCAGACTCTCACTTGAACACATCAGACTCACACTTGAATACATCAGACTCACACTTGAACACATCAGACTCACACTTGAACACATCAGACTCACACTTGAACACATCAGACTCACACTTGAACACATCAGACTCTCACTTGAACACATCAGACTCACACTTGAACACATCAGACTCTCACTTGAACATATCAGACTCACACTTGAACACATCAGACTCTCACTTGAACACATCAGACTCACACTTGAACACATCAGACTCTCACTTGAACACATCAGGCTCACACTTGAATACATCAGACTCTCACTTGAACACATCAGACTCACACTTGAACACATCAGACTCTCACTTGAACACATCAGGCTCACACTTGAATACATCAGACTCTCACTTGAACACATCAGACTCTCACTTGAACACATCAGACTCTCACTTGAACACATCAGACTCACACTTGAATACATCAGACTCACACTTGAACACATCAGACTCTCACTTGAACACATCAGACTCTCACTTGAACACATCAGACTCTCACTTGAACACATCAGACTCACACTTGAACACATCAGACTCACACTTGAACACATCAGACTTCACACTTGAACACATCCGACTTCACAATTGAACACATCAGACACTCACTTGAACATATCAGACTCACACTTGAACACATCAGACTCACACTTGAACATATCAGACTCACACTTGAACACATCAGACTCACACTTGAACACATCAGGCTCACACTTGAACACATCAGACTTCACGCTTGAACACATCCGACTTCACAATTGAACACATCAGACACTCACTTGAACATATCAGACTCACACTTGAACACATCAGACTCACACTTGAACACATCAGACTCACACTTGAACACATCAGACTCACACTTGAACACATCAGACTCACACTTGAACACATCAGGCTCACACTTGAATACATCAGGCTTACACTTGAATACATTAGGCTCACACTTGAACACATCAGACTCTCACTTGAACATATCAGACTGACACTTGAACACATCAGACTGACACTTGAACACATCAGACTCACACTTGAACATATCAGACTCACACTTGAACACATCAGACTCACACTTGAACACATCAGGCTCACACTTGAACACATCAGACTTCACACTTGAACACATCTGACTTCCTCTATTGGACACATCAGACACTCACTTGAACATATCAGACTCACACTTGAACACATCAGACTCACACTTGCACACATCAGACTCACACTTGAACACATCAGACTCTCACTTGAACACATCAGACTCACACTTGAACACATCAGACTCTCACTTGAACACATCAGACTCTCACTTGAACACATCAGACTCACACTTGAATACATCAGGCTCACACTTGAATACATCAGGCTCACACTTGAATACATCCGGCTCACACTTGAATACATCAGACTCACACTTGAATACATCAGGCTCACACTTGAATACATCAGGCTCACACTTGAACACATCAGACTCACACTTGAACACATCAGACTCACACTTGAACACATCAGGCTCACACTTGAATACATCAGACTCACACTTGAACATATCAGACTCACACTTGAATACATCAGACTCACACTTGAACACATCAGACTCACACTTGAACACATCAGACTCACACTTGAACACATCAGGCTCACACTTGAATACATCAGGCTTACACTTGAATACATCAGGCTCACACTTGAATACATCAGACTCTCACTTGAACATATCAGACTCACACTTGAACACATCAGACTGACACTTGAACACACCAGACTCACACTTGAACACATCAGACTCACACTTGAACACATCAGACTCACACTTGAATACATCAGACTCACACTTGAACACATCAGACTCACACTTGAACACATCAGACTCACACTTGAACACATCAGACTCACACTTGAACACATCAGACTCTCACTTGAACACATCAGACTCACACTTGAACACATCAGACTCTCACTTGAACATATCAGACTCACACTTGAACACATCAGACTCTCACTTGAACACATCAGACTCACACTTGAACACATCAGACTCTCACTTGAACACATCAGGCTCACACTTGAATACATCAGACTCTCACTTGAACACATCAGACTCACACTTGAACACATCAGACTCTCACTTGAACACATCAGGCTCACACTTGAATACATCAGACTCTCACTTGAACACATCAGACTCTCACTTGAACACATCAGACTCTCACTTGAACACATCAGACTCACACTTGAATACATCAGACTCACACTTGAACACATCAGACTCACACTTGAACACATCAGACTCACACTTGAACACATCAGACTCACACTTGAACACATCAGACTCTCACTTGAACACATCATACTCACACTTGAACACATCAGACTCTCACTTGAACATATCAGACTCACACTTGAACACATCAGACTCTCACTTGAACACATCAGACTCACACTTGAACACATCAGACTCTCACTTGAACACATCAGGCTCACACTTGAATACATCAGACTCTCACTTGAACACATCAGACTCACACTTGAACACATCAGACTCTCACTTGAACACATCAGGCTCACACTTGAATACATCAGACTCTCACTTGAACACATCAGACTCTCACTTGAACACATCAGACTCTCACTTGAACACATCAGACTCACACTTGAATACATCAGACTCACACTTGAACACATCAGACTCACACTTGAACACATCAGACTCACACTTGAACACATCAGACTCACACTTGAACACATCAGACTCACACTTGAACACATCAGACTCACACTTGAACACATCAGACTCACACTTGAACACATCAGACTCACACTTGAACACATCAGACTCACACTTGAACACATCAGACTCACACTTGAACACATCAGACTCACACTTGAACACATCAGACTCACACTTGAACACATCAGACTCACACTTGAACACATCAGACTCACACTTGAACACATCAGACTCACACTTGAACACATCAGACTCACACTTGAATACATCAGACTCACACTTGAACACATCAGACTCACACTTGAACACATCAGACTCACACTTGAATACATCAGACTCACACTTGAACACATCAGGCTCACACTTGAATACATCAGGCTCACACTTGAACACATCAGACTCACACTTGAACACATCAGACTCACACTTGAACACATCAGGCTCACACTTGAATACATCAGACTCACACTTGAACATATCAGACTCACACTTGAATACATCAGACTCACACTTGAACACATCAGACTCACACTTGAACACATCAGACTCACACTTGAACACATCAGGCTCACACTTGAATACATCAGACTCACACTTGAATACATCAGACTCTCACTTGAACATATCAGACTCACACTTGAACACATCAGACTCACACTTGAACACATCAGACTCACACTTGAACACATCAGACTCACACTTGAACACATCAGACTCACACTTGAACATATCAGACTCACACTTGAACACATCAGACTCACACTTGAACACATCAGACTCACACTTGAACACATCAGACTCACACTTGAACACATCAGACTCACACTTGAATACATCAGACTCACACTTGAACACATCAGACTCACACTTGAACACATCAGACTCACACTTGAACACATCAGACTCACACTTGAACACATCAGACTCTCACTTGAACACATCAGACTCACACTTGAACACATCAGACTCTCACTTGAACATATCAGACTCACACTTGAACACATCAGACTCTCACTTGAACACATCAGACTCACACTTGAACACATCAGACTCTCACTTGAACACATCAGGCTCACACTTGAATACATCAGACTCTCACTTGAACACATCAGACTCACACTTGAACACATCAGACTCTCACTTGAACACATCAGGCTCACACTTGAATACATCAGACTCTCACTTGAACACATCAGACTCTCACTTGAACACATCAGACTCTCACTTGAACACATCAGACTCACACTTGAATACATCAGACTCACACTTGAACACATCAGACTCACACTTGAACACATCAGACTCACACTTGAACACATCAGACTCACACTTGAACACATCAGACTCTCACTTGAACACATCAGACTCACACTTGAACACATCAGACTCTCACTTGAACATATCAGACTCACACTTGAACACATCAGACTCTCACTTGAACACATCAGACTCACACTTGAACACATCAGACTCTCACTTGAACACATCAGGCTCACACTTGAATACATCAGACTCTCACTTGAACACATCAGACTCACACTTGAACACATCAGACTCTCACTTGAACACATCAGGCTCACACTTGAATACATCAGACTCTCACTTGAACACATCAGACTCTCACTTGAACACATCAGACTCTCACTTGAACACATCAGACTCACACTTGAATACATCAGACTCACACTTGAACACATCAGACTCTCACTTGAACACATCAGACTCTCACTTGAACACATCAGACTCTCACTTGAACACATCAGACTCACACTTGAACACATCAGACTCACACTTGAACACATCAGACTTCACACTTGAACACATCCGACTTCACACTTGAACACATCAGACACTCACTTGAACATATCAGACTCACACTTGAACACATCAGACTCACACTTGCACACATCAGACTCACACTTGAACACATCAGACTCTCACTTGAACACATCAGACTCACACTTGAACACATCAGACTCTCACTTGAACACATCAGACTCTCACTTGAACACATCAGACTCACACTTGAATACATCAGGCTCACACTTGAATACATCAGGCTCACACTTGAATACATCAGGCTCACACTTGAATACATCAGACTCACACTTGAATACATCAGGCTCACACTTGAATACATCAGGCTCACACTTGAACACATCAGACTCACACTTGAACACATCAGACTCACACTTGAACACATCAGGCTCACACTTGAATACATCAGACTCACACTTGAACATATCAGACTCACACTTGAATACATCAGACTCACACTTGAACACATCAGACTCACACTTGAACACATCAGACTCACACTTGAACACATCAGGCTCACACTTGAATACATCAGGAATACATCAGGCTTACACTTGAATACATCAGGCTCACACTTGAATACATCAGACTCTCACTTGAACATATCAGACTCACACTTGAACACATCAAACTGACACTTGAACACACCAGACTCACACTTGAACACATCAGACTCACACTTGAACACATCAGACTCACACTTGAATACATCAGACTCACACTTGAACACATCAGACTCACACTTGAACACATCAGACTCACACTTGAACACATCAGACTCACACTTGAACACATCAGACTCACACTTGAACACATCAGACTCTCACTTGAACACATCAGACTCACACTTGAACACATCAGACTCTCACTTGAACACATCAGGCTCACACTTGAATACATCAGACTCTCACTTGAACACATCAGACTCACACTTGAACACATCAGACTCTCACTTGAACACATCAGGCTCACACTTGAATACATCAGACTCTCACTTGAACACATCAGACTCTCACTTGAACACATCAGACTCTCACTTGAACACATCAGACTCACACTTGAATACATCAGACTCACACTTGAACACATCAGACTCACACTTGAACACATCATACTCACACTTGAACACATCAGACTCACACTTGAACACATCAGACTCTCACTTGAACACATCATACTCACACTTGAACACATCAGACTCTCACTTGAACATATCAGACTCACACTTGAACACATCAGACTCTCACTTGAACACATCAGACTCACACTTGAACACATCAGACTCTCACTTGAACACATCAGGCTCACACTTGAATACATCAGACTCTCACTTGAACACATCAGACTCACACTTGAACACATCAGACTCTCACTTGAACACATCAGGCTCACACTTGAATACATCAGACTCTCACTTGAACACATCAGACTCTCACTTGAACACATCAGACTCTCACTTGAACACATCAGACTCACACTTGAATACATCAGACTCACACTTGAACACATCAGACTCTCACTTGAACACATCAGACTCTCACTTGAACACATCAGACTCTCACTTGAACACATCAGACTCACACTTGAACACATCAGACTCACACTTGAACACATCAGACTTCACACTTGAACACATCCGACTTCACAATTGAACACATCAGACACTCACTTGAACATATCAGACTCACACTTGAACACATCAGACTCACACTTGAACATATCAGACTCACACTTGAACACATCAGACTCACACTTGAACACATCAGGCTCACACTTGAACACATCAGACTTCACGCTTGAACACATCCGACTTCACAATTGAACACATCAGACACTCACTTGAACATATCAGACTCACACTTGAACACATCAGACTCACACTTGAACACATCAGACTCACACTTGAACACATCAGACTCACACTTGAACACATCAGGCTCACACTTGAATACATCAGGCTTACACTTGAATACATCAGGCTCACACTTGAATACATCAGACTCTCACTTGAACATATCAGACTCACACTTGAACACATCAGACTGACACTTGAACACACCAGACTCACACTTGAACACATCAGACTCACACTTGAACACATCAGACTCACACTTGAATACATCAGACTCACACTTGAACACATCAGACTCACACTTGAACACATCAGACTCACACTTGAACACATCAGACTCACACTTGAACACATCAGACTCACACTTGAACACATCAGACTCTCACTTGAACACATCAGACTCACACTTGAGCACATCAGACTCTCACTTGAACACATCAGGCTCACACTTGAATACATCAGACTCTCACTTGAACACATCAGACTCACACTTGAACACATCAGACTCTCACTTGAACACATCAGGCTCACACTTGAATACATCAGACTCTCACTTGAACACATCAGACTCTCACTTGAACACATCAGACTCTCACTTGAACACATCAGACTCACACTTGAATACATCAGACTCACACTTGAACACATCAGACTCACACTTGAACACATCAGACTCACACTTGAACACATCAGACTCACACTTGAACACATCAGACTCTCACTTGAACACATCATACTCACACTTGAACACATCAGACTCTCACTTGAACACATCAGACTCACACTTGAACACATCAGACTCTCACTTGAACACATCAGACTCACACTTGAACACATCAGACTCTCACTTGAACACATCAGGCTCACACTTGAATACATCAGACTCTCACTTGAACACATCAGACTCACACTTGAACACATCAGACTCTCACTTGAACACATCAGGCTCACACTTGAATACATCAGACTCTCACTTGAACACATCAGACTCTCACTTGAACACATCAGACTCTCACTTGAACACATCAGACTCACACTTGAATACATCAGACTCACACTTGAACACATCAGACTCTCACTTGAACACATCAGACTCTCACTTGAACACATCAGACTCTCACTTGAACACATCAGACTCACACTTGAACACATCAGACTCACACTTGAACACATCAGACTTCACACTTGAACACATCCGACTTCACAATTAAACACATCAGACACTCACTTGAACATATCAGACTCACACTTGAACACATCAGACTCACACTTGAACATATCAGACTCACACTTGAACACATCAGACTCACACTTGAACACATCAGGCTCACACTTGAACACATCAGACTTCACGCTTGAACACATCCGACTTCACAATTGAACACATCAGACACTCACTTGAACATATCAGACTCACACTTGAACACATCAGACTCACACTTGCACACATCAGACTCACACTTGAACACATCAGACTCTCACTTGAACACATCAGACTCACACTTGAACACATCAGACTCTCACTTGAACACATCAGACTCTCACTTGAACACATCAGACTCACACTTGAATACATCAGGCTCACACTTGAATACATCAGGCTCACACTTGAATACATCCGGCTCACACTTGAATACATCAGACTCACACTTGAATACATCAGGCTCACACTTGAATACATCAGGCTCACACTTGAACACATCAGACTCACACTTGAACACATCAGACTCACACTTGAACACATCAGGCTCACACTTGAATACATCAGACTCACACTTGAACATATCAGACTCACACTTGAATACATCAGACTCACACTTGAACACATCAGACTCACACTTGAACACATCAGACTCACACTTGAACACATCAGGCTCACACTTGAATACATCAGGCTTACACTTGAATGCATTAGGCTCACACTTGAATACATCAGACTCTCACTTGAACATATCAGACTCACACTTGAACACATCAGACTGACACTTGAACACATCAGACTCACACTTGAACACATCAGACTCACACTTGAACACATCAGACTCACACTTGAACACATCAGACTCACACTTGAACACATCAGACTCACACTTGAACACATCAGACTCACACTTGAACACATCAGACTCACACTTGAACACATCAGACTCTCACTTTAACACATCAGACTCACACTTGAACACATCAGACTCTCACTTGAACATATCAGACTCACACTTGAACACATCAGACTCTCACTTGAACACATCAGACTCACACTTGAACACATCAGACTCACACTTGAACACATCAGACTCTCACTTGAACACATCAGGCTCACACTTGAATACATCAGACTCTCACTTGAACACATCAGACTCTCACTTGAACACATCAGACTCTCACTTGAACACATCAGACTCACACTTGAATACATCAGACTCACACTTGAACACATCAGACTCTCACTTGAACACGTCAGACTCTCACTTGAACACATCAGACTCACACTTGAACACATCAGACTCTCACTTGAACACATCAGACTCACACTTGAACACATCAGACTCTCACTTGAACACATCAGACTCTCACTTGAACACATCAGACTCACACTTGAATACATCAGGCTCACACTTGAATACATCAGGCTCACACTTGAATACATCCGGCTCACACTTGAATACATCAGACTCACACTTGAATACATCAGGCTCACACTTGAATACATCAGGCTCACACTTGAACACATCAGACTCACACTTGAACACATCAGACTCACACTTGAACACATCAGGCTCACACTTGAATACATCAGACTCACACTTGAACATATCAGACTCACACTTGAATACATCAGACTCACACTTGAACACATCAGACTCACACTTGAACACATCAGACTCACACTTGAACACATCAGGCTCACACTTGAATACATCAGGCTTACACTTGAACATATCAGACTCACACTTGAACACATCAGACTGACACTTGAACACATCAGACTCACACTTGAACACATCAGACTCACACTTGAACACATCAGACTCACACTTGAACACATCAGACTCACACTTGAACACATCAGACTCACACTTGAACACATCAGACTCACACTTGAACACATCAGACTCACACTTGAACACATCAGACTCTCACTTTAACACATCAGACTCACACTTGAACACATCAGACTCTCACTTGAACATATCAGACTCACACTTGAACACATCAGACTCTCACTTGAACACATCAGACTCACACTTGAACACATCAGACTCTCACTTGAACACATCAGGCTCACACTTGAATACATCAGACTCTCACTTGAACACATCAGACTCACACTTGAACACATCAGACTCTCACTTGAACACATCAGGCTCACACTTGAATACATCAGACTCTCACTTGAACACATCAGACTCTCACTTGAACACATCAGACTCTCACTTGAACACATCAGACTCACACTTGAATACATCAGACTCACACTTGAACACATCAGACTCTCACTTGAACACATCAGACTCTCACTTGAACACATCAGACTCTCACTTGAACACATCAGACTCTCACTTGAACACATCAGACTCACACTTGAATACATCAGACTCACACTTGAACACATCAGACTCTCACTTGAACACATCAGACTCTCACTTGAACACATCAGACTCCCACTTGAACACATCAGACTCTCACTTGAACACATCAGACTCTCACTTGAACACATCAGACTTCACAGGTCAAAGACATCAGACTTCCGCACTCAAACGTATATATATATATATATATATATATATATATATATATATATATATGAATATATATATACGTAATAAGTACAGCAACAAAACACACATACATATGTACATCTATATATCTATTGTCCTTTCGAGCCCAAGACGGCACATTGGGCAGTATCACAATCTCAAATACAGAAACCTTGCGTGCCAAAGTGGCACATATTACAGAGATCACCGCTATATACGCACATACATTAAATAAAATCAATTATACATTTTTATTTTTGTATATCTCCCTAAACATCCCATCCTCCACGCAACCTGGCATATCCCTATGTTGCGCTGTTTCTCTTTTCTTGAGTTTTCTATGTCTGTACTCATAATGAGTTCTACATTTCCACTATCAAACTATATCAGAGAAAGTAGTATTTCTTTCTGATTTTTTTATAGTTTATATGTTGTAATTATTTATTTTACGATGCACTGTAGATAGAAGATTGTGGAAGACATGATCACCTACTCCAACAGGTATGACACATGATGATGATGATCATTTATTTCAGCATTTGCTATGTCTGTTCATTAGTCTATTTGACTGCCCAAATCACATGTTAAATCAGAATTGATGAACCTTAAACGATCTAAAGGAGAATGGAGAATCTCAAATGAGAAAATAAACATCATCATCAAGTACCCGTCCTGCTGGCGTAGGTGATCATGTCTCTCCACAATTTTCAATCTCGACAGTTATTTATCATTTCTGTTGTTGACCTTCTGCCAAGCCATTCTCTTAGGCTGTCTGGTATTTTTTCTCTTTGCTTTCCTCTATCTCTTCTTTCCTCAATTTTTCCAGTTGTTACAATATATTCCAATTGTTCTCTTCTCTTTACATGGCCAAAAAATAATGATTGTTTCTTCCTAATATTGGAAATTAGCTCTCTTTTTGCTTTGACCTCTTTCAAAACATTTTCATTACTCTTCTTAGCAGTCCATGGTATTCTTCTGTAAACCCACATTTCTACAGACTCCAGTGATTTTCTTGTTTGTTGTCCTATTGTCCATGATTCGCATCCATATGTTAAGACTGACTCTACATAGCATTTAAGAATTCTTTTTCTTGTTTCGATTGTCCAAAATGGATTGCATAGTATCTTCCTCGTTTTTTGGAAAGCTGCTTTTGCCTCAGTCATTCTGCATCTCACCTGTTGTACATCTTCCGTCTGAGGTTAACAAAGTTCCCAAAAATTTAAATTCATTTACCTGATTTAATATTGTTCCACTTGTCTTTATTTTGCACTGAGGTGATGTCTTTTTCTTTGTTGTTACCATTACTTCTGTCATTTTGCTATTAAGGCTGGGCCCTTTATTTTTGCTTTCTTTCACTATAATGTCTATCATTTCTTGAGAAAACAAACAGTAAACACGTATTCACATTAATATTGTTTCATCAACAAAAAAACGCCTTACCATAACATCCATGTGGTACATAAAAGAGCTTCAAAAGAGCAATTGTGCAACAGCAAGCGCGTAATAAAAACAATTTTATAAAGCTGCGGTAGGTGGAGTTGTTGATTAATGTACTCACAGTAATCCCCCATGTCTAGACCTCTCACATTTCTGTACCGGAAATCAACTTAAAACCACCCACGTGCTCATTCTCTACTTTCTTTAATGAGACGAAGACCAAACAAAACCGCTTAGGTCCAGCTTAAGGTGGCAGTGCCACAATCTTCGCCATTTCTTTTCACTTGCCAGATAGACAGTTCTGTTACGTACACAAACATACCTGCAACTTAAGACATCTAAACGTAACAGATTTAATCAGAACCGTGGTAGCATTAAGACAGACAAGTCAGATCGAGCGTAATAATTGATCAATCCAGTATGCTGTTGACTTAATTTTTTTAAAATGGTGTACCGTATTGATAGCGTTGCCTCAACAAACAACAAAATGTTACAAGCCTAACATAACGGATGTGGAACCCATAACATAAACCAGTAGGAAAGTTTCGTCATCACAAAATTAAACACTTCAAACTACACTCATTAAACAATTCAGGCTTCACTCATTAAACACCATAAGCCCACTCATTGAATACTACACTTGACACATTAATACATTAGATTTGACACTTTAATACATCAGAGTTTACACATTAATACTTCAAACTTGACACATTAATACTTCAGACTTGACACATTAATACTTCAGATTTGACACATTAATACATCAGATTTCACACATGAACACATCAGACTTCACACTTGAACACATCAGACTTCACACTTGAACACATCAGATTTCACACTTGAACACATCAGACTTCACACTTGAACACATCAGACTTCACACTTGAACACATCAGACTTCACACTTGAACACATCAGACTTCACACTTGAACACATCAGATTTCACACTTGAACACATCAGACTTCACACTTGAACACATCAGATTTCACACATGAACACATCAGACTTCACACTTGAACACATCAGATTTCACACTTGAACACATCAGACTTCACACTTGAACACATCAGATTTCACACTTGAACACATCAGACTTCACACTTGAACACATCAGATTTCACACTTGAACACATCAGACTTCACACTTGAACACATCAGACTTCACACTTGAACACATCAGATTTCACACTTGAACACATCAGATTTCACACTTGAACACATCAGACTTCACACTTGAACACATCAGACTTCACACTTGAACACATCAGACTTCACACTTGAACACATCAGATTTCACACTTGAACACATCAGACTTCACACATGAACACATCAGACTTCACACTTGAACACATCAGACTTCACACTTGAACACATCAGACTTCACACTTGAACACATCAGACTTCACACTTGAACACACCAGACGTTACACTTGAACACTTCAGACTTCACACTTGAACACACCAGACTTCACACTTGAACACATCAGTCTTCACCAGTCAAATACTTCACATTTCCGCGCTCAAACGCTATTCAATTAAAAACATTTGGAAAGGAGACAAAAATAAATGTAGAAAACTAAGGAAATTCTTACAATGACTAATAAATCACGCCTAGAATGCGACACAGTAATATAAAGCACGGACAAAGGTTTGAAAGCGTTAAGACACAATGTGTATTTATAATTCTGTGCGTAGCGTTCAGAAACTGGAAACCACAAGAGAGTTGACAACGAAGAAATGAGAAAGATGACTGAACGAATTGGGACAACTTTCCTATCAAAACTAAGGTTCTTTGCGGGGTTTCTAACACATTCATCGAACAAACGGCTTTCTAGCCTGATGATAAAGGAAATCCAGCGGCGACGAAGAAGAAACACTTTCGACTTCTCGATGACATTTTGATTTCATTCACACCCAATGACGTATGTACCGTATGACCAAAATGAGAAGCGCGGTATTTCTGGAATGTTTATGTATTGTGTGCCCACTATTACTTTTAGTTTCCTAACAGAAAAAGCCTAAATTCACCGATTAAACTCACTAATTAAATAATAAAAACGTTAATGTGGATGCCCTTCTAACTTCACCGAAAAAAAAAAACTCTAAACATAATTGTTTATGCGCTTAAACGTCACTTGCACTTCAAACTTTACCGAATAAGCACTTTAGGCATTACCATTTAACACTTGCAACTTTCACCATTACACAACCAAGAACTGTAACATGTAATGGAAGTAATCACAAATAATTGCAAACCGCAAATATCCAAAGCACTGAATATGAATTAACGAACATATAACAAGCTTCATACCTTGGATGCAGCACAACTTGATTAGCCACATATACAGCACAGAAAGGGAGCCGCGATAGCTCAGTGGCTAGTGAACTGGACTACAAAGGACAAGAGCGGGTTCGATCCTGATCGACGGCTTCCGGGTTCATCCAGCCCTGAATGTTTACATGGTTTTCTTTTCTGGGAAAGTAAAGCAGCACGGGCGTATTACCGACCACATTATCCCAAAAATTCTGTGCCGACGGTAAAATCTTAAAAATTATGATTGCTAACACTATATTCCCTATACGTCACTTGGCGCGACGAGGCTCTTTACTTTTTTTTTTTTAACTACAGTGCAGAAAGGATAGAATTAATTACATGGATCTATGTTCTTGTTGATGGAGCTCAGAAATAGCAAGACTAAGATTGTCTCAAGGCTCTATATGTACGATGGGCCCAAGACAATCAACACAACTCGCACTGAAAGTGATTAGTGACTGAATGTTAACTGGCTGCGTTAGAATAATTGAACTAGAACTGACCAAGATCCTGTTCGACTTTCACATGATTGGCCTGGATGCAGACCAACATGTATGATCAAAGGACATAGGGACTCGACGATCACAGTTCACGAAGTTTGTTGCAAACGTCGATACATCGTGTCTAGACTCATTTAACGCCCTTTAAAGGGTGGACGTAGAAGAAAAACATGGAAGACATTGAATTTGATACCAAAACATACTTCTTTCCCCTCTCCCCTCACACAAATTAAAAAAAAAAATAAATAAATAAAAAATTAAGGGTACCCTTGTTGGCGTGAAGCGTGTTGTGTATGTTGTTTGACAACTATTTGAAAAAGAAGAAGAAGAAGTCATCGATGAAAAAATCAAGCGAAATCTGTGAGATTTTAACAAAAAAACACCCAAAATAAATGAAAAAACAAAACGTTAAAAATAATGTACGAAATTCTTTAGTTTCCAGTGACCACTTGTTTGAAATTTCTCAGTGCTTTGACTGTCGACAATAGGGGCTGAACTATGGGGTGGACGAAGACCGCAGAGTGGACCCCCCCCCCCCCCCCCCAATTTTTTTATATTTTTATTTGTTGCAATATCATTACTGGCTTATGTAAAAAGATCAACAAATAATAGTCACTTACGAAAGAAAAGAAAGAAATAAAACACATAACAAACAAAAACAGTTCCATAATAAAAATTAGTGCAACAGAAACATGTAATGTTATTATTGCAGACTGGCATTTAAGTTGATGGGAACAAAGTACAACTTTAAAGTAAATGATTTACTTCCGCATTTGTAAAGAATAACTCCAGCCAGTTAACATAAACAGACAATATAGTAATTAAATCTCTTGCTATTGCACAGCCGTAAATAGATACCCCGAGAGGTTCATTATAAACATAGCAGAGTAGGGTAGAGAAATGTTCGACCTGGCCAATCTGTGCACACTACAGGTATAGGTTTAGTGTGTGTATCTGTGTGAGAGAGTGAGCGTGCGTATGTGAATGAGTGGGGAAAACAGAGACATGGGTTGATGATAATTTAAAAAGTGCGTGCGTGCATGTGTGTATGTGTGTTAATGATTGAAAAAGACAGGGAATAAATAGATTGATAATAGCTAAAAAGTGAGTGAGTGAGTGAGTGGCTTACGTAATCTGTGTTATTAATATCATGACTACACTGTTGCTGTATCAATTACATAAACGTTTGATGAATCTGTGATTTTCTCATTTACAAGTACAATAGGTCTATATTAAGCAACTTTCTACAGTCTACAATACGTCTACATTAAGCAACTTTCTACAATAGGTCTACATTAAGCAACTTTCTACAATACGTCTACATTAAGCAACTTCCAACAATACGTCTACATTAAGCAACTTTCTACAATATGTCTACATTAAGCAACTTTCTACAAAACGTCTACATTAAGCTACTTTCTACAATCTATCTATCTATCTATTGACCTTTCGAGCCGTAACCGGCCCATAGGGCGTAGACCAAGATACACCTTCTCCTATATGGATTTTTTGTTCTAGCAGTTTTCTTTTAAAGATATTTTATCAAATCTCGCCATCTGTCTCTGTTCTGTGCAAGCAGTTCTATCTCATTGAGGGAGCCGACTCCTGCTGCTCTTGCCTCTCTCATCAATGTTCTTCTCAGTGTCTCCCTGGGTCTTCCTCTTTTTCTTTTACCTGTTGTTTCCCATATGAGGGCTTGCTTTGCTATTCGGTTATTATCTCTTCTCATCACATGTCCAACGTATGACCATCGTCTTTTCTTTATTACTGAAGATATTAGTGGTTGATTGGCGATTTCTCTAATTTCCTCATTTGTTTCTACAATACGTCTACATTAAGCAACTTTCTACAATACTTCTACATTAAGCAACTTCCTACAATACGTCTACATTAAGCAACTTTCTACATTACGTCTACATTAAGCAACTTTCTACAATACGTCTACATTAAGCAACTTTCTACAATACGTCTACATTAAGCAACTTTTTACAATACGTCTACATTAAGCAACTTTCTACAATACGTCTACATTAAGCAACTTTCTACAATACGTCTACATTAAGCAACTTGTGTTATAAACTTAAAACCGAAATTTTTAAGAAAAAAAAACTGTAAAAAAAACAGGCGGGAAAACTTAAAACTATTAACGATTTTACACGAATGTTTAAAAACGAGTGTATTATTATGTAAAGAAGAAAACATAATGAAATAGAAATTGTATAATTAAAGGGCATAAGAAATGAATTAGCAGCTCTGATTTCAGACCATCACAACAATTATAATTATATTGCGGTTTCGCCATTTCTGTGACTTGATATTATTTTTATTATCGAACAACTTCTCAGATCAAAAATAAAATAAGATAGCAGTTGCAGAAATAGCTTGTGCAAACATATCAGCACAGTTTACAGTTAGGATTATATCAGATTAATATAATATACTTTCATTAATGGATGCTTACGCAGAATAAAGGGATGGAAATGGCAGGACAAAATCACTAACATAGAATTATGGAAATGTACCGGTCAAATACCAGTGGATAAAGAGATACAGTGAAGACGATGGCGTTGGATAGGACACACACTGCAGAAGCCAACTGAGAGTATTACACAGCAGGCCCTTTTTTGGAATCCCCAGGGGAAAAGACAAAGAGGAAGACCAAGGAATTCTTGGAGAAGACAGATAGAAGCAGAGATGAAGATGATGGGGAAGACATGGAATGATCTTAAAAGAATGGTAAAAAACAGAACGACTTGGAAAGTGTATGTTGAAAGTGTGTGTTGACCTATGCTCCACTGGGAGCTAAAAAGGTAGAAGAACATAATATATCCAGCATCATTGTAACTTTAAGATAGGATACTGAAGCTACATACTCTCATCATCATCATCATCATCATTGAGTGCCGTCTTCGCATCGAAGGTTGGCTACCATGGAGCGCTATTCCACTGTTTCTTGCTTTGATGGGCAAGTTGTCATAGGCTGTCTTAAATAGCTTTTGATGTTACTCGTCATATTAGTCTTGGTCTGCCTCTGTCTCTATTACCCTGTATTTTCCCTTCCAATATTACTTTTAGTAGGTTGTTGTGTCTTTTAACATGCCCCAAAAGTTTCATTTGTCTTGTTCTAATTTTGTTTAGTTGTTCTCTTTTCATTTTTAGTCATTTTAAAACGTCATCATTTGTTCTCTTTTCTTTCCATCCAATTCTACATATTCTTCTATAAATCCACATTTCAAAGCCTTCAATTTTTTGTTCTGTTTTATTGTCTAATGTCCATGTTTCTGCACCACACAGGAATATTGAGAAGATATAACATTTTGTTATTCTTAGTTTTAGCCCAGGTGTTATTTGTTTTGACGTTAGAATACTTTTCATGGCATTAACATTACTTTTCGCCATTCCTATTCTTTTGTTTATTTCAGTTTTACATTTTCCATCACTGGTAATAGTATGTCCAAGGTAGTTGTAGCTCTGAACTATCTCCAGGTCAATTCCTTCAATTTTGATATTCACTTGTAGTTTTGAATATTATCTTTGCTTATGATCATAGTTTTAGTCTTTTTGATATTCATATCTAATCCAACGTTTTTCTTATCATGTTTATTTTATTAAGTAATTGTTGTAGATGTTTAGAATTTTCTGCTAGTCTGCTAGTATCACCATCTTATATTAGATTATTGATTATCTTTCCATTAATGTTTAGGCATGTCATCTCTGTGATGTTTTTAAAGATAAAGATTTACTCAGTGTTTAGATTGAACAAACTTGGAGAGAGATTGCTTCCTTGTCTTACTCCTCTTTTCATATCAATAGTTGCAGAGTTCTCTTTGTTATATTTTATTTTTGCTGTTTGCTCCCAGTATAAATTACATATTAGTCGTATGTCCGTGTCATCTAGATGTATATCTTTTAGGCAGCCTATAAGTTGATTATGGCGTATTCTATTAAAAGCGTTGGTGTAGTCTATGAAGCAGACATATATTGATTTGTTTACTTCTACGTACTTTTCTATTATTGTCCTCATGCTGAATATGGCTTCTTTTGTCCCACTGTTTTTCCTAAATCAAAATTGTTGCTCCTCTAATTCAGTATTAATATTACTCTGAATCTTTCCCTGTATAACGTTAGGCAAGATCTTGGTTACCTGGCTCATTAGGCTTATTGTTCTAAAATCACTGCATTCAACTGCACCGTTCTTTTTAGGCAATGCAATGAAAGTTGATGTTTTTAGTTTATTTAGTATGTGTCCTGTATGGTATATTTCGTTGCATATATCTGTGATCACTTAAATGGCAAAATCGTCTAGTGTCTGTATCATCTCTATATTGTCAGGTCCTGCTGCTTTTCCCATTTACATTGTTTTTATACTTTTTTTCCACTTCAGTTTTTAAGATGTTATAGCATAACGTTCATTTTATAATTGGTTTTTTTGTCTCTTTCATTAGGAAATAATTCTGTTATATATTCCTGCCATCTATCGATTATATCTTTGTTGTCTGTTAGCATTCTACCTTCTTTATTTACAATACATCCGCTTCCTGTATCCTTTTTTGTTTGTATTAGTCATTCTCCTTATTTCTGTGTGCATCCCTCTTAAATTTTGTTTACTTCCCATAGTTTAGACTTCTAGATATCTTTGCTGATCCAGTCCCATTTTGCCTTTTTGCACTTTTTGTGTATTTGCACACTCTAGTTTGTATATTCCTAATTGTAATTTGTCGGGATAATCTATCTATCTGTCTGTCTGTCTGTCTGTCTATCTGTCTATCTGTCTGTCTGTCTGTCTGTTTGCCTATTAAACTTTCCAGCTGCGGCGGGCCCATATGGCATAGACCCAGAAACTGTTTCTCTTTTTCCTTTCTAGCAGTTTCAATCTTTGCAAAGATCTTTATCTTTTATCAAATCTCGCCATTTATCTCGGTTCTGTGCAAGCATCTCAATTTCATTGAGGGAGCCGATTCCTGCTGCCTTTGCCTCTCTGATCAATGTTCTTCTCAGTGTCTCTTTAGGTCGACCTCTTTTCCTCCTACCTGTTGTTTCCCACATGAGGGCTTGCTTTGTTATTCAGTTATTATTTCTTATCATTAAAAGTCCAACATATGTCCAACGTCTTATCTTGATTACCGATGATATTAGTGGTTGATTGGCGACTTCTCCGGGATAATACATGGACATTAATTCAGGCAGCGAAAAAAAACTTGCCTTTATTTGAGATTCAATTCTTAAAAAAAGAAGAATTATTCCAGTACCCATGTCAAAGAAACGATCCAGTAAAAGTTTTTTTTAACAAAACTGGAAAGAAGCGAGTGGCCTATGTATTTCATTTAGGAGAGGAAACTCACAAATTTTAGCCACATCAAATTCTATAAAAGACTTGGAAAAAATGGAGGGTATAGTTCCTAGAAATCTGAGAAGGGGGCGACTGAGAAGAAGATGGAAGAAAAAGAGATCAATGACTATCTACAGGTTGCACTCACTGAGACATGCAACAAATGGCACTGAGAATAGCAACGCCAATTTCTCTAAACAGGTTACCCTTGATTCCACCGTTCTGAGATATTGGGTTTGAATCTCACGTGAAAAATCTGTTATTGTCATGTATCCTACATATGTCCAAGCTTAGACAAACAAGAATAGAATATGAAGAAGGTCCAATCTTTCTATAACATAGTGTCCGCAGGATGTGACGTAGATTACCCTCTTTGTACTACATTTATCTTTTCAACATCAGGAACAAGTGTTTTTTTTTCTGTCTGGTGTGAAATAAATACTTAGACACGAACACCTCTGTGCGACTGCACTGGACAAGCGATCTTTATTCTCCGATCTTATGTTGTCCTTCTCCCCACAGAAACTGGAATCATCATCATCATGTGTCATACTGGTTGGCGTAGTCGATCATGTCCTTTAACCTTCTATCCATCGTATGAGTTCTGTTGTTGACTGTTTCCATGCCATAACACCAAGCTATCTCGTATTTTCTCTCTTTGTCATCCTCGATCTCTCTTCCACTGTATTTTGCCAGTTGTAACCAAGTATTCCAACTTTCCTCCTCTCATGATGTGTCAGAAAAAGGTTGATTGTTTCTTTCTAAAGTTTCTTAGGAGCTCCCTTTTTGTGTTGGCCTCTTTGAGAATGTTCTCGTTGGCCTTTTTAGCTGTCCAGGGGACTTTCAACATTTTTAAATGGGATAATAAACTGTCTGTTCTTTACTACGACACTGCAAGATTTAGAAGCAAAGGAATAAAGATGTTCTCAATGGTTATTATGTCTTTCTCCATTTGTAATTAATATTATTTTTTTTCCTTTTCTACCAGTTTCATCATCATCATGTGCCATACCGGTTGGCGTAGGCGATTATGTCCTTCCACAATCTTCTATCTACGGTGCATCGTATCAGTTCTGTTGTTGACTGTTTTCCATGTCATGACACCAAGCTATCCAGTATCTTCTCTCCGCGATCTCTTTTTCCTTTTATTTTGCCAGTTTAGACCAGTTTAGGTTTAGTTAAAAAAAAGACCCAATAATACAGCACATCTGTTTGTTGTCATCTGAAAGGTGGCATTTTAGTTCTAATCTTGGAAGTTTAGCATCAGTGATGGATGAAGGAAGTCGTAAAACAACTAAACATGAAAAAGAGAACTAAACACAATTAAAACAAGACAAATGCGATTTTTGGGTTATACACAACAGCCTGCTAAAAGTAATCTTGGAGAGGAAAATAAAAGGTAAAAGAGGCAGACCAAGACTAACATTGACGAGTAACTTCAAAAGATAGACAACCTGCACCATCAAAGCAAGAGACAGAGCAGAATGGCGCTCTATGGTAGCCAACCTTCGTTGCGGAGATGGCACTCGATGATGATGATGACTGATGAAGAATGTCTAGACGCTAGTACACTCCTCTCATTTATAACATTGATATAGATCGTATCGAGGCGGTTTCAATCCGTGACATCATACGTAAAATGTAACATTTCTACTTAATATAAATATGTATATGTGACATCGTAATGGACATTCCACCCAAAATAAACTCAGCAATATACGCAGATGATCTGGCGTTATGGGCTCGTGAGTAAAGTATGTCGGTGGCTGGACCCATGATGCAAGATGCCCTAGGTGAACTTGAGAAATGGACGAACACCTGGTTCTTACCTATCAACGAAATAAAAACAACTACATATACAATTTTCAGCCTATCAAGAAACACACTCTCTGCAAACTTGAAGATAAAAGACCATACATTCCCTATTGACCAAAACCCAACATATCTTGGTGTCACCATGAATTGCAGAATGGCTTGGAAAAATCAGATAGACAGAGCAAGGAAAAAAGCCAGAAAACGAACAAATATTATGAAGAAATTTGCAGGAACGGACTGGGAGGCAGACAGTAATATTTTGAAAAGATTATACGTAGGAAGAGTCAGACCAGTTCTAGAATATGGAGTCACAGCCTGGGCTATGAATTCCAAATCACACCTTAGTAAAATTAACAGAACCCAGAACCAAGCTGCACGTATCATCACTGGTGCTATGAAATCTACACCTATCAAGACTCTAGAAACAGTAACAGGTTTACAACCCTTAGATGACAGACGGGTCACTAAAGTATTGCAACAAGCGGAGAAATATACAAGGCTCCTTAGCCACCTCATGCGCCAAAGAATATCTGGTTCCGGAATTGTACGACTTAAGAGGAGCAACTTCGCTGCGATTGCCAATGAACTAAATACTGGAGACCCAGTACTTTCCCAAACAATATCGAAACCCTTGGGCCCATCTGATGTCTCCTCATGGAAAGCATAAAATACCAGAACTTAAAGAAAATATAACAGGAATCTTGAAAAAAGGCACACAATCAGACACAGAAAGAAAACACGTAGCAGAAAAACACATACACGATACCTACCCACAGGACTCTTGGTCCCACATATAAACAGATGGCTCAGCTACTAATGCCACCAGAAATGGAGGGGGGGGTGGTGTTCTTGACGCTGAATAATAAGGACGAGATCACCAAGTCAATAGCTACTGGAAAATTCTCAAACAACGTTAAAGCAGAAACTGAGGCCATCAGAGATGCTGCAACACTGGCTACTCAACACAAAAATAACATGCACAATAAATTGGTGATTCTAACTGACGCACTGTCAGTATTATCAGCTCTAAAAAGCCCCAAGAACAATGAACTAGATGACTTGAGAACAACCCTGGACCAACTATGCAATAACTTCCAGAGAGTAGTCATTCAGTGGATACCATCACACTGTAATATACACGGGAACGAACGCGCAGACAAATTAGCTAAAGAGGGAGGGAGATTACCACAAGAGAACCATCCGCTCAGTTATGATGAAGCCAAATCCATCCTCAAGGGTCAGTTCCATGAAAAATGGAAACGAGAACACCCAAAGCATAACGAGAGTGACGAATACCACCAACTATCAAGGAGGGATCAAGTCATCATACTTCGCCTACGCACTGGCCACAATAGAATGAAAAATCACATGTTCACCAAATTCAATATAGGTACAACCAGCCTATGCCACTGTACACTGGACAATATGACTACAAAACATGTTCTACAGGATTGTCCCCAGTACACAGACCTGAGAAGAGCAATGTGGTCCACGCGCACCTCCCTGGAAGACAAACTATATGGGGCAATCGATTCGCTTAAACAGACAGCTGACTTCATGACAGAGTCTGGAATCCTACTCTGATTGAGTCTTGATCGCAGATATATATATATATATATTTATTTATTTATGTATGTATGAATGATAATTTAGTAGTTAGTGCTCGTAATAACAAGAACAAAAATGGGAAACTCTGAGAATTTCACGGAATGCAAAACTCAGTTTTTAACCACAAGATCTTTTATATTTTATGATACAGTCTCTTCAAATCTCTTTGAATGTTTTATGTAAGAAATTGTGGGGTTTTTTTTTTTCTATCTTCCGGGAAATACACAAATGAGCAAAATAAACTAAAATATCAATGACAAACAACTGAGACAGATATTTGAAGTTTAAAGCAATGGTATTGAAAGAATATAATCGATTGAAACTTCATGTATTTGAAATAACTCTTAAAATGAATATCACGTATTTTGACCAACAAGCTTGTTAATGGCCAAGCTGGCAACTACGACAGAGACCATCGATCAAATTTGCTGACTGCCTACAAGATATCCTGAGCATCGACCAGAAAATAATAGAGTTAGGGCCTAACCTCATGTCAGAAACAAAGTACCATAGGGCTACAAACTTGTTAACTAACGCCAATAGCCATGGACCAAAACAAATCATTATTGGTTTAGTCGCCCACGCTGACGTGATCTAAGCCACTAACATATTTTACCTAAACACGAAACACAAGTTAATTTACAGACACAATTTATTTTTGTTTAATTTAATTTTCTTTCTCTAATTCATGTTAATTTTTTTTTATTATATACGGTGACTACTTTCGACAGCATATTAGTTTACAAAATTCTTGCTCAATAATATAAGTGTATATGTGTTAGCATAAGTGTTTGTGAGTATGTTTTATTGTTTTCGCGACGTTGACATTTCAGCAGAAGTGAAGAACGATGGAATATATTAACGATACACAATTTTAGACAAAGCACTCAATGTTTCTTAGTTAAAGAGAAAACAATAACATCAATGTCTAAGGAAATGTTTCGCAAGAATTTAAAGAACAATGGAACAATTGACAAGAGGGGGAGGTACTATAAATATAGTACATTTCATCATATAAATAAATTTTAAAAAGTTATGAACATAATTACAATATACACTCAATCAAAAATTGGTTTGAAGGAAGTAACAGATATGAACAGAAACGTACAACGACTCGACTTTGAACTAAAATCAATTATTTTACAAAAATAAATATTTATTCTTCTTTCCTACCTCATTTGCCTTCCAGCATCGAGGGGAGATACCATTTGTTGTCTTTTGCTCTTCTGTTGGTCTCTACTGCTGTTACGTTATCAAGTGTTTCTAATAATATTCGATCGATCTATCTTTTATTCTCTGAGTCTTGTGTTTTCGCAAAATTTATTAAAGGCTCGTTGTGCTTTAGTCTTTCTGTTTTATCACGTGGTGAAACAATTTTACCTGTTTATCATAACAATAACAGAAGTAAATACCATTTTTGAAAAGTTCGAAACACTTAAAATAAGAGAGACACAATACTTATACCACAAGAAATTGGATATTGGGTAGAGTTACTATTGGGTAGCCCTATCTAATATACAATATACACACATTAAAAATAAAATTCGTTGCTCTGAAGTAATGTTGTCATTTTCCGAGTACAAATACATGAATATGTAAAATATATATATATATATATATATATATATATATATATATATATATATATATATACATATTTATATCATCATCATCATTATAGCTAGCAACAACGTTACCTTGTCATTTGATGAATAGAACAAACACATATAGTTGGTCTTGGGTTAATCAGTACCTAAATCCAACTTCCGTATCCATCCGTCAAGTATCTACAGGCTTCTGGTAAAGATCCCATTTGACATGGTACAAATCTTTCGAAGACTTATCACTTTGAAAATATGTCAAGAATAGCGTTATCATATGAGAATGATAACCGTGTAGTCTGGCGCCTGGATCTGACAAATTGACACAAGTTGTTATCAGTGTCATACAAATAATAGTCGCCTATTTTTAGAATTCAAACACCCATATATGTTAATTTTATCAAACTTATCACCAATACTCGTCATAAGCCTGCAAATAATTACCCCCCTTTGTGAGAAATGTCAAAAACATTCACAAACTGATACGTTCTTTTATTATAGTGTATGTACACGAATGAATAAGGGTATTTAATTTAACTAACAAAGCATTAATAACTATTTGAACACAACGATGACAAACGTTCGACAATGGGGAATTACGTCGCACTAAAACAAGATACCTATTTTTAACACATTACACGAACGCAGTTAACGTGTTGGTTTCCTAGTGCACATTTGGAAGAGTTTTCTATGAGAATTATTTTAAATCATTTGTTCATTAACGGATCAACGTTCAATTTAATTATTTATATTTACTACATTTCTGACGACTGCCGGTGAAATTTCCACGGGAATGGAGAATAATTTACACATGTCTAGCGTTGTAGCAACGTAGTGTTCAGGTCTAAGTTTATATTCCACCCGGGGGACTGGTTGGTCTCGAGGCAAGACGCCGACCTCGAGACAGAGAGGTTGTGGGTTCAAATCCCGGCTACACCGGTTGGGATTTTTATTTATGATGAGATGCGGCAACCACCCCTGGTCTCAGCAGCGAGGCTCGGCTTGAAACGTCAATTACTCATCGACGCAAAAAATGAGCACCTCCGAAGACTGAGCGGCCAGGGACCCCTGTGCACATCGCTGCCAGGGAAAAACGGATTAACATGCAAAATTCAGTTCCTAGTCTCTAGGGACTTCGTCAGAGGTAAAAGCTGGCGAACGAATAAAAAAAATTCCACCCTAATTGATAACATTTGTTTACCGTAATGGGAATCGAGCCTTCTCATTGGTAAATGAGATGTTTTAATCTACTTACCTTAAGTAATGACTTGATGTCCAAATGTCAAAAGATGACAATAAATAAAGGGAGGAAGACTTAGACCTGTTTTAGATTGCGGAGACATAAAGAGATGCCAATTCATTCTACAACCGATAACTGAGAGAAAAAAGTTAAAGATAACACTCAAGAGACATCAGCGTTATTGATAAGATGCTATTGGTGAGAGAAAGACATCTGAAGATGGACTAATAACATCATGTCAGACAGTGCCAACAGTAAACTATCTTTACCACACATAGTTCCATTGCAGGTATATGTCGGGGGGCAACGATAGAACCCGAGGGATAAAGGCCGCTTGGTCAAGCAGTCGCCACGACGTGTGCCACTAAGAATTTTTATTTCATCCCCGATAGAAAAAATCCTTTCTGTCTACCGCGGGTTTCGAACACCGTACGCCGGCTTTTCAGCTAGCGGAACAGTGGTTTTAGCCTCACGGCCACATGCCAACAGTACAATGTGTATATTGACATTATAATGATAATGAAGTTCATTAGTAGTCAACCTTCAATGTGGAGACAGCACCTGACATAAAATGGTTAAAAGAAAACTTTAGAACTGTCTAAACCCTGGAATTAACCTATAATAGCAAAAAACTGGAATTCATTTATAATAATACTTGAGTTCGCATATTGCAAAACGTGAATTCTTCTATTGTAACACTTGAATTCTTCTATTGTAACACTTGAATTCTTCTATTGTAACACTTGAATTCTTCTATTGTAACACTTGAATTCTTCTATTGTAACACTTGAATTCTTCTATTGTAACATTTGAATTCTTCTATTGTAACAATTGAATTCTTCTATTGTAACACTTGAATTCGACTATTGTAACACTTGAATTCGACTATTGTAACACTTGAATTCGACTATTGTAACACTTGAATTCTACTATTGTAACACTTGATTTCTTCTGTTGTAACACTTGAATTCTTCTATTGTAGCACTTGAATTCAACTATTGTAGCACTTGAATTCAACTATTGTAACACTTGAATTTTTCTATTGTAACACTTGAATACGACTATTGTAACACTTGAATTCTTCTATTGTAACACTTGAATTCTTCTATTGTAACACTTGAATACGACTATTGTAACGCTTGAATTCTTCTATTGTAACACTTGAATTCTACTATTGTAACACTTGAATACGACTATTGTAACACTTGAATTCGACTATTGTAACACTTGAATTCTTCTGTTGTAGCACTGGAATTCGACTATTGTACCACTTGAATTCTTCTATTGTAGCACTTGAATTCTCCTATTGTAAAACTGAAATTATTCTATTTTAACACTTGAATTCGACTATTGTGACACTTGAATTCTTCTATTGTAACACTTAAATTCTTCTATTGTAACACTTGAATTCGCCTATTGTAACACTTGAATTCGCCTATTGTAACACTTGAATTCGCCTATTGTAACACTTGAATTCGCCTGTAGCGAAACTTGAATTCGCCTATTGTAACACTTGAATTCGCCTATTGTAACACTTGAATTCGCCTGTAGCGAAACTTGAATTCGTCTATTGCAACACTTCAACAACTAATTAACAGTTTCTTTATTTTAGTGAATTACCTAACAGCTACTAATTAGACAAAACGTACCTATATAAAGTTACACAACACAATTAAATTACACAACACAATTAAATTACACAACACAATTAAATTACACAACACAATTAAATTACACTACACAATTAAATTACACAACACAATTAAATTACACAACACAATCAAATTACACTACACAATTAAGTTACACAACACAATTAAATTACACGACACAATTAAATTACACAACACAATTAAATTACACAACACAATTAAATTACACAACACAATTAAATTACACTACACACTACACAATTAAATTACACAACACAATTAAATTACACTACACAATTAAATTACACAACACAATTAAATTACACAACACAATTAAATTACACGACACAATTAAATTACACAACACAATTAAATTACACTACACAATTAAATTACACTACACAATTAAATTACACAACACAATTAAATTACACGACACAATTAAATTACACGACACAGTTAAGTTACACAACACAATTAAATTACACAACACAATTAAATTACTCAACATAATAAGTTCTTGAAATAAACATAAAAAAAAAAAAATAAATGATGTACTGAAAGCACTTATGCGTGATAAGGGATTAGTTAAAATTAAGGAACTGACAGGAAATGAAAAAGTATCACGTACCTCTAAGTATATGTTAGTTCAATTGACAAACATATAAATGTGGCTTGTCTTTCAGTATCGCTAGATATGTTAACCTAATAACGTCACACACCATGCGAAGGTGACAGAAGTTTGCTAACTAGCCTTGTACCTATCTTAGAGTTGTGCAAACATTGAAATGTATGCAATATGTGACGCCCGTTACACAACAGCCGATTTGATTACAAACCACTAGTCTACTAGAGATTAATAGAGCCACAGATAAGACGTCTGTATGTCTTCCTGTTACGTTCAAATAAATTACGAAAGATAACATTTCCCAGAAATAAAGTACATAATAGTGAATTGATCCATCATCTTGTTGCCTTGTGTAAACATTGCAAGTTGACTGAAACTGTGAGCCATTTTGAAGTCTCGTAGTTGATAGTAGAATGGTTTCATCATTTCATCACCTGGTGCTGTGCCTCAGTCTTTGCCTGCCTCTACTTCCTTAATTCTGTATTTTTCCTTCTTGATAACTTTCGGTTGTTGTTTATGTCCATTTAAATGCCAAACTAATTTGTATAGTTTGAGCTGTCATTAGAACACTGTTATCATGTTATGTTTATTCTAGGATCTTTGTGTCTCCTGTGTTTGTCTGTTGTATCCAATAGTTTGTTAAGAGTTTTCTCGTTGCTATTAAATTATTAATTAAAACCAGAACCAACATTCATAAATCCTTAGTTTTTTATATTTTATTTTTTTTTTTTTTTGGCGGATGGATTGTCAAATATGTTATTTAGAATGGTCAAAAATTTATTAGCATTGTCTTTCACTTTGTTATCTTTGCTGGATGCCACCTTCCCCCCCCCCCCCCCCCCCCTTTCCGCCTCAAAATCACCTAGAGTTACAAAACTGTTCTCGGGTATGTGATTGCGTTCTCTTCTGCAAGTTCCTAGTTTCCTATTTTGACTGGGATTGTGCCCTTTTAATTTAGGCCACGTTGGGTTCCTACCTTGACAGTAGAAGAAGCACTCATTCGTTTTAAGGCTATTTCCGTCTTTAAGAAAAAAAGAACAATATTTGATCAAAATTGTTTCCTGTATTTTCACTAAATCTGTCAGTGTTTTCCCTGTATGCGTCAATAGTGGGCTAACAATGCAATATGAGCAGCGTGTTCTCTGACCTCCAAATTCCTACATTTTCTTCTTGGAACATCTGTAGTCTGTCTCATTACCTAGTTTACTACAGTCAAAAAGAGAATTTTTGATAGAGGATATTGTTACATGAGATTCACTAAAGTTGTGAGATGAATATTCCAGTTAACGGTTAAGAGTGTCAGCTGAGGTTGTCGTGGCACAATGACGAAGGGAGAAAAACATAACGGTCAATCAAGGCTCATCAAGGCAATAAAATAACACGCCATCAGGCTGTTGGAGGTCGACAAGATTAAGACAATAAGGAATAAACAAACCGCATGTCAGGTGCAGTGAAATAAGAACGCACACCAAGGCACGTCAGGGCATCAGCGCGAAACGGCGCGTTTTGAACGCACACTCTTACTCTATCACACCAGGATAGAGAGATAGTAGAGAAGGACACGTCAAAGAAATATCTCTGAGAATACTGCCATCGTAAAATATAGAGAAGACTTAACACGTCTAGAAGATATAAAGTTAACGGCGCTGACCACCTTCAATATAGTTTTGTACTATCTTTTTTGACTGAAATGATTCGTCGCTGAGGTCACTTCCGTGATTGTGAAATTGGTATACATACTTCTTATGACTGTTATTATTTATTGGGAATTTCACACAAAAAATCTTGAGTATTCTCGGTAACAGGCAAATAATTGCAGTGTTCCTGCAAATTCCCGCTGGTAGCAAGGTGCGATGGGTGGGGTATAACGTACACTCCTACAAGGTAGGAGTCACCATCACGTTACACCCCACCACTTGCTCTTCTTCATTATTCTCCCTTTGCTATCTTTGTGTACACAATTAAAGGTCTTTTCAAAATCAACAATACATATGTCTTTGTCTCACTGTCATTCTGAACGTTTGTCTGTTTGAATCTTCTCCTGGTTGGTAATTTTGTTTAGGAAAATTATTGTGAGAATCTTCCTCAGATGACAGGAGTAACAAAATAACAGTTTTTGGCATTTCAATCTCACCGTTAAAATCCATTAAAAAGTACTGAACATGCGCAATAATAAAAACTCAAACAAAATACTTAAACGTTCACAACAATCTACACTCAAACAAAAGTACTGAACATACACAACAATCTACATTCAAACAAAAGTACTGAACGTACACAACAATCTACATTCAAACAAAAGTACTGAACGTACACAACAATCTACATTCAAACAAAAGTACTGAGCGTTCACAATAATCTACTTTTAAACAAAAATACTGAACATTCACAATAATCTACTCTTTAAAAAAATTACTGAACGTTCACAATAATCTCCTCTCAAACAAAAGTACTGAACGTTCACAATAATCTACTCTCAAACAAAAGTACTGAACGTTCACTATAATTTACTATCCAACAAAAGCACTGAACGTTCACAGTAAAAAAATCTACTCTCAAACAAAAGTACTGAAAGTGCACAATAATCTACACTCAAACAAAAGTACTTAACATCCACAACAATCTACACTCAAACAAAAGTACTGAACGTTCACAATAATCTACTCTTAAACAAAAGTACTGAATGTTCACAATAATCTACTCTCAACCAAAAGTACTGAATGTTCACAATAATCTACTCTCAACCAAAAGTACTGAATGTTCACAATAATTTACTTTCAAACAAAAATACTGAACGTTCACAATAATCTTCTCTCAAACAAAAGTACTGAAAGTTCACAATAACCTACTTTCAAACAAAAATACTGAACGTTCACAACAATCTACTCTCAAACAAAAGTACTGAACGTTCACAATAATCTACTCTCAAACAAAAATACTGAAAGTTCACAATAATCTACATTCAAACAAAAATACTAAAAGTTCAAAATAATCTACTCTCAAACAAAAGTACTGAACGTTCACAATAATCTACTCTCAACCAAAAGTACTGGACGTTCACAACAATCTACTCTCAAAAAAAAAAAAAACAAACAACTCATACCTCCCTGCACCCTTTTCCCCAATTGTTATTTTAAAGACAATCAATAAATGACAACTTAAAAAACGTATCCATTTAAAGCTCTTAAAATAGGTACCATATATAATTTCATAATAAAAGATACGTCTATTTAGTCTCTACGTACTTGGATTATGGATAGCTACCGGTTTCTTTGTGATAGATAAGAGAAAATAAATTACGGATTTAAATTGCTCAGACACATAACGTCTTAGCTGTTGTTTCGCAACATGCTAGTATGGCTGCTATAGTTATTCAGGAACGCCTTTTATCTTTAACTTATTATTTAAACACGTACCTGGTAAATAATTAACAAAACAAAATACATAAACTGGCCAGTACTTCAGACAATACTGTAATCCGTTTAACTACATGAATTGTATGCATTATGTAGAGTAATATTGTATAGTAATTTTTTGTTCTTTCTATCCCGTTATCTAAAGGTTTGATATGCTGCAATCAAGCACATAAGTTTCTTTTCGTTCGCGACTGCGAATTGCTAACATATCAAGTTAATCCCAGCCTATTTTCTACGATGTTACTCTCCAAACCCCATCCAATTTTTTTTTTCTTTTCAGTTTCTAACCTTTACATAGACCTCTTGTTGTATCCTAGCCGCGATAGCTCAGTGGTTAGTGAACTGGATTACAAAGGACAAGAGGTAGGGTTCGATCCCAACCGACGGCTTCCGAGTTCACCCAGCCTATGGGTACCGAATTTTTTCTGGGAAAGTAAAGCGGCACGGTGTAATACCGACCTCATTACCCCAAAAATCATGTGCCGAAGGTCTGTAAAATGTATGGTCACTAACACCATATTCCCTATACGCCACTTGGCGTGACGGGGGTACTTTACTTTTTACTTGTTGTATCCTGCAAGGTTGTTGTTGTAAAGTCAGGCATACACTATATCCGGCCATACTACTTTGTGTATCGTACATGTATACTGTATCTTAAACACACACACACATCAAATTCATGAATTTGCATAACACTTTTGTCAAATATTTAGCAAAATGATTATGTTAATATCTAGCATATATATATATATATATATATATATATATATATATATATATATATATATATTGTGGTTTAGCGTATGTTGTTGAGTAAAAGTTAATGCATTCTCGTAATCGATGCATTTATTTGGATGCACGCTGCCTTAATATAATTGCAACCATGAGCAAAAGCACATTTCTTCACCTTCAAAATTGTAGACTTGTTAGTTACTGTGAGATAAAACTCGTAGCACACACATCTCTCGGTATCAATATTCAATGAGATAAGAGTAGCTCTATTTAAAACTACACAAACTAATAATGAATGCTAAGGCTTTACTTCCATTGCATACTCTACCTCAGGTTGTTAGACATGAACGCCTCTGGTTGTGAAGATATCGCAAGGTCCTGATGAAAGCCAACTATAAACATCGGCCTGAGTTCCCGAGAACCAAACTCTAGTCTCAAAGACTAGCTTGCCAGGATGATACTGAAGCTATCTTTACAGCGTTCTCCCATTACTGGAGAGTCTGCCGAGGAAACGAAACAACTGCAGTAAAATTTGTAATAAGAGAGAGAGAAAGAGAGAGAGAGAGAGAGAGAGAGAGAGAGAGGGAGGGAGAAGTTTGGTGGAAGGTTAATTATTATCTCTCGATACTAACAAGGCATCATCATAAACTTTAGCGCTTAAAATAACGGTTTTTTTTACACATGAAGTAACTCTGAACACTTATTTAAACTCATTGCATAAAATATGCCATATCACGAAAAAGTTCGAATTAACCGATATTATAGAGGGTGTCTCATTCGTTACCGAACCGGGAATTTCCACTTTAATTTCTAAGACCGACGACGATATTGCAACGAAATTTGAACGAGAGCACGTTCATGTCTTTGTAAAATGACAAGAAATGTGTTTTTGGTGCGTATGTTTATAGTGCCTAAGTCCTGTTACGCTGAATAGCGCAGATTGCCAGACGCGAATCTCTCTGCAAATCTCTGTCATTTGGCTATGTCTACGCAATACGGTTGTTTTTTTAAGTTGTAAAAAAGTAAAGTACCCCCGTGACGCCAAGTGGCGTATAGGGAAATATGGTGTTAGTGACCATATATTTTACAGACCTTCAGCACATGATTTTTGGGGTAATGTAGTCGGTATTACGCCCATGCTGCATTACTTTCCCAGAAAAAAATCCGGTTACGACTGGGTGAAACCGGAAGCCGTCGGTTGGGATCGAACCCTACCCCTTGTCCTTTGTAGTCCAGTTCACTAACCACTGAGCTATCGCGGCTCCCTGTTTTTATAAGTGTTAGTGCACAATACCCACGAGTTCACAAAGAATAGCAGGAAAATGTGCTGGTATACTCTAGAGGATATTAGGAAGAAGCAATCATAATTTTTTTGGCCATGTAATGAGAAGAGAATAACTGGAATATATTGTAACAACTAAGACAATTGAGGAACGAAGAGATAGAGGAAAGCAAAGTGAAAGAATACCAGACAGCTTAAGAGAATGGCTTGGCAGGTCAACAACAGAAATGATAAATAACTGTCGAGATCGAAAATTGTGGAGAGACATGATCACCTACGCCAGCAGGTCCGATACTTGATGTTGATGATGATACTCTAGAGGCGGGAGTATTTAGTAAAGTAAAGGTTTCCTCTAAGCCTTGCTAGGCGTATGGGAAATATTGTGTTAGTAACCACATTTTTGGGTCATGTGATCGGTATCACGCCAGGCCGCTTTTACTTCTCAGAAAAAATCGTTGGTACGCATTTTTAGAGGCTGTGTGAACCACGGAGCCTTGTCAGTCCTAAAAAAAAAATCCGCTACTTCTGGGAATCAAACCCAAACCCTTTTGGTCAGGAAGCAAGCACATTAACCACTGAGGCTCCCTGACGTGAGTATTTACTGGTATAACCATTATATATATGCCGAGTTCGGTGGCAAGTGAGATACTCAATATCTGTCCATCTAGTTTCTAACGAAAACAAAATTTCGCATTCCTGTGTGAGTTCTGATTAGCTCATTATTGTTAATACGTCTCCGGCGTGGAATAAAAGGCATTTGCAAATAACTAATGAAGAGAATGCTTTTAAGGATTATCAAATAATGGAACTAGTTTTCTTCTTTTGTAGAAATGATTTTTTTTTCAGAGTGTTCGCCCGTTGTATAAGTTGATTGATTGATAACTCTGGGGAATGAAGGAATAAATTGTGCTGACGTATGTATTGAAAGCAGCTAATGTTGCTTTCTGGAGGCCTCGGTAGCCTACTTAGGAAAACCACCCGACTGGGTTACCGAGGTTCGGACAACCCGTGTTCGATTCCCGCTGGAAACAGTGTGAGCTGTATTCGTGGTTGAAAAAAAATACTCCCACGGTCGACCCAGCCCCTGGCAGAAATGGGTACCAGAGTAGTACTCTGGGAAGGTGAGGAATGCAGCCTCGCATCGTGGGCTTCGATGCTAGAAGCGACACTATCCAGAAGTCTCCGAACACTTCTGGATTCTCGGCTGAGCACATATGAGTGAAAACTCGCATGCTAAGACACCGATTCAAGTCTCGTACTTTACCTTTACTCGGGTTCCGTGACACAGCTGAATGGCGAATTTTGTGAAGGGTTATCATGCACAGCTTCGAAAGGTCTAGTACCAGTGCGTTCGACATGGATAATTTACACACACACACGCACAAATACACATAAGCGCACGCACTCGCATACAAGGAACAAACCATAAAAAAAAACTCGAACGGATTTGCCGTCCTGAGCACACAGGCGTCCTTGGCAACGAAAATAGTTGATCAGTTGCTCTCAACTGCAGCTGTTGCGAGTTTGATAAACATGCACACGAGCCGAGTCTGAAGGTCCCAATTTTTGCATGAATATCTGGACTGCTACGGCGGAAATGTAGTTTAAGAAAGCAACAGCTTTTTAATATAAATGCCAACTCGCAGGAATGGCAACCTATAAGGTTATGCTAGATGTGCACACAACCAGTGAGCTAATGGAGCCGTCAATGTCCAAATACTTCGTGATCTGCTGAAAGTGAATGAGCATCCGTGGGTTTGTCCGGAGTGTTTAGATATCAAATCTGGTTGCCATGAACGATAGTATTTAAACAGATACGTGATCATTCAAATCACATGATTTTGTTTTGTAATTTATATTAAAAAAAAAAAAAAAAAAAAAAGAAACCTGTAGATTCTTGAATTATAAGTAGTAGCCTCCGTCAATCATAGTTGACTATGGATTTTGCAACGCCCCTAGAAATGTTTTTTTTTTCCTTTTTTCGCCATGTATTCTCTTTTTCTATGAATCTATCTGCTTCTTGTTTGAGTTGGAGCTTTAAAGTGTGTTTAATGTTCAGAGTCTTCATGTCACGTTTACACGTCTACAAATCGAAGTTTTTGGAGCCCACTAGTTCTTTTGCTGTTTGCTAGTTGTCCATAGAGTATATCTTTTGGTACGCGGCCATCTTTCATATGGTGTACCTGGCCAAGCCAACGTTACCTACAAAATCATGAATTATAAAAAAAAGTGAAGAGCCCCTTTCACGCCAAATGGCTTATAGGGAATATGGTGTTAGTGACCATACATTTTACAGACCTTTGACACATGATTTTTGGGGTAATGTGGTCGGTATTACGCCCGTGCCGCTTTACTTTCCCGTTTTAAAAATCCGGTACCCATATAAGGCTGGGTGAACCCGGAAGCCGTCGGTTGGGATCGAACCCTACCCCTGTCCTTCGTAGTCCAGTTCACTAACCACTAAGCTATCGTGGCTCCCTCTTGTATTATAATCCCCTATATTTTCCCAATATATTGGGTGTTATAATCCCCTATATTTTCCCAATATATTGGGTGCTATAATCCCCTATATTTTCCCAATTTATTGGGTGTTATAATTCCCTATATTTTCCCAATATATTGAGTGTTATAATTCCCTATATTTTCCCAATATATTGGGTGTTATAATCCCCTATATTTTCCCAATATATTGGGTGTTATAATTCCCTATATTTTCCCAATATATTGGGTGTTATAATCCCGTATATTTTCCCAATATATTGGGTGTTATAATCCCCTATATTTTCCCAATATATTGGGTGTTATAATTCCCTATATTTTCCCAATATATTGAGTGTTATAATTCCCTATATTTTCCCACTATTATTGAGTGTTATAATTCCCTATATTTTCCCAATATATTGAGTGTTATAATTCCCTATATTTTCCCAATATATTGGGTGTTATAATTCCCTATATTTTCCAAATATATTGAGTGTTATAATCCCCTATATTTTCCCAATATATTGAGTGTAATAATTCCCTATATTTTCCCAATATATTGAGTGTTATAATTCCCTATATTTTCCCAATATATTGAGTGTTATAATTCCCTATAGTTTACTAACTCTTAGAGTGTCTTGTATTTTACCATCAGCACTCATTGTTTGAAGTGGCCTCATGTCGCTTAGTAGATGGAAAATAATGTGTCACGATTGCTCCCTGATAAAAAGTGTTAGCGTTGATTATGTTGAGACTGTTCGCATGTTGCAAAGGTGTATTTCTGAAAGGGCACATGATAGAAACCTATTTCGTCTGAGGCTGTGTCGTGTGCGTGAAAACAGAGTGGTAATTAGTATGTTGGACTTGAAAAAAAAATGTTAAAATTATTTTATTATTATGACAAATATTACAGAAGTTGAGCTAAACTGTTAGCGCGATCGTATACTTCATGTTTAGATACTGTCGTTGAATATATAGGCGGCCTGGGGTTGTACTGACTCATATCAATCGTAAATGTGCTGACGGTCATGAAGAAAGTTGACTTTAACACATTCCCCATAGTGGCGGTTTTTAAAAAAATAATTTTAACCTTTGGTGTTTTTTTTTTCGCTTACTAATGTTTCAGTTAGACTTTTATATCTAGTTTCTGTTTGTATGTATTGTCTGTATCCATGAAGAAGGAATATTTTTTTACCGAAAGTCGAAACGTTTTCATGTGAGGTATTAACACCACAAAGCTGTATCTATACAATTTGCTCCTTTTCTTCTGTTCACCCTTTTACTAGATTTCCCAGAGCCACATATTTATTGCCAATTCCTTATATTCCCCATACTTGATTGTGTGACCTTTTCCTTAAATCTACAAGGCCAGGGATTGAATGATAAATCAACAGATTTTAATTTATGCCCGATTTGAGAACAGGAAAGTAGACGAGGGGAGGGTGGAGAAGGATGCTTGATAAGAAAGGTCCGGGTTTTAATTCTTTAGAAGTTTTAACAGAATGCAAATAATCTGAGCTTCTATTTTAAACTTAAACATGAAGCTCAGAAGAGCCTTGGTGGCTGTATAGTTAGTGTGCTCGCTTCCTGATCGGAAGGGGTTCAGTTCCCAGATGTGGCGGATTTTTATCGGACAAGTCTCTGGGGTTCCCCCAACATCTAAACACGAGTACGATAGATTTTTCTTGGATGTGAAAGTGGCCTGACGTCATGCTGTCGAAATCACTCCAAAACTTGTCCTGGTCGTGGAAGAATATTGACACTAACACCATATACTTCACCATACACTTAGCAAGGCATGGGGAAAAGGGGGGGGGGGGAAGGGCATTGTTTAATACGTTCAAAAGTACAGTTACGAGTACAAATGTTATTTACTTTTATTATTATTAATTTCTTCGTCTATATAAAACCAATTCTGACCTATGGAAGCGAATCATGGACAGTGGACAAAAAAATGAAAAGACGATTGAAGGCCACAGAGATGGGATTTCTCAGAAGAATGTTGAGAGTTCCCTGGACAGCTAAAAAGACCAATGAGGAAGTTCTCAAAGAGGCCAACACAAAAAGGGAGCTCTTAAAAAGCATCAGAAAGAAGCAATCAACATTTTTCGGGCACATCATGAGAAGAGGAAAGTTGGAATACTTGGTTACAACTGGCAAAATAAAAGGTAAGAGAGATCGCGGACGACAAAGAGAGAACATACTGGATAGCTTGGTGTCATGGCATGGAAAACAGTCAACAACAGAACTGATACGATGCACTGTAGATAGAAGATTGTGGAGGGACATGATCACCTACGCCAACCGGTATGGCACATGATGATGATGATATATGTCATTTCAGATTCTTATTTTTGTTTTTGTCATTCATTTTATTCTTGGCCACAGGCATTGAATCCACTTGCTGTTACGTGTCACTGCTCATATATAGAAATGGAGTAAGATCTCCAGAAATTAATTAAGAGTCGTTCACTGCTTTCAGCTCATTCGATGCATCTTGGATTGACTCATCATCATCATCATGTACCCTGCCGATTGGCGTAGGCGATCATGTCCCTCCACAATCTTCTATCTACAGTGCATCGTATCAGTTCTGTTGTTGACTGTTTTCCATGCCATGACACAAAGCTATCCAGTATTTTCTCTCTTTGTCTTCCGCGATCTCTCTTTCCTTTTATTTTGCCAGTTGTAACCAAGTATTCCAACTTTCCTCTTCTCATGATGTGCCCGAAAAATGTTGATTGCTTCTTTCTGATGTTTTTTAAGAGCTCCCTTTTTGTGTTGGCCTCTTTGAGAACTTCCTCATTGGTCTTTTTATCTATCCAGGGAACTTTCAACATTCTTCTGAGAAATCCCATCTCTGTAGCCTCCAATCGTCTTTTCATTTGTTTGGATTGACTACCGAAGTTAAAACTGTTATTTTGTCGTTTAAAGGTTTAAAAGTTTGTTTTTTTCCCTATCGAGAGTGGGGAAAAAATTCTGACCCAAATACCTCGTGTCGGCTGCAACTGGACAATCGATCTTAATTCTACAGCCATTAGAAGCCACTTCATATATATATATATATATATATATATATATATATATATATATATATATATATATATATTGTCCTTGGGAGCCGAAGACGGCACACAGGGCAGAACCACAATCTAAAAAACAGAAACCTTGCGTGCCAAAGTGGCACATATTGCAGAGATCACTGCTCTAAAATATATGGTGCTGTTTCCATAACAATACTTTTTACAATGACGGCTTGTCAAGCCATCGATCAATCTCCTTAGTCGCCTCTTACGACATGCCTGGAAGGTCACAGTGTCACTATTCTTTACTTCCCTCATAATGAGGCCCAGGTAACACACATGAAAACCTATATATATATATATATATATATATATATATATATATATATATATATATATATATACACATATCGTCATCTACTTGTTCTGTCTTTGCATCTAGTCGTTAATGTTTACTGTCGAATTATGTTTGCAAGACAGAATTCACATCTCTCTTGTGATTCACTATGATTTGACAAACCAGAGTTACGTCACGCTTGCTGCTTCCTGACATGGCCACAGACTGTTTCCTTCTACCGCGCTTCCAGAGATCTATTCGTATACTGATTGTATTCATGACTTCATTACTCAATATATTCTCAAATCTTTGTTGTAGAAAACACATTTCTGATATCTCCACTAATATTTTTGTTTATTCTTTAATTGTCAACGAATCACTTCAGTATAGCGGATCAGTTATATTGCTGAACTCTTGTTTTTCTAATTTCTCTTGGCAGAGACTTTCTATTTTGTTAAATATAGCGTGTGCTTATTCTATTCCAGTCTACTTTACAGCTTCATCCCCCATCAGAAACTATTAATGTGCTATGACACATGGAACTGTAGTCCCTCTACTCCTTAAGGCAAATATAGAATATGGTGTGTAATACTACTCAATAACCATTGGCATATTTTATTGTAAGTCATGTGATCATTATCACGCCAGCCGTCCAACTATATGAACATATGGTGCCAACTTTTAGAGGCTTGAGTTAAGCTGAAACCACCTCGGTTCGAAAAATAGAAAACATTTTCCAGGTCTATTCAGAGTCAGGAAGCTTCAACTTCTGTTTGAAACATGTCGTTGTCATCAACAGATTCTCATTTTCTTTAATACAAGCGTCATAAAAGTTAGGTAGAAAGTCCTTTCCAATGTTATTGTGTTCCCAAGATCAGATTTTTTTTTTTTTTGCTTTGTTTTTGTGGTAACGACCTTGGAATATATATCCATATTTTGCTTTATTTCCTCATTGATCGGAAGCAATGGATGTATCTTTTTTTCCCCCGATATCATGTTTTTAAGCTCATAATTTCAGCTAAATTCCAATTTTAAGACGAAACAATCAACATTTTTGGCCATGCAATACACATGGATCAGCTGGAATATATTGTGACAACTGGGAAAGTTGAGGGACGAGGAGATGGAAGCAAAGAGAAAACATACCAGACATCTTAAGAGAATCGTTTGGCGGAAGGTCGACAACAGAAATGCTAAATAACTGTCGAGATCGAAAGTAGTGGAGAGACATGATCACCTACGCCAGCAGGCATGGTACTTGATGATGATCATCGTGTTTTTATACAGTAGACCACTTTTCTATAAACATTTATCAATTGGTTAATATATAAAAGAGAACAAAAAGTAAAACCCAATAGCCACTTGCTATAGTTGGCTTGCCAGTACTTTTCACTATGATGCTGTCACTACTGATGACTTTGATACATTTGGAAACAATTTACCAATTTGCTTGTTTCTCTTCCTGCCTGTCAAATTAATTGTCTACCTGAGTCTGCTCTTATTCTTTGGTTTGTTTGTATAAATCCATTTGTTAATCCATTTATCTGCTAACAAACACGTTTTTGATCTTCTTGTCTGTTTATTGTCCTCATTATCCATTCATCAATTCAAATAGTTATTTCATATAGATATGCATAAGTCGATCTATCTAAACAACTTTCACTATAGCTTGTTTCATAACTCGTGCCCAACTTTTAAAATCGATAGCTTTTTAACCGCTTGTTGTAAGTTGTTCAAAATGTGCATGTAAAGTTATAATGATTAGAACCCAACAGGGAATTAATTTCATAAAAAAAAAACATTTTGTTATTATTGTTGCTTATTTGATTTATATAAATTTATAACGACCCATTGATGTAGTCAAAACTTAATGTTTACAGTATTTTAAGTTAACAATAGCGAGTAAAAATCCATACTCGGTAAAATTGACGTGTTTGCACGCTTTCGCCGTGGTTTTTTGACACAATTAGACACTTGTAAAAAACACGAGAAATTGTGTGTTCCATTTCCGTTCATTCATAGGTAGAGACGTGGAACGATAACATTTATCATGAGTCTTAAAATGAAATTCTGCAGTTTACAAAACATCGCAATAAAAATGTATGACTATTTTTGCAAAGAGGCTAAACGAGGAAGATTATTTCATTCTTTAGAAAACCCTGAGAATAGGACAAGACACATTTTGGATTTATCTAAACGGTCATTTAATCGCTGGATTCAAGCACGTGACCGTCAATGTTCAAAATGTACAAAATCACAAGGAAGAGCAAAAATGTTGGATAATTTCGACAGTGAACTTATTAGAAGTGAAATTCGCAAAATGTTGGGTATGAATGAAACTGTTACAATAAGAAAATTAAAAGTATCGCTGAAAAAGAACAACAGTATTGAAATATCAAAGTCTACATTATGGAGGAATGTGAGAGCTGCAGGCTTTACATTCAGAAAGTATTCCAATGGACGAAACATCATCTGTGAGAAGCCACATATAGTAGTCATGAGAAGCAAGTACTTACGTGAAGTAAAAGAGGTGCGCAAGCAAGGTTATGATATTGTGTACTTGGATGAAACATGGATCAATGCTCACCACACTAACCAAAGGGAATGGCAGTCATCAGATGGAAAGATTAAGAGATTAATACCTAGCAGCAAAGGACAGCGCTTGATAATTGCTCATGCAGGTAGTCGACAACATGGACTAATACAGAATGCAGAGCTCATTTTTCTTTCAAAATCCATAGACAATCGGGATTATCACTCTGAGATGAATGGTCACATATTTAGACATTGGATTGAAAATTATGTTCTCCCATCACTAGATCGACCATCTTGCCTAATAATGGGCAATGCAGCGTACCACAGCATTGTTGCACTTGAAGATAAAGTCCCGACGTCATCCAGTACAAAAGATGCTATTAAGATATGGCTCACAAAGGAGCACATACAATTTAATAACATGTACTTAAAACCTGAATTACTATCTCTAGTAAAGCAAAAACAAAGGACACAGATTTTTCAAATAGATAAGATTATCCAAGAGCACGGTCATATAAGTTTGAAGCTGCCACCTTACCATGCTCATTTAAATCCAATAGAACTAATCTGGGCAAAATTAAAAGGACAAGTGGCAGATGAAAATACAACATTCAAAATATGCGATGTAAAGACTCTTGCTAATCTCGCTTTATTAAATATAGACAAAGATTATTGGGCTAAATGTGAAGACCACGTCTTAAAACAGGAAGAGGAATATTGGAAAAATGATGGTTTGTGGAATGTTCAACCCCAAACATTTATTAATCTTTTAGACTCGTCTGATTCAGAATGAAAGTATATAGCCCCCACAATGTTGGTCCCTATATTACCTTAAATTAGTTCAACAAACGGTCCTTTTCAGGACCACACAACTATGAAAATTGGACATACAGGTATACCTTGATATTATCGTCCGTCCTCGAACTGAGAAGACAATAATTCTCCTGGTGTTTTGTCTTATTAGGCATAATTTTGACTTATTATAATTTCCCCAATACGGCCACGCCTTTACCTAGTGAAAATTAATCATAGACCAGCAACTACGGTAATTTCTATTATTTAGGGGTTCACAATTTACAATTTTGACAAACATCAAAGAAATTCGCCGCTTTAAGAAAACTGCAGCTGCAAGATATTTGTTAAATATACATTAAAAGGGTCTTTTGCATTCTAATAACATTTGGAAAATTTCAACAGTTTTTAACAAACGGTTACTGAGTAATAGCGTTTTGAAGTTGGGCACGTGATTTGAAACGAGCTATAATTAGCACATTTCTACTGCCGTACCCAGACAGTGACTTGTCTATAAACTGTTGTAACTACATACCTACCACTGTCATAAATTTAGCTATTTGTTTTTTTTTTTTTAAATAACTTTTACACATGTAATCTGTCGTGTTACATTCTTATCTAGTTTTAAAAAAATACACCTGCCCGGTCATGTTTAAGGTGATTCATAACTGCCACACCAATTATAAAAACACAATGTAAGATAATGGAACCAAACTGCTAATTCCATACATAATCTGAAGTCGGTAGAAACGTTAGTTTCGCAAGTCACAGGCAGGCGATAAGACAGGAGTTGTAATTTTGACTACATAAACATGATCCTCTGTGTTTACTGCAATAACTGCACCGTCAAAAAAGAAAGTGAATATCCAATAACATTGAGATAGAAATGTACAAAAGAATAAACACAACGTTTTAGAATTTCTTTAGATTAGTATCATGGCTTCTGTTTTTAAGATGATTATTATGACTACAATATTTGGACTCTATCTGTACTGTAAAGTATCCGTCTTTTTTTCTGATTATTTTAGTCTGATTTTACTAATAATACGATATTCTAGGTATTCAATTGTTGATCAATATTCTTCGTATTCCTACAGAATTGTCACCTGTTGTAAGTGTCATGGCTCAGTCTATGACTCTCAATGAGAAGATAATGATTGCTACAGGTAATACTTGACTAGCTCCCGATTTCACTCTTAACAAAAGTTTATTTTTTACCACATGGTAGGTCTGTTTGTGAATAAATACCTCTGCCAATAATGTGGTTGATTAAACATATAATTTTTCTATACGGCGTTTATTGCACTATATTTCGTGTTTTCTTTTTTGTTTTATTATTACTCCTGCAAATTTCATACCAATTAGTGTACTAGAATTATATTTTATCTTATTATTTGTGGGAGTGTCAAAGGCTCTCATAATTTTTCACAGGCTATATCTTTTTATGAAGTCGAAATAAATGATTGGGCCTAACTCAGCACTGTAGCACCTGCACCTGAAGAAAAGTCATAGCTGACTTTTTATGTCAGGATCAGTGAATCTAAACTAACGTGCATCCTTCCGCCTCTCCGTGGCTCAAACGCGCGCGACGCACAGGCATACCCACACACACACACGCATGCTCGCATGCATTCACGCACAAGAGCGGCAGATTACAATGGTGGACAGGAGTGAAGGGATGCAATAGTGGACAGGAGTGAAGGGTTGCAATTGTGGACAGGAGTGAAGGGTTGCAATAGTGGACAGGAGTGGTAGGGTACAATGGTGGACAGGAGTGAAGTGTTGCAATGGTGGACAGAAGTGAAGGGTTGCAATAGTGGACAGGAGTGGTATGGTACAATGGTGGACAGAAGTGAAGGGTTGCAATAGTGGACAGGAGTGGTATGGTACAATGGTGGACAGGAGTGAAGGGTTGCAATGGTGGACAGGAGTGAAGGGATGCAATGGTGGACAGGAGTGGTAGGTTGCAATGGTGGACAGGAGTGAAGGGTTGCAATGGTGGACAGGAGTGGTAGGGTACAATGGTGGACATGAGTGAAGGGTTACAATGGTGGACAGGAGTGGTAGGGTACAATGGTGGACAGGAGTGAAGGGTTGCAATGGTGGACAGGAGTGGTAGGGTACAATGGTGGACAGGAGTGGTAGGGTACAATGGTGGACAGGAGTGGTAGGGTACAATGGTGGACAGGAGTGAAGGGTTGCAATGGTGGACAGGAGTGGTAGGGTACAATGGTGGACAGGAGTGGTAGGGTACAATGGTGGACAGGAGTGGTAGGGTACAATGGTGGACAGGAGTGGTAGGGTACAATGGTGGACAGGAGTGAAGGGTTGCAATGGTGGGCAGGAGTGGTAGGGTACAATGGTGGGCAGGAGTGAAGGGTTGCAATGGTGGACAGGAGTGGTAGGTTACAATGGTGGACAGGAGTGGTAGGTTGCAATGGTGGACAGGAGTGGCAGGTTGCAAATGGTGGACAGGAGTGGTAGGGTACAATGGTGGACAGGAGTGAAGGGTTGCAATGGTGGACACGAGTGGTAGGGTACAATGGTGGACAGGAGTGGCAGGTTGCAACGGTGGACAGGAGTGGTAGGGTACAATGGTGGACAGGAGTGAAGGGTTGCAATGGTGGACACGAGTGGTAGGGTACAATGGTGGACAGGAGTGGCAGGTTGCAACCGTGGACAGGAGTGGCAGGTTGCAATGGTGGACAGGAGTGGTAGGGTACAATGGTGGACAGGAGTGAAGGGTTGCAATGGTGGACAGGAGTGGTAGGGTACAATGGTGGACAGGAGTGGTAGGTTACAATGGTGGACTGGAGTGGTAGGTTGCAATGGTGGACAGGAGTGGCAGGTTGCAAATGGTGGACAGGAGTGGTAGGGTACAATGGTGGACAGGAGTGAAGGGTTGCAATGGTGGACACGAGTGGTAGGGTACAATGGTGGACAGGAGTGGCAGGTTGCAACCGTGGACAGGAGTGGCAGGTTGCAATGGTGGACAGGAGTGGTAGGGTACAATGGTGGACAGGAGTGAAGGGTTGCAATGGTGGACAGGAATGGTAGGGTACAATGGTGGACAGGAGTGAAGGGTTGCAATGGTGGACAGGAGTGGTAGAGTACAATGGTGGACAGGAGTGGTAGGGTACAATGGTGGACATAAGTAAAAGGTTGCAATGGTGGACAGGAGTGAAAGGTTGCAATGGTGGACAGGAGTGGTAGGTTACAATGGTGGAAAGGAGTGAAGGGTTGCAATGGTGGACAGGAGTAGTAGGTTGCAATGGTGGACAGGAGTGGTAGGTTACAATGGCGGACAGGAATGGTTGGTTACAATGGTGGACACGAGTGGTAGGTTACAATGGTGGACAGGAGTGAAGGGTTGCAATGGTGGACAGGAGTGAAGGGTTGCAATGGTGGACAGGAGTGGTAGGGTACAATGGTGGACAGGAGTGGCAGGTTACAACCGTGGACAGGAGTGGCAGGTTGCAATGGTGGACAGGAGTAGTAGGGTACAATGGTGGACAGGAGTGAAGGGTTGCAATGGTGGACAGGGATGGTCGGGTACAATGGTGGACAGGAGTGAAGGGTTGCAATGGTGGACAGGAGTGGTAGAGTACAATGGTGGACAGGAGTGGTAGGGTACAATGGTGGACAGGAGTAAAAGGTTGCAATGGTGGACAGGAGTGAAAGGTTGCAATGGTGGACAGGAGTGGTAGGTTACAATGGTGGAAAGGAGTGAAGGGTTGCAATGGTGGACAGGAGTGGTAGGTTGCAATGGTGGACAGGAGTGAAGGGTTGCAATGGTGGACAGGAATGGTTGGTTACAATGGTGGACACGAGTGGTAGGTTACAATGGTGGACAGGAGTGAAGGGTTGCAATGGTGGACAGGAGTGAAGGGTTGCAATGGTGGACAGGAGTGGTAGGGTACAATGGTGGACAGGAGTGAAGGGTTGCAATGGTGGACAGGAGTGAAGGGTTGCAATGGTGGACAGGAGTGGTAGGGTACAATGGTGGAAAGGAGTGAAGGGTTGCAATGGTGGACAGGAGTGGTAGGTTGCAATGGTGGACAGGAGTGAAGGGTTGCAATGGTCGACAGGAGTGGTAGGGTACAATGGTGGACAGGGGTGGAGGGTTGCAATGGTGGACAGGAGTGGTAGGTTACAATGGTGGACAGGAATGGTAGGTTACAATGGCGGACAAGAGTGGTAGGTTACAATGGTGAACACGAGTGGTAGGTTACAATGGTGGACACGAGTGGTAGGTTATAATGGTGGACACGAGTGGTAGGTTACAATGGTGGACACGAGTGGTAGGTTACAATGGTGGACAGAAGTGGTAGGTTACAATTGTGGACACGAGTGGTAGGTTACAATGGTGGACGGGAGTGGTAGGTTATAATGGTGGACATGAGTGGTAGGTTACAATGGTGGACAGGAGTGGTAGGTTACAATGGTGGACATGAGTGGTAGGTTACAATGGTGGATATGAGTGGTAGGTTACAATGGTGGACATGAGTGGTAGGTTACAATGGTGGATATGAGTGGTAGGTTACAATGGCGGACATGAGTGTTAGGTTACGTTCGTTCGTTCGCTTTCGTCAGCTTTGACCTCTGACGATGTCCCACCCACTCAATTTTGTGGGACTGAATTTTGCGTGTAAAGTCTGTTTTATCCCATTACAAGATGCCCCTCGCCATGCAGGCAGATTTACTCCGACTTCAGAGGTACTAATTTTTAGGGAATTAGTAAAACCCAAGTGTCCTCGCCAGGGTACGAACCCCGGCTGTTGCCGTGGTAAGCCAACCGAAAATCGATTGCGCTTACCGGACACCCAAGTGTTAGGTTACAATGATGGACAAGAGTGGTAGGTTACAATAGTGTGCAAGAGTGGTAGGTTACAATGGTAGACACAAGCGGTAGGTTACAATGGTGGACAAGAGCGCTAAGTTACGATGATGGACAAGAGTGGTAGGTTACAAAGGTGGACAAGAGTGGTAGGTTACGATGGTGGACATGAATGGTTGGTTACAATCGTGGACATGAATGGTTGGTTACAATCGTGGACATGAGTGGCAGTTTACAATGGTGGACCTGAATGACACGTTACAATGGTGGACAGGAATGGTGGACAAGAGTGGAAGGTTACAATGGTGGACAAGAGTGGAAGGTTACAATGGTGGACAAGAGTGGTAGGTTACAATTGTGGACAGGAACGGTTGGTTACAATGGTGGACATGAGTGGCAGGTTACAATGGTGGACAGGAGTGGTTGGTTACAATGGTGGATATGAGTGGCAGGTTACAATGGTGGATATGAGTGGTAGGTTACAATGGTGGACATGAGTGGTAGGTTACAATGGTGGACACGAGTGGTAGGTTACAATGGTGGACAACAGTGTTAGGTTACTACGGTGGACAAGAGTGGTAGGTTACAATAGTGTGCAAGAGTGGTAGGTTACAATGGTTGACACGAGCGGAAGGTTACAATGATAGACAGGAATGGTTGGTTACAATGGCAGACAAGAGTGGTAGGTTACAATGGTGGACAAGAGTGGTAGGTTACAATGGTGAACAAGAATGGAAGGTTACAATGGTGGACAAGAGTAGCAGGTTACAATGGGGGACAAGAGCGGTAGGTTACAATGGTGGACAAGAATAGCAGGTTACAATGGTGGACAAGAGTAGCAAATTACAATGATGGACAAAAGTGGTAAGTTACAATGGTGGACAAGAGTGGTAGATTACAATGGTGGACAAGAGTGGTAGGTTACAATGGTGGACAAGAGTGGTAGGTTACAATGGTGGACAAGAGTGGTATACTACAATGGTGGACAAGATTAGCAGATTACAATGGTGGACAAGAGTGGTAGGTTACAATGGTGGACAAGAGTGGTAGGTTACAATGGTGGACAAGAGTGGTAGATTACAATGGTGGACAAGAGTGGTAGGTTACAATGGTGGACAAGAGTGGTAGATTACAATGGTGGACAATAGTGGTAGGTTACAATGGTGGACAAGAATAGCAGGTTACAATGGTGGACAAGAGTAGCAAATTACAATGATGGACAAAAGTGGTAAGTTACAATGGTGGACAAGAGTGGTAGATTACAATGGTGGACAAGAGTGGTAGGTTACAATGGTGGACAAGAGTGGTAGGTTACTGTGGTGGACAAGAGTGGTATACTACAATGGTGGACAAGATTAGCAGATTACAATGGTGGACAAGAGTGAAGGGTTGCAATGGTGGACAGGAGTGGTAGGGTACAATGGTGGACAGGAGTGAAGGGTTGCAATGGTGGACAGGAGTGAAGGGTTGCAATGGTGGACAGGAGTGGTAGGGTACAATGGTGGAAAGGAGTGAAGGGTTGCAATGGTGGACAGGAGTGGTAGGTTGCAATGGTGGACAGGAGTGAAGGGTTGCAATGGTCGACAGGAGTGGTAGGGTACAATGGTGGACAGGGGTGAAGGGTTGCAATGGTGGACAGGAGTGGTAGGTTACAATGGTGGACAGGAATGGTAGGTTACAATGGCGGACAAGAGTGGTAGGTTACAATGGTGAACACGAGTGGTAGGTTACAATGGTGGACACGAGTGGTAGGTTATAATGGTGGACACGAGTGGTAGGTTACAATGGTGGACACGAGTGGTAGGTTACAATGGTGGACAGAAGTGGTAGGCTACAATTGTGGACACGAGTGGTAGGTTACAATGGTGGACGGGAGTGGTAGGTTATAATGGTGGACATGAGTGGTAGGTTACAATGGTGGACAGGAGTGGTAGGTTACAATGGTGGACATGAGTGGTAGGTTACAATGGTGGATATGAGTGGTAGGTTACAATGGTGGACATGAGTGGTAGGTTACAATGGTGGATATGAGTGGTAGGTTACAATGGCGGACATGAGTGTTAGGTTACGTTCGTTCGTTCGCTTTCGTCAGCTTTGACCTCTGACGATGTCCCACCCACTCAATTTTGTGGGACTGAATTTTGCGTGTAAAGTCTGTTTTATCCCATTACAAGATGCCCCTCGCCATGCAGGCAGATTTACTCCGACTTCAGAGGTACTAATTTTTAGGGAATTAGTAAAACCCAAGTGTCCTCGCCAGGGTACGAACCCCGGCTGTTGCCGTGGTAAGCCAACCGAAAATCGATTGCGCTTACCGGACACCCAAGTGTTAGGTTACAATGATGGACAAGAGTGGTAGGTTACAATAGTGTGCAAGAGTGGTAGGTTACAATGGTAGACACAAGCGGTAGGTTACAATGGTGGACAAGAGCGCTAAGTTACGATGATGGACAAGAGTGGTAGGTTACAAAGGTGGACAAGAGTGGTAGGTTACGATGGTGGACATGAATGGTTGGTTACAATCGTGGACATGAATGGTTGGTTACAATCGTGACATGAGTGGCAGTTTACAATGGTGGACCTGAATGACACGTTACAATGGTGGACAGGAATGGTGGACAAGAGTGGAAGGTTACAATGGTGGACAAGAGTGGAAGGTAACAATGGTGGACAAGAGTGGTAGGTTACAATTGTGGACAGGAACGGTTGGTTACAATGGTGGACATGAGTGGCAGGTTACAATGGTGGACAGGAGTGGTTGGTTACAATGGTGGATATGAGTGGCAGGTTACAATGGTGGATATGAGTGGTAGGTTACAATGGTGGACATGAGTGGTAGGTTACAATGGTGGACACGAGTGGTAGGTTACAATGGTGGACAACAGTGTTAGGTTACTACGGTGGACAAGAGTGGTAGGTTACAATAGTGTGCAAGAGTGGTAGGTTACAATGGTTGACACGAGCGGAAGGTTACAATGATAGACAGGAATGGTTGGTTACAATGGCAGACAAGAGTGGTAGGTTACAATGGTGGACAAGAGTGGTAGGTTACAATGGTGAACAAGAATGGAAGGTTACAATGGTGGACAAAAGTAGCAGGTTACAATGGTGGACAAGAGCGGTAGGTTACAATGGTGGACAAGAATAGCAGGTTACAATGGTGGACAAGAGTAGCAAATTACAATGATGGACAAAAGTGGTAAGTTACAATGGTGGACAAGAGTGGTAGATTACAATGGTGGACAAGAGTGGTAGGTTACAATGGTGGACAAGAGTGGTAGGTTACAATGGTGGACAAGAGTGGTATACTACAATGGTGGACAAGATTAGCAGATTACAATGGTGGACAAGAGTGGTAGGTTACAATGGTGGACAAGAGTGGTAGGTTACAATGGTGAACAAGAGTGGTAGATTACAATGGTGGACAAGAGTGGTAGGTTACAATGGTGGACAAGAGTTGTAGATTACAATGGTGGACAATAGTGGTAGGTTACAATGGTGGACAAGAATAGCAGGTTACAATGGTGGACAAGAGTAGCAAATTACAATGATGGACAAAAGTGGTAAGTTACAATGGTGGACAAGAGTGGTAGATTACAATGGTGGACAAGAGTGGTAGGTTACAATGGTGGACAAGAGTGGTAGGTTACTGTGGTGGACAAGAGTGGTATACTACAATGGTGGACAAGATTAGCAGATTACAATGGTGGACAAGAGTGAAGGGTTGCAATGGTGGACAGGAGTGGTAGGGTACAATGGTGGACAGGAGTGAAGGGTTGCAATGGTGGACAGGAGTGAAGGGTTGCAATGGTGGACAGGAGTGGTAGGGTACAATGGTGGAAAGGAGTGAAGGGTTGCAATGGTGGACAGGAGTGGTAGGTTGCAATGGTGGACAGGAGTGAAGGGTTGCAATGGTCGACAGGAGTGGTAGGGTACAATGGTGGACAGGGGTGAAGGGTTGCAATGGTGGACAGGAGTGGTAGGTTACAATGGTGGACAGGAATGGTAGGTTACAATGGCGGACAAGAGTGGTAGGTTACAATGGTGAACACGAGTGGTAGGTTACAATGGTGGACACGAGTGGTAGGTTATAATGGTGGACACGAGTGGTAGGTTACAATGGTGGACACGAGTGGTAGGTTACAATGGTGGACAGAAGTGGTAGGCTACAATTGTGGACACGAGTGGTAGGTTACAATGGTGGACGGGAGTGGTAGGTTATAATGGTGGACATGAGTGGTAGGTTACAATGGTGGACAGGAGTGGTAGGTTACAATGGTGGACATGAGTGGTAGGTTACAATGGTGGATATGAGTGGTAGGTTACAATGGTGGACATGAGTGGTAGGTTACAATGGTGGATATGAGTGGTAGGTTACAATGGCGGACATGAGTGTTAGGTTACGTTCGTTCGTTCGCTTTCGTCAGCTTTGACCTCTGACGAAGTTCCACCCACTCAATTTTGTGGGACTGAATTTTGCGTGTAAAGTCTGTTTTATCCCATTACAAGATGCCCCTCGCCATGCAGGCAGATTTACTCCGACTTCAGAGGTACTAATTTTTAGGGAATTAGTAAAACCCAAGTGTCCTCGCCAGGGTACGAACCCCGGCTGTTGCCGTGGTAAGCCAACCGAAAATCGATTGCGCTTACCGGACACCCAAGTGTTAGGTTACAATGATGGACAAGAGTGGTAGGTTACAATAGTGTGCAAGAGTGGTAGGTTACAATGGTAGACACAAGCGGTAGGTTACAATGGTGGACAAGAGCGCTAAGTTACGATGATGGACAAGAGTGGTAGGTTACAAAGGTGGACAAGAGTGGTAGGTTACGATGGTGGACATGAATGGTTGGTTACAATCGTGGACATGAATGGTTGGTTACAATCGTGGACATGAGTGGCAGTTTACAATGGTGGACCTGAATGACACGTTACAATGGTGGACAGGAATGGTGGACAAGAGTGGAAGGTTACAATGGTGGACAAGAGTGGAAGGTTACAATGGTGGACAAGAGTGGTAGGTTACAATTGTGGACAGGAACGGTTGGTTACAATGGTGGACATGAGTGGCAGGTTACAATGGTGGACAGGAGTGGTTGGTTACAATGGTGGATATGAGTGGCAGGTTACAATGGTGGATATGAGTGGTAGGTTACAATGGTGGACATGAGTGGTAGGTTACAATGGTGGACACGAGTGGTAGGTTACAATGGTGGACAACAGTGTTAGGTTACTACGGTGGACAAGAGTGGTAGGTTACAATAGTGTGCAAGAGTGGTAGGTTACAATGGTTGACACGAGCGGAAGGTTACAATGATAGACAGGAATGGTTGGTTACAATGGCAGACAAGAGTGGTAGGTTACAATGGTGGACAAGAGTGGTAGGTTACAATGGTGAACAAGAATGGAAGGTTACAATGGTGGACAAGAGTAGCAGGTTACAATGGTGGACAAGAGCGGTAGGTTACAATGGTGGACAAGAATAGCAGGTTACAATGGTGGACAAGAGTAGCAAATTACAATGATGGACAAAAGTGGTAAGTTACAATGGTGGACAAGAGTGGTAGATTACAATGGTGGACAAGAGTGGTAGGTTACAATGGTGGACAAGAGTGGTAGGTTACAATGGTGGACAATAGTGGTAGGTTACAATGGTGGACAAGAATAGCAGGTTACAATGGTGGACAAGAGTAGCAAATTACAATGATGGACAAAAGTGGTAAGTTACAATGGTGGACAAGAGTGGTAGATTACAATGGTGGACAAGAGTGGTAGGTTACAATGGTGGACAAGAGTGGTAGGTTACTGTGGTGGACAAGAGTGGTATACTACAATGGTGGACAAGATTAGCAGATTACAATGGTGGACAAGAGTGAAGGGTTGCAATGGTGGACAGGAGTGGTAGGGTACAATGGTGGACAGGAGTGAAGGGTTGCAATGGTGGACAGGAGTGAAGGGTTGCAATGGTGGACAGGAGTGGTAGGGTACAATGGTGGAAAGGAGTGAAGGGTTGCAATGGTGGACAGGAGTGGTAGGTTGCAATGGTGGACAGGAGTGAAGGGTTGCAATGGTCGACAGGAGTGGTAGGGTACAATGGTGGACAGGGGTGAAGGATTGCAATGGTGGACAGGAGTGGTAGGTTACAATGGTGGACAGGAATGGTAGGTTACAATGGCGGACAAGAGTGGTAGGTTACAATGGTGAACACGAGTGGTAGGTTACAATGGTGGACACGAGTGGTAGGTTATAATGGTGGACACGAGTGGTAGGTTACAATGGTGGACACGAGTGGTAGGTTACAATGGTGGACAGAAGTGGTAGGCTACAATTGTGGACACGAGTGGTAGGTTACAATGGTGGACGGGAGTGGTAGGTTATAATGGTGGACATGAGTGGTAGGTTACAATGGTGGACAGGAGTGGTAGGTTACAATGGTGGACATGAGTGGTAGGTTACAATGGTGGATATGAGTGGTAGGTTACAATGGTGGACATGAGTGGTAGGTTACAATGGTGGATATGAGTGGTAGGTTACAATGGCGGACATGAGTGTTAGGTTACGTTCGTTCGTTCGCTTTCGTCAGCTTTGACCTCTGACGAAGTTCCACCCACTCAATTTTGTGGGACTGAATTTTGCGTGTAAAGTCTGTTTTATCCCATTACAAGATGCCCCTCGCCATGCAGGCAGATTTACTCCGACTTCAGAGGTACTAATTTTTAGGGAATTAGTAAAACCCAAGTGTCCTCGCCAGGGTACGAACCCCGGCTGTTGCCGTGGTAAGCCAACCGAAAATCGATTGCGCTTACCGGACACCCAAGTGTTAGGTTACAATGATGGACAAGAGTGGTAGGTTACAATAGTGTGCAAGAGTGGTAGGTTACAATGGTAGACACAAGCGGTAGGTTACAATGGTGGACAAGAGCGCTAAGTTACGATGATGGACAAGAGTGGTAGGTTACAAAGGTGGACAAGAGTGGTAGGTTACGATGGTGGACATGAATGGTTGGTTACAATCGTGGACATGAATGGTTGGTTACAATCGTGGACATGAGTGGCAGTTTACAATGGTGGACCTGAATGACACGTTACAATGGTGGACAGGAATGGTGGACAAGAGTGGAAGGTTACAATGGTGGACAAGAGTGGAAGGTTACAATGGTGGACAAGAGTGGTAGGTTACAATTGTGGACAGGAACGGTTGGTTACAATGGTGGACATGAGTGGCAGGTTACAATGGTGGACAGGAGTGGTTGGTTACAATGGTGGATATGAGTGGCAGGTTACAATGGTGGATATGAGTGGTAGGTTACAATGGTGGACATGAGTGGTAGGTTACAATGGTGGACACGAGTGGTAGGTTACAATGGTGGAAATTAGTGTTAGGTTACTACGGTGGACAAGAGTGGTAGGTTACAATAGTGTGCAAGAGTGGTAGGTTACAATGGTTGACACGAGCGGAAGGTTACAATGATAGACAGGAATGGTTGGTTACAATGGCAGACAAGAGTGGTAGGTTACAATGGTGGACAAGAGTGGTAGGTTACAATGGTGAACAAGAATGGAAGGTTACAATGGTGGACAAGAGTAGCAGGTTACAATGGTGGACAAGAGCGGTAGGTTACAATGGTGGACAAGAATAGCAGGTTACAATGGTGGACAAGAGTAGCAAATTACAATGATGGACAAAAGTGGTAAGTTACAATGGTGGACAAGAGTGGTAGATTACAATGGTGGACAAGAGTGGTAGGTTACAATGGTGGACAAGAGTGGTAGGTTACAATGGTGGACAAGAGTGGTATACTACAATGGTGGACAAGATTAGCAGATTACAATGGTGGACAAGAGTGGTAGGTTACAATGGTGGACAAGAGTGGTAGGTTACAATGGTGGACAAGAGTGGTAGATTACAATGGTGGACAAGAGTGGTAGGTTACAATGGTGGACAAGAGTGGTAGATTACAATGGTGGACAATAGTGGTAGGTTACAATGGTGGACAAGAATAGCAGGTTACAATGGTGGACAAGAGTAGCAAATTACAATGATGGACAAAAGTGGTAAGTTACAATGGTGGACAAGAGTGGTAGATTACAATGGTGGACAAGAGTGGTAGGTTACAATGGTGGACAAGAGTGGTAGGTTACTGTGGTGGACAAGAGTGGTATACTACAATGGTGGACAAGATTAGCAGATTACAATGGTGGACAAGAGTGGTAGGTTACAATGGTGGACAAGAGTGGTAGGTTACAATGGTGGACAAGAGTGGTAGATTATAATGGTGGACAAGAGTGGTAGGTTACAATGGTGGACAAGAGTGGTAGATTACAATGGTGGACAAGAGTGGTAGGTTACAATGGTGGACACGAGTGTTGGAAAGATGAAGGATGATATGTGAGGGTGAGTATAGTTCTCTCAGAGGGGGGTTGGGGGCGGTTGGAAGGAGTGAGTGCCTCGGGACGGGAGATAAGGAGGACCCGCTTGAGGGCAGACTGGAGGATCGAGTCTGGATAAAGCCGGCGGCTGAAGAAACCTAACATGAGGTGAGCCTGGCGGAAATCACTCTCACATATCATCCTCACAACTTAGCTGCTGTGAAGATACTCAACCGCTACCGTTCCATTCTCCTCTCTGATCCCACTACCCGTCTACTTTTTAGTGATCCCCCGATGATCGCCTTCAAGCGCGACAGGAATTTGAGAGATATTCTGGTTAGGAGTCATCTCCCTCGCTTCGACCATCAACACTACGGTACGGCCCATTGTGGTCGTAACTGTATCACCTGTGCCTATGTGCTCCCTACTGACTCGGTCTTATTTCCTAATGGACGGTTCGAGATCAAGCATAGCTTCACATGTGTGTCCCGCAACATCATTTATGCCATCATATGCCAACGATGCCATATGACCTATATTGGTGAGTCTGGGAGAAGATTAGGGGAAAGATTTTGTGAACATCTACGAGATGTCCAACAGAATACTGGAACTCCAGTATCTTCCCACTTTAACTCCCCGGATCACAAGGGCAAAGACGACATCCGTGTCACTGGGATTGTCCTTTGTCACTCTGGCGACCGCAGCCTTTATACTTTGGAAAATCGCCTCATAGTCCAATATGGTTCGCTGACACCACGAGGCATGAATGTATCACACTCATACACATAGTTTTCTTTTGGTTACTCCTTCCCTTGTGCATAGCCTCCTCTACTGCCCATATTTGGGCTCTTTGGTCTATCTACTATGCCATGCTATTTATAGTTCTCCTCTTCTAGTCCCCAATGAGACGCTTCGGTGTTCTCCTCTATACCTTTTTTTCTGTGCTCCTTACCCCTCATTTGTTTTAATTGTACTCTCAGACATCTCACTCTTACCGCCTTTTGAGTACCTGTTAGTGGTACTGTTCTATTCTTTCTCCTTTGTGTTTGCACACTGACCCCGGTGTGAACTCCTCTGGTTCTGTGTGCATTTGCGAACATTTCTGCACGTTTCTGCACATACACGACAGCCACACTCAGGTTACCATTTCCTTTTCATTTTCATTTTGACCTCGGTCTGACACACAGGGAAGACATTTTTATTTTCTTTAACATATTTCGATTATTTTTGTTTTGGATGTTTCGTTATTGGCTAGCTATGTAGGATTAGTTTTACTTACATATCCGTGTGTGTGTGTGTGTTTTTTTTTCCTGCTGAAGGCCTATTGGGCCGAAACGTCGTTTAATCTGTGTCGTCTACTTATCGCGTATAGCTTCTAACATACCATTTTTTCTATTTTTTAAATTTTTCCTCACATTCAGCTTTACTGCAGCTTCGCATTTTTATGCATTCATTTGCATTTCTTTGCCTTATCCCCTAACATGAAACTTCGTGTTTCAACTTCAGTTAAAAGTGCTTTCAGACATTCACTATCTGTGACACAACCCTGAAAATAAACACCCAGAGCTGAAGCCTCATCAAATTACATATATTTTGGACACAAATTTTCATTTGTGAATTCGTAACAAAGGAAAGAGATTTTTATATAGAGTTTTTTTTTTTTTTTTATACAATGCAATGTCTATTTTTTTTAATTTTAATAAACTTTTATATATTTCTCGCGTATGTATGAAATGCTTTAATTTTTTTCCTTTCTAATTTTATGTTAAGGTCCCATGATTCACAGAGCAGCAATCCTAAAACTCGGTGTAAATACTTCACACTAATGCGTTTATAAAAATTATATTGAACCATATTTGCCAATCCAATAGAAACTAATCGAAATACTTTATATGATGTTATTGACCAAAGTCGCAGAGAAATTGAGCTGGTCTAAAAATACTTTGTAACCATAAGAACTCCGCAGGTCAATGTCTGACCTTTACTTGTCGTGTGTAACCTCACTCCGCTTGTTGACAAATGGCAATTTGATGAAGCCGTCAATAAAAGACCGGCGATATGAAGCCTTCACATCTGTCTAGGCTGATTTACTAGGGGTAAATATTTGTGGTACGAATCTATCAGAAATATCTCAATTAACTTCATTGATTGTATCTTACCCGTAGCTTATTAATGTTCACACGTTCTTGGGTGGTCAATAAGACAATAGACACGTTTACACGGAGTCTCAAGTTTACACAGTAAAATGAGGTTCTCAACCTGTGGGTACCAGGAACAGATCAGTTAATTTATGAGGTGTCACGAATAGATGAAACAAAAATTGTTTGATATTAAGGGATTTATGCTCTGGGTAAGTCCACTATTACTTTGTTGCAAATATTTTTTTGAAGCGGAATCCGATGTGTGAAATTAACTCTCTTTTTAACACATTTACAAATTTTTGGAAGAAATTAAATGTATACATTTAGAATAATGACTGCTGTTGAAAATGCCACATTATGTAATTAAGATATTTACTCTCTCTATATATATATATATTTATTTTAATCTCTCTCTCTCTCTCTCTCTCTCTCTCTCTCTCTCTCTCTCTCTCTCTCTCTCTAATAAACAGTCTGAGAGATAAGATCAGAAATGAAGAACTAAGAAAACAGCTAGGAATAGTCCCCGCCACAGAATATATAACGAAAAACAGATAAAATGGTTTGGCCACTTGACAAGGCAGAGTAATCAAAACACAACACAACGAGCCTTCAATAAACGTTGTAAGAATACCAGACCCATGGGTAGACTACGAAAAAGATGGATCGTTGGAATTTTAGAAGCACTAAGAAACATAGCAGCAGAGGCTAACAGAAGAGCAAAAGACCGCAAATTATATCTACCCTCGACGCTGAAATGCAAATGAGGAAGGAAAGAAGAAGAAATCATTTACCATATAAATGGCTCATTATGTACAAATGAGAAAATAACCGTCCCACTATGAAAGACAGCGAAAGTACCAAATGGGTAGTTTACTGTTTAATATGCATAGTTAAATGGTGTCAATTTAGAAAAAAAAATGAAAATATAATAAGTGAAATATCAAACAACTGCATTTTTTAACTTACACAGGAAGCGAATAGGCATTGCCTTCCGAGTTAAAATTGAGGCTCTCTGTCCGAAACACGCTCTATAGCTTGTTTCATAACTCGTGCACAACTTTTAAAATCGATAGCTTTTTAACCGCTTGTTGTAAGGTGTTAAAAATTTGCATGTAAAGTTATAATGATTAGAACCCAACAGGGAATTAATTTCATTAAAAAAAACATTTGGTTATTATTGTTGCTTATTTGATTTATATACATTTATAACGACCCACTGATGTAGTCAAAACTTAATGTTTACAGTATTTTAAGTTAAAAAATGGCGAGTAAAAATCCATACACGGTAAAATTGACGTGTTTGCACGCTTTCGCCGTGTTTTTTTTTTACACAATTAGACACTTGAGAAATTGTGTGTTCCATTTCCGTTCATTCAGAGGTGTAGACGTGAAATTCGCAAAATGTTGGGTATGAATGAAACTGTTACAATAAGAAAATTAAAAGTATCGCTGAAAAAGAACAACAGTATTGAAATATCAAAGTCTACATTATGGAGGAATGTGAGAGCTGCAGGCTTTACATTCAGAAAGTATTCCAATGGACGAAACATCATCTGTGAGAAGCCACATATAGTAGTCATGAGAAGCAAGTACTTAGGTGAAGTAAAAGAGGTGCGCAAGCAAGGTTATGATATTGCGTACTTGGATGAAACATGGATCAATGCTCACCACACTAACCAAAGGGAATTGCAGTCATCAGATGGAAAGATTAAGAGATTAATACCTAGCAGCAAAGGACAGCACTTGATAATTGCTCATGCAGGTAGTCGACAACATGGACTAATACAGAATGCAGAGCTCATTTTTCTTTCAAAATCCATAGACAATCGGGATTATCACTCTGAGATGAATGGTCACATATTTAGACATTGGATTGAAAATTATGTTCTCCCATCACTAGATCGACCATCTTGCCTAATAATGGACAATGCAGCGTACCACAACATTGTTGCACTTGAAGATAAAGTCTCGACGTCATCCAGTACAAAAGATGCTATTAAGATATGGCTCACAAAGGAGCACATACAATTTAATAACATGTACTTAAAACCTTAATTACTATCTCTAGTAAAGCAAAAACAAAGGACACAGATTTTTCAAATAGATAAGATTATCCAAGAGCACGGTCATATAAGTTTGAGGCTGCCACCTTACCATGCTCATTTAAATCCAATAGAACTAATCTGGGCAAAATTAAAAGGACAAGTGGCAGATGAAAATACATTCAAAATATGCGATGTAAAGACTCTTGCTAATCTCGCTTTATTAAATATAGACAAAGATTATTGGGCTGAATGTGAAGACCACGTCTTAAAACAGGAAGAGGAATATTGGAAAAATGGTAGTTTGTGGAATGTTCAACCCCATACAGTTATTAATCTTTTAGACTCGTATGATTCAAAATGAAAGTATATAGCCCCCACAATGTTGGCCCCTATATTACCTTAAATTAGTTCAACAAACGGTCCTTTTCAGGACCACACAACTATGAAAATTGGACATACAGGTATACTGGGTACAAATAATAATACATAAATATTATTATATGGGGAACTTCCGAGGCGATAATAGGGAATAATAGAACAAAGAAGTATGTGTTAGCACTCGGAAAAATTGACAGACAAACAACAATAGAAAAAAACGAAGAACAATATATGGTCCGAAGTGGGATCGAACCCGTACTCAGTGGCACCGCGCCTTGCCACGAGAAGCCGAACGCTTGGTACACTGCCACGCAGCCAACTAAAAAATTGGCTATTGCAGTAGTGTCTTCCACGAAAGGCGATCTCAATGACTATAGCATAGGGTAACGATCACAGACCTAAACCTGCATTAATAGGAAAGTACAAATATACAATTTATTTCCGGTCTGTGATCGTTACCCTATGCTATAGTCATTGAGATCGCCTTTCGTGGAAGACACTACTGCAATAGCCAATTTTTTAGTTGGCTGCGTGGCAGTGTACCAAGCGTTCGGCTTCTCGTGGCAAGGCGCGGTGCCACTGAGTACGGGTTCGATCCCACTTCGGACCATATATTGTTCTTCGTTTTTTTCTATTGTTGTTTGTCTGTCAATTTTTCCGAGTGCTAACACATACTTCTTTGTTCTATTATTCCCTACATACAGGTATACCTTGATATTATCGTCCGTCCTCGAACTGAGAAGACAATAATTCTCCTGGTATTTCCCCATTACGGCCACGCCTTTACCTAGTGAAAATTAATCATAGACCAGCAACTACGGTAATTTCTATTATTTAGGGGTTCACAATTTACAATTTTGACAAACATCAAAGAAATTCGCCGCTTTAAGAAAACTGCAGCTGCAAGATATTTGTTAAATATACATTTAAAGGGTCTTTTGCATTCTAATAACATTTGGAAAATTTCAACAGTTTTTAACAAACGGTTACTGAACAATAGCGTTTTGAAGTTGGGCAAGTGATTTGAAACGAGCTATAGTAAACTTTTAAGACATTATTATCCCGAGATACACTTTTAATAAGTAACCAACTATATGGGGCAATCGAATCACTTAAACAGACAGCTGGCTTCAAGAGAGAGTCTGGAATCCTTCTCTGATTGAGTCGCAGAGAGAGAGAGAGAGAGAGAGAAAGAGAGAGAGAGAGAGAATAAGTAACCTAACTGAAAACCAAAATTACCGTCAGTTTACATTCTCATGTGATGGTCGTTAACAACGATAATACGTCAGCAAGTACATCGTTGCTTCAAAGTCCTGATATATTACGATGTTTTCGTTTAACTGGATTGGATGATAATAAACTTGTTATGATGAGAAATAAAGCGCTCAATAAAATCATGTAGAAATATTCATTTTATTACAAGTACACAACCTAGTTATAATCATCATTATCATGTGCCATACGAGTTGACGTAAACGATCATGTCCTTCCACAATCTTCTATCTACAATGCACCGTATCAGTTCTGTTGTTGCTTGTTTTCCAAGCCATGACACCAAGCTATCCAGTATTTTCTCTCTTTGTCGTCCACGATCTCTCTTTCCTTTTATTTTGCCAGTTGTAACAAAGTATTCCAACTTTCCTGTTCTCATGATGTGCACGAAAAATATTGATTTCTGGGTGTTTCTTAGGAACTCCTTTTTTGCGTTGGTCTCTTTGAAAATTTCCTCGTTGGTCTTTTCAGCTGTCCAGCGAACTTTTTAACATTCTTCTGAGAAATCCCATCTTTGTGGCCTCTAATCGTCTTTTTATTTTTTATAATATTTATTATAGTTATGAAAGTAAAAAAAAAAAAAAAAAAAAAAAAAAAAAAAACTTGGAGCTCATAAGAAAAACATAACATATTTCTTGTTTATGACCGCTGATTCAAGCAGTAAAAATGAAACACGTTTTCTTAAGTTTATTGACAATACAAGAACAGCCATCTGTATGGTTCTATACTATAGATGAATATGATACAAGCAAGAATTAATAATAGCAGAATCCAACTTTTTAGGGAACCGAGGAAACCTGGTTAAGAAACATTGGGTTAGAGATTAGCTTGCATCATCTAATATTTGAGTTTAATGCAGATGCTTATGCATGTTCCTATATACAGTCTATAGTAAGTAAAGTAAAGAGCCCCGTCACGCCAAGTGGTGTATAGGGAATATGGTGTTAGTGACCATACATTTTACAGACCTTCAGAACATGATTTTTGGAGTAATATCTTCGGTATTACGCCCGTGCCGCTTTACTTTCCCAGAAAAAAAATCCGGTACCCATTTAAGGCTGGGTGAACCCGGAAGCTGTCGACTGGGATCGAACCCTACCTCATGTTCTTTGTAGTCCAGTTCACTAACCACTGAGCTGTCGCGGCTCCCCTTATACAGTCTATAGTCAACATTTAAAATGCATAACTTGATGAGTTTGGAAGATGGAGGATTAAGGACGGTGGGTAGATAGAGAATTTTTGTTTCAATTGTTGGAGACGAGCGAGCACTTACACTAACCACTGAGCTGTCGCGGCTCCCCTTATACAGTCTATAGTCAACATTTAAAATGCATAACTTGGTGAGTTTGAAGATGGAGGATAAGGACGGTGGGTAGATAGAGAATTGTTGTTTCAATTGTTGGAGACGAGCTAGTACTTACATTGTACATTGGCTATAGATTTACTCACGTTATTTTCTTTTATTTTTATAATAAAAATGAGCTTTTGAGGGATTGATTTAAATTCAGGTCTCGACCATATATATAATTCTCACAACTGGTGAGAACCACTGGACTCACGGATTTATTTTCTAATTATTTCTATAAAACAATAATTAGGTGATCGACGATTAGAATCAATATCACTGATCGGGCATCAGTTGTAAGCTGAGATTTAGTGAGCCACATTTGCCAGGAAGTTGTGTACATAACAAAGAGAAAGTGTCACCTTTGTAATTGATTTTTTTCTGCACTGAGTTTCTTGACACCTTCAGGAGCGACAGTCAAATAATTTTGCTAAGGGATTGCAGTTCATCCCAGATTACAAAAGTAGGGAGATGTCTCCATGAGTATCCAAAACGTAGCTAAATGTACAATACACACCCCATATAGATACACACATAAATAGCCAAGATATGGGAGGTAAAAGTAAAAGTAAAGTACCCCCCGTCACGCCAAGTGGCGTATAGGGAAATATGGTGTTAGTGACCCTATATTTTACAGACCTTCAGCACATGATTTTTTGGGGTAATGTGGTCAGTATTACGCCCGTGCTGCTTTTACTTTCCCAGAAAAAATCCGGTACCCATTTAAGGCTGGGTGAACCCGGAGCCGTCGGTTGGGATCGAACCCTACCCCTTGTCCGTAAGATATGGGAGGGATGTTGGGAAAATATCAAGTTATCAGTATCAGTAATAATAGTTCTAAGCCACGTGACATTCCACTTTGTGTAATTTCGCTGAAATAGGTTACTGGTCGGTATTGATGCTTCATTCAGTTCGTAGATGTTGGCAGCTGGTGGATGTTGGCAGCTGGTGGATGTTGACAGTTGGTGATTGTTGGCAGTTGGTGAATGTTGGCAGTTAGTGGATGTTGGTAGTTAGTGAATGTTGGCAGTTGGTGCTTGTTGGCAGTTAGAGGATGTTGGCAGTTGGTGGATGTTAGCAATTTAGAGGATATTGGCAACTGGTGGATGTTAGCAGTTGATGGATGTTAGCAGTTAGAGGATGTTGGCAGTTGGTAGATGTTAGCAGTTAGAGGATGTTGGCAGTTGATGGATGTTAGCAGTTAGTGGATGTTGGCAGTTGGTAGATGTTAGCAGTTAGAGGATGTTGGCAGTTGATGGATGTTAGCAGTTAGTGGATGTTGGCAGTTGGTGGATGTTAGCAGTTGGTGGATGTTGGCAGTTGGTGGATGTTAGCAGTTAGTGGATGTTGGCAGTTAGTGGATGTTAGCAGTTGGTGGATGTTTGATGTTGGCAGTTGGTGGATGTTTGATTTTGGCAGTTGGTGGATGTTTGATTTTGACAGTTGGTGGATGTTTGATGTTGGCAATTGGTGGATGTTTGATGTTGACAGTTGGTGGATGTTTGACTTTGGCAGTTGGTGGATGTTTGATTTTGGCAGTTGATGGATGTTTGATTTTGGCAGTTGGTGGATGTTTGATTTTGACAGTTGGTGTATGTTTGATGTTGACAGATGGTGGATGTTTGATTTTGACAGTTGGTGGATGTTTGATTTTGGTAGTTGGTGGATGTTTGATTTTGGCAGTTAGTGGATGTTTAATGTTGGCGGTTGGTGGATGTTTGATGTTGACAGTTGGTGGATGTTTGATTTTGGCAGTTGGTGGATGTTTGATTTTAGTGGTTGGTGGATGTTTGATGTTGACAGTTGGTGGATGTTTGATTTTGGCAATTGGTGGATGTTTGATGTTGGCGGATGTTTGATTTTGGCAGTTGGTGGATGTTTGATGTTGGCGGTTGCTGGATGTTTGATGTTGACAGTTGGTGGATGTTTGATTTTGGCAATTGGTGGATGTTTGATGTTGGCGGTTGGTGGATGTTTGATGTTGACAGTTGGTGGATGTTTGATGTTGGCAGTTGGTGGATGTTTGATTTTGGCAATTGGTGGATGTTTGATGTTGGCGGTTGGTGGATGTTTGATGTTGACAGTTGGTGGATGTTTGATGTTGGCAGTCGGTGGATGTTTGATTTTGGCAATTGGTGGATGTTTGATGTTGACGGTTGGTGGATGTTTGATGTTGGCGGTTGGTGGATGTTTGATTTTGGCAGTTGGTGGATGTTTGATTTTGGCAGTTGGTGGATGTTTGATGTTGACGGTTTGTGGATGTTTGATGTTGGCAGTTAGTGGATGTTTGATTTTGGCAGTCGGTGGATGTTTGATTTTGGCAGTTGGTGGATGTTTGATTTTGACGGTTTGTGGATGTTTGATGTTGGCAGTTGGTGGATGTTTGATTTTGGCAGTTGGTGGATGTTTGATTTTGGCAGTTGGTGGATGTTTGATTTTAGCTGTTGGTGGATGTTTGATTTTGGCAGTTGGTGGATGTTTGATGTTAACGGTTGGTGGATGTTTGATTTTGGCAGTTGGTGGATGTTTGATTTTGGCAGTTGGTGGATGTTTGATTTTAGCAGTTGGTGTCACTATTGCTCTTTTAAAATACAAATTAAAGCAACATATATGTATTACATGTTATGTCGAAAATAAAAATCGTTATGTTATAGAGTTGATGGGTGTATTAAATAATATAATAGTACCTGGTGACAAATACGTAAGCCCCTGAAGACTAACTTATATTATTAATACTTAGTGTTATCCTTCAGCAAGGTTATCAGTCTTTTTGAATTTTGATTTAAATAATTGAGATCTTTTTCGCTAAAGCGTGATCGCAAAATATATTCACTGTCCTGGGGCTTAATTCAGATCTTTTCTCGTAAATAAACTTACCACTGTTTTCAAATTATCATTTGTCCTTATTCAACAAATAACTTGATGCAGCAAAAGCACTTTTTCTTACACGTTTTGTAGTGTTTGTTATTGCGTACTGAATAATACATGCGTATTTGCGTTAATTAATGGGCAGCTAGCAAGATTAACGTGCAGTCTGCGTGGATAATTTAATCCATATTCATTTATATCCTTTTACATGGCACTTTGCTGCCAGACAACAATTTTAGCTAAAACGGACTGAGAGGTACCTCAAACAAGGATGATCGTTATTTTGTGGGCTATCATTGCATTCCAAACATGTCAGGTTCCCTCCTCTAGCGTGTCCCGCAACGTCCAGCGACTGACGGCTCCAACTCTGTGTTGGTTGATAAGTTCTCTTTATGCGCCCATTAGCTCTTTTGTTTCTGGCCGTGTCCATCTCAACGCAACATCTTTTTCATGGGGAGGAGCTATATGAACTCATGATTATCGACGTTCTGTGTCCTTCCCGCATCTCGGAGGGCATTGATGACGTCCGTTCAACCTATCCACTGTCTTCGACGACAGCACAGCTAGCCAACCTATATGTTCTTTCATTTCCCCATACTTCCGCGTGTCGAAAGGACAAATGTGACTCTATAATGTATTGCTCACTTCTGCAATGACTCAACCTACTGCCTGCGTACAGAGACCGTCTCCATTTTTCTTATCATGCTCTTCGAATCACTTAGTATACAGGCATGGGTGTAGTCTTGTGACTCCAACCAGATGAATGCCTTGGCCACTGCCATCACCTCCATCATCATGCTACCCGTGGTCATAACGTACGCGCCACTGTCTTCTTTGTTCAGCCTGCAGAGTAAATGCTCATGCATTCCTTTAGTGTTGTATTACGGATCTGTTATTATAGAAGACTGATCGTTAGCTATGTCCTTTATTTACAGCTAAACCTATGTGTGCAAGACAATTAGGACTAGCCAGACACAATATTTCATCTGTATCAATTATTATTATTTAGCAACAATTACTCTTGTCATTGTTCTAGTAACAAAATAGGCGATGTCGTACAGGTGGATCATAATGTTAATGATTTGACCGATAGATAAAGAACAAACTCGTCAAAAGTAAGAACTAGGCGAAACTTAAGGATGCCAACTAAACAGTGGAGGTGTTATTGATTCAATAGTACACAGACCACTGTCCATCTACTAAAAAATGTTGAGATGTCTTTGGAATGTCTGCTCCAACCAAGTAGGAAGCTATGAGTGGGTTTTTTTTTTCCCCACAATCTCTGGAAGATGTTACAGTTGTGTGCATTTAAGCGAAACTACATCACTAAGACATGATATAGCCGCTTAGCGACAATGTGGCATTTAAGCGAAACTACATCACTAAGACATGATATAGCCGCTTAGCGACAATGTGGCATTTAAGCGAAACTACATCACTAAGACATGATATAGCCGCTTAGCGACAATGTGGCATTTAAGCGAAACTACATCACTAAGACATGATATAGCCGCTTAGCGACAATGTGGCATTTAAGCGAAACTACATCACTAAGACATGATATAGCCGCTTAGCGACAATGTGGCATTTAAGCGAAACTACATCACCAAGACATGATATAGCCGCTTAGCGGCAATGTGGCATTTAAGCGAAACTACATCACTAAGACATGATATAGCCGCTTAACGACAATGTGGCATTTAAGCGAAACTACATCACTAAGACATGATATAGCCGCTAAGCGACAATGTGGCATATAAGCGAAACTACATCACTAAGACATGATATAGCCGCTTTGCGACAATGCGGCATTTAAGCGAAACTACATCACTAAGACATGATATAGCCGCTTAGCGACAATGTGGCATTTAAGCGAAACTACATCACTAAGACATGATATAGCCGCTTAGCGACAATGCGGCATTTAAGCGAAACTACATCACTAAGACATGATATAGCCGCTTAGCGACAATGCGGCATTTAAGCGAAACTACATCACTAAGACATGATATAGCCGCTTAGCGACAATGTGGCATTTAAGCGAAACTACATCACAAAGACATGATATAGCCGCTTAGCGACAATGTGGCATTTAAGCGAAACTACATCACTAAGACATGATATAGCCGCTTTGCGACAATGCGGCATTTAAGCGAAACTACATCACTAAGACATGATATAGCCGCTTAGCGACAATGTGGCATTTAAGCGAAACTACATCACTAAGACATGATATAGCCGCTTAGCGACAATGCGGCATTTAAGCGAAACTACATCACTAAGACATGATATAGCCGCTTAGCGACAATGCGGCATTTAAGCGAAACTACATCACTAAGACATGATATAGCCGCTTAGCGACAATGTGGCATTTAAGCGAAACTACATCACAAAGACATGATATAGCCGCTTAGCGACAATGTGGCATTTAAGCGAAACTACATCACAAAGACATGATATAGCCGCTTAGCGACAATGCGGCATTTAAGCGAAACTACATCACAAAGACATGATATAGCCGCTTAGCGACAATGTGACATTTAAGCGAAACTACATCACAAAGACATGATATAGCCGCTTAGCGACAATGGCAGAGTTTACTTCGTCCATTGTCAAGTGGTCAACTACCTGCTGCGCCGACATTCTCTAAGGTTGTAGGTGTATAACCGCAGGTTTAAGGGCGGGGGGATGGTATTGCTAATATTTAAATATTAATGTTCGTGTCCTTCTATAAAGTCTGTTCTTGAGCTGAGATGAAGTTACAAAAATCAAGCAGCGAGAGTTAATTTGATGATGATGATGATGATGATGCGGTCGCCCGATGATTTGAGGTATTCTAGCGGATACGAACCGTAGACTTCCTCCTCGTCATCCGCCCTTAAAAGGACGTTAAGTGGACGTAGTTACGTTGTGTTGAAGTTTGCAGTGTAACACTGTGATATTTGCGCCTTTCGGCCCAACACATCCGACTTCAGCCGACATTTTTGAGTACCGGGTTTGTCTTCCCTCTTCGATCCCTGCTCGCTTGGCCAGACTAGACAGGTTAGTCTGTTTCTGGAGGCACCGCGGAGAGGTGTAGCAGGGTCTGGATGGTTCTGGTTCACCGATCCTGGCGCAAGCCATCAGTTATGAGTCACTGACGACTTCCAGCTCTGGTGCTGGGTGGGGCGCGCCTTCGCCTCCGAGTTAATTTAAGTTTATTGATCAATAATCTTAAAGCTTAGAAATAGAGGAAGATTACTCAAAGGTGTCTGTCACTTGTTATGATATTGATGTTTACTCTACAGGAGTAAGTAAGTCAATGCAAAAAAAAAATGGTTTTAATGTTTGCATTGTGCTAGGGTTTTAATTCCATTATTGGGCAAAAATTTCTAGAATAATAATTGATGTGTGGTGAAACTGAAATTAGAAAATTGACACTAAAATCTCACTTAAATGAACTAGAAAAAGTTCAACGCTTCCGTGAGTAGATTTAATAAAATAAGCCCTCGACAAATTACTTACCAATTACAATCACTTCATTGTGAAGGTCATGCAGCACTTGAAACAAAAGGCTGGAAGCAGTTTATAGAATACGGAGGTATAAATAATAAAATACGTTAAAGGTATGTAGGGGTTGCTGTAAAATCAATTTAGCGTGAACCAACCAACATAGACACACCACGAGATTGGAAGAATGTAGTTATTGTTTACGTCTAGAATTTAAAATGGGCAGTGAAAGGGAATGAAACAATATAGAGGAATATTGTATTTAAGTCCCAGTGGAAGGACCTTTTGTAGGAAAAAAACAGAGACCAGTAACTGAACCTCGACTATGTGAAGAGCAAATGGGGTTCATTATAAATCTGGAATTATACAAATGCTAATTCTGACTTTTATTACCCCTTACTGAGATATATATTGAGTACTATTAAGAAATGCATATATATTTGTAGAAAAGAGAACAGAGAAACACGTTCAAGAAAGTCGACAATGAGAGTGGCAGATAATAAAACTACTTACTATGGAGTCAATAACAATCTTAGAATCATGTGTAGAAGGCTTCAACAACACAGCCAATGCAAACCAAGATCCAGTGAAAGCTGATCAAAAACCTTTACAATCACATTAGGTATATGACAGGGAGCCGCGATAGCTCAGTGGCGTGACGGGGGTACTTTACTTTTTTTTTTAAGCATATGTTATCACATACATAGACCATATATATAAGAGATAACATAAAAGAAGATAATAGCCTCACATAGCTCCTTTATACAGATGACCAAGCGCCAAAAGCAACAGAGAATAATAAAGAAATATCTAAATGGTCTAGGCAAAGTATGGAAGGATCACACCACAGTATTAAAATGATATCTTCATCATCAAGTACCGGGCCTACTGGCGTAGGTGATCATGTCTCTCCACAACTTCCGATTTCGGCAGCTATTTATCATCTCTGTTGTTGACCTTCTGCCAAGCCATTCTCTTAAGCTGTCTGTTATTTTCTCTCTATGCTTCCCTCTATCTCTTCGTCCCTCAATTTTTAAAATGATATAGACGATAAATAAGAATAAACGGAAGCATAATTCTTCATTGAGAAGAACAAATTAAAGCAAATAACAGACTTTAAATACTTAGGAAATGTCATACCATTGATTGGGAAAACTAAAACAGAGACTGACAACAGATGATATAAAGCAAACCAAATTATTCGAGAGTTAGCTTCAATACTACAAATCCAACATACAACATCCAATTCAAAGAGATCACTAAATTTAAAAAAAAAAAAAAAAAAAAAAAAAAAAAAAAAAAAAAACACCCGACTGGACTACCGACGTTCGGACAACCCGTGTTCGATTCCCGCTAGGAGCAGTGTGAATTGTACCCGTGGTTGGAAAAAAATATATACCACCACGGTCGACCCAGTCGTTGGCAGAAATGGGTACCAGCATATGGTACTGAAATGGGTATTACCCTGAGAAGGTGAGGAATCGTGAGTTTCGATGCTTGAAGCGATACTGTCAAGAAATCTCCGAACATTTCTGGATAGGCGGCCCAGCACATATGGGTGGAAACTCGCGTGCTAAGACGCCGGTTCAAGTCTTGTACTTTACCTTTACCTTTCAATAACATTTGTACATATCACATATAAATTTATGTATGTGAGAAGCCTGCATGTGTTAGCTGTACCAGAGGTTTGCAAAAATTCCTGTGATCCATCCTTTCACCAGATAAAATTGTGATAAAAGTTCACGCTCATAGGTCAAGGACTGTCGCCATCGTTACTATGTTTCATGTTGAAGGCGACATCAGTCGAAAGATTCTGATAACTCCATCGTTTTATATTTACTGTTGTAATGGCGTCGATTCACATCTGACGCATTTACGTTTACCTTTACTTCTATGTCACTTTTATTATTATTTTTTTTAGTGATGCGATCACAAAAGAAAAAAAAATCCTCCATCTTGTCATAAATTAACTTAAGACAACACTGAAGACGTTGGCATCTAGACATGACCCACATGGTTTCTTCGCGACTTTACTCTCCCCAGGTCTCTGGTTAATACGGTTAAATGCCCAGCCCTCTCGCATAACGGTAAAAAAAAAAAAAGAAAGAAACAGGTGAAAACTATTTGCAATAGGCGCACGTGAAAGAAGCCTTAGCGATTAAAAGTCAAGAAGAGAAGACACAAAAATATTAAGCAGTTATTTAAAAAAATCGACCCATGTTGAAGACGTATGTGTTGGGTCGAATGGCGCAAATATGACAGCTGCCCTTAAAAAATAGCAACATAACGCGTCCATGTCCACTTAACGCTGAAGTATAAAAAGGAGATAACATTAAAACAAAACAAATTCTTAACGCTTATCGCAGTGTTACACCTTGAGAATATAAAGAAGGTCATAATATCTTGGCAAATTATCTCAAGAGGTATTTGAACGCGGTGCTGAACTATCTCCCCTTGTGGTAATCAGTTCAAGATACCACACGGACCCCACTCAATGCTACGCAGTCCACTCAGTTGTAGATTGACAACGAACATATAATAGCAGTAAACATCCTGTATGCAATAACAGTCGTCTGTCAACGAAATGATGATCAGAAATTGTCCGCAAATCAGATCTGACATACACATACAGTGTCAGGCGACCATAGGTCGTCTTCTACTAACGCTATCGTGTGACCTTAGAGGTCAAGGGATGGGTCCAATACACTAACTGTAGCAGTAACATTATCTGTATGGTTATTTATGGAAAGTAAAAGTCACAACAAACTGAGTATTGTGCTCTGGTGATCAGGTACACAGACGCTATTTAACCACACCTTTGTTGACGTTTGTCCTGAAGATTACTTTTCTCTTTCATCCCTTCTGGGAATGGTGTGAGAAATACTGCGTTTGTGGTTGACACCTTCCTGTTCCACTTGCGTCTTTCGCTCCGAAACATTCGACGTTAGCACTGCATTTATTTTAGTATTGGGTTTATCTGCTACTTTCTATCCCTACTGCCTTCACCTGGCTGCTTACTTCTGGAACTACCAAGAACATAAGATAAACTATATATTTCCTCTCTCACACTTAGAAACAAATCAGAAAGGAATGAAGAAGAAGAAAGACTCTATTATCTTGGATAGGCTGAATGCTGTCTTGATAACTTCTTTGTAATTGACGTCTAGGTCTATAGTTTTTTTTTTTTTTAAATAGTATAGTTAATGTGATTTTTTACTCATCATCATCGTCATCATGTGCCATACCGGTTGGCGTAGGTGATCATGTCCCTCCACAATCTTCTATCTACAGTGCATCGTATCAGTTCTGTTGTTGACTGTTTTACATGCCATGACACCAAGCTATCCAGTCGCCCACGATCTCTCTTTCCTTTTATTTTGCCAGTTGTAACCAAGTATTCTAACTTTCCTCTTCTCATGTTGTGCCCGAAAAATGTTGATTGCTTCTTTCTGATGTTTTTTAAGAGCTCCCTTTTTACTATTTATGTTTAATTCATCAAATGTCAAGTTTTATTTAATAGACTGCCGACATTCTCAAAATAACAATTTGTATTCTGATAGTGTATGATTTAGTCTTTCTAAACTCGATTTTGATTTATCTAGTGATGACGACAGAGGAGTGGCTACAATGTTTCTAGTCTAGGTAAGGTTCACAGTGTCATCAACGATTACATAAAAAAGTACTTCATTCAACTTGCTTGCTGATAATTTGAAACGCTCGCCTTATTCAATGATCAAGTAGTCTGATAATGTTGAAGTGGACTAAGGCTCTTAACAGTGAATACTCATTATCTCATATTAACCTTGGTATATCCAATGGGGGTTTAAAATTTAGCACTAAAAACGAAGAGGCATTTGTTGATTAGCAATGTTAGTTTCTCCCGTGTGTTACCGGGGCCTCATTATGTGGGAAGTAAAGAATAGTGACACTGTGACCTTCCTGGCATGTCGTAAGAGGCGACTAAGGAGATTGATCGATGGCTTGACAAGCTGTCATTGTAAAAAGCATTGTTATGGAAACAGAACCATAGATTTTAGAAGCAGTGATCTCTGCAATATGTGCCATTTTGGCACGCAAGGTTTCTGTTTTTGAGATTGTAGTTCTGCCCTATGTGCCGTTATCGGCTCGAAAGGACAATAGATAGATAGAGAATGTTAGTTTGTTCAGTCAAAAGTGTTAAGGGAAGAAACTCACAAAAGTCTAATTAATATATGAAATGCATTGATTATCGTCCATTTATTATGTGATTCTAATGTTTGTGCGCTATAAGTACACCCTTAAAAACCCCTTAAAGAGTCCTGTCACGTGAAGTGGCGTATAGGGAATATGGTGTCAGTGATCATGGTTTTTGGGAGTAATGTGGTCGGTAATACGCCCGTGCCGCTTTACTTTCCCAGAAAAAAAATCCGATAACCATTCAGGGCTGGGTGAACCTGGAAGCCGTCGATCTGGATCGAACCCGACCTTTTGTCCTTTGTCGCAGTTCAAAATGCTAACAGACAATAAGGATATTATAGATAGATGGCAGGAATATATAACAGAACTATTTCAGGATAAAAGGGACAAGAAACCAGTTATAAAATGTACATCAGGCTATAACATCTTAAAATCTGAGGTGGAAAAAGCTATAAAAACAATTAAAAAGGGAAAAGCAGCAGGACCTGACAGCATACAGATAGAGGTGATACAGGCACTAGAAGATTTTGGCATTGAAGTGATTACAGACATATGCAACAACATATACCACACAGGATACATACCAAATGAACTAAAAACATAAACTTTCATTGCCTAAAAAGAATGGTGCAGTTGAATGCAGTGACTTTAGAATAATAAGTCTAATGAGACATGTTACAAAAATCTTGCTAAAAGTTATACAAGGAAGGATTCAGAATAAAATCAATACTGAATTAGATGAGCAGCAATTTGGATTTAGGAAAAATAGCGCGACAAAAGAAGCCATATTCTGCATGAAAACATTAATTGGAAGATACACAGAAGTAAACAAACCAGTATATGTCTGCTTCATAGACCACACCAAAGCTTTTGATAGAGTACACCACAAACAACTTATAGAATGCCTAAAAGAGATACATCTAGATGACATGGACATACGACTAATATGTAATCTATACTGGGAGCAAACAGCAATAATAAAATATAACAAAGAGAACTCTACACCCATTGATATAAAAAGAGGAGTAAGACAGGGATGCATCCTATCACCAAGCTTGTTCAATCTATACACTGAGTAATTTTTTAAAAACATCATAGAGATGCCAAGCCTACAAATTAATGGAAAGATAATCAATAACCTAAGATATGCTGACGATACTGTACTACTAGCAGAAAATCCTAAAGATCTACAACAATTACTAATGAAATAAACATGACAAGCAAAAAATATGGACTAGATATGAATATCAAAAAAGACTAAAACTATGATCATAAACAAAGAAGATACTAAAAACCCACAAGTGGATATCAAAAATAGAAGGAATAGACCTGGAGACAGTCAGAACTACAGTAGTTGTACATACTATAACCACTGATGGAAAATGTACAACTGAAATAAACAAAAGAATAGGAATGGCAAAAAGTAATTTTAATGTCATGAGGAACATACTATCAAAACAAATAACACCAGGGCTAAAACTAAGAATAGCAAAATGTTACATCTTCTCAGTATTCCTATATGGTGCAGAAACATGGACATTAGACCAGAAAACAGAGGATTGAAGCCTTTGAAATGTGGATATATAGAAGAATAGGTAGAATTGGATGGAAGGAAAAGAAAACAAATGATGAAGTCTTAAAACAACTAAAAATGAAAAGAGAACTACTAAGCACAATTCAAACAAGACATATGCGATTTTTGGGCCATGTTAAAAGACACAACAGCCTACTAAAAGTAATCCTGGAGGGGAAAATACAAGGTAAAAGAGGCAGAGGCAGACCAAGACTAACACGGACGAGTAACATCAAAAGATGGACAAATCAGCCTATGACAACCTGCACCATCAAAGCAAGAGACAGAGCAGAATGGCGATCCATGGTAGCCAACCTTCATTGCGGAGAAAGCACTCGATGATGATGAGTCCAGTTCACTAACCACTGAGCTATTGCGGGTCCATACTATCAGTACACACTTTACTGTAAAGTTCAGTTACACGCCAATCAACATTCACTTGCTGTTCCTTCCACTACCATCTGTCTTTTAACCATATAATTAATTAACATAACCAGTGCTGTCACCAATCACTTTGTTTCTTAATTTGAAAATCTTTCCTCCTTATCTATCGCAGCCTCCTTTGCCAGTCTTTCCCCATATTTGTAAACTACCTTGACTTCCTAATGAAATTTATCGATTGTCTTTTTTTTTCAAACTATCGTTGCTTTCTTGCAATATTCCTTCTTCATTTCTTAGTTGTTCATGGTGGCATAGTATTTTTTCCCCATAAACTAAATATCTATTACTGTAAGTGGCCTTTCATATTGTTTAGTGAGTAATAGGGTTGCGCTGTGTTAACATAATATCATCATTGCGCTCCGGACACATCCAAAAGTGCCCCGATGTTTTACAAAATGTTTATCAATCGGCGGCTACTAACTGGGCAACTGAGTGGTTTGGTTGATAATTTCTTTCATTTGTCCTGATTATCACATGTCCTCACAATGCAAATTTCCCCCATACACGTAGTCCTGATAGTAGCTATGTACTTTCACTTCTGTCAAAGTCCTTTATTCTACCTATTTCTCTGAGGTTCTTCATATCTACCCTATCCACTGGCTCTCCATCAGATATGATCATTGCCATCTACACCAGCGTGACCAGGACTAACAAGAAGGTAAAACTTCAGATCTCTGACCTCTCTATTGACTCCACCCATTGTTTGCGTGTGGAACCATAATGGACTTTGCGAATCAAGCTCACCAAGCCACTCATCGCAGAATTTGTTACGACTCCAACTAGATAAATGCCCCTGTCGTGGTCAAGATCCCCATTGTGAAGGCTAGCGGTTCTTAAACTTGTATTCATCATGGACTCCCATTAAATATTTGAATGGTGCTGTATTTCACTTACAAGCTTGTTAAATCAAATTTCTGAAACTTCTATTCTGAGTTTTGGTTCTATGTTTCTTTATATGGTTTCTATATATATTTAGATGTACAACAGAGGTGAGATGCAGAGTGGCTCAGGCAAAAGCAGTTTTCCAGAAAATGAGGAAGATACTATGCAATCCATTTTTGACAATAGAAACAAGAAAAAGAGTTCTTAAATGTTATGTAGAGCCAGTCTTAACATATGGATGTGAATCATGGACAATAGGACAACAGACAAGAAAATCACTGGAGTCTGTAGATATGTGGTTTTACAGAAGAATGTTGAGAATATCACAGACAGCTAAGAAGAGCAATGAAAAGGTTCTGAAAGAGGCCAAAGCAAAAAGAGAGCTAATTTCCAATATTAGGAAGAAACAATCACCATTTTTTGGCCATGTAATGAGAAGAGAACTGGAATATATTGTAACACTGGAAAAATTGAGGGACGAAGAGATAGAGGGAAGCAGAGAAAAGATATCAGACAACTTAAGAGAATGGCTTGGCAGAAGGTCAACAACAGAAATGATAAATAACTGGCGTGATCGAAAGTTGTGGAGAGACATGATCACCTTCGCAGCAGCCTCGGTACTTGATGATGATGATGATATTTATATAAGATAAATGAGAGCTGAGAATTTTTTTTTCACACAAGTATGTCATTATGAAAGGTGTCAATATTTTTATAGGTCTCTTTGATAGTTCCGGAATATCTCTTGAAAGTGAGCCCAGAAATTTAGAAGGGATTCTTCCTTGAACTGCAGTTTCAGAGCACCAACCATGAAAATTTCTATGAGCTTGTTTTCTTTTACTACCATAAGCCCATCTTGTTCATATACATTAACTCAAAGTGGATCTTTAATCCAGTTTTTGTTTATATCAGGAACAGGGAAATATTCACAAAAACTCTGCTGCATATCTTCTAAATATCATGCAATAAGTGATGCGTCCCTCTCAGACAACTCTTTGTTAAGAGAATCAATCAAATTCATGAGATTTGGATGTCTCTTAATTGCTATATTCAATAGGAAACCATGCCACAATTTCAATTTGTTTAAAAATCATTGATCATCATCAACTGTAAATAACAAACATGTTATTAGCTTAAATCTTCCTCCCTTAAACATGTGGTTGACAGGAATCAAGCTTGTGTTTTCTTACTCTCTTCATCTCTCTACTCATCAGTTCTTTTTCAGCCATCATCCAATGTCTGCTCTTCAAGTTGGCATAGTAGCATTGTGTTGTGGTTATGTGTAAAATGTGTGCCTTTCATCCCAGCACATCTGACTTCAGCACAGCATCTTTCTTTTTTTCAGGCTGATGGGTACCTGGTTTGTCCACCCTCTTTAATTCTATTCTTGCTTTGTTAGACCATCATTGTTCCAGAGTCACCGCAGTAGGAAGGTGAAGCAGGATCTTAATCAGAGATGGATCACTAATTCTATTGCAAGAGAGTCAAATATGAGCTCCATACTGCCATTCACACAATGCTTAACAAAAAAATGTAACACATAATGCTTAACAAAAAAATGTAACACACAATGCTTAACAAAAAATTTACCACACAATGCTTAACAAAACACATAACACACAATGCTTAACAAAAAATGTACCACACAATGCTTAACAAAAACATATCACACAATTCTTAACAAAAACATACCACACAAGCTTAACAAAAAATGTACCACACAATGCTTCACAAAAAACATAACAAAATATTCATAAAAAAGTTTTAGACAGGACATACCATTTTAAAACTGATACCAAAAAAAATTGTAAATGAACATAGGAAATCACTGAGCACAATTAAACAACATGAAAAAATTAATATAAATGAAAAAAAAAAATTATTTAATATTACAGATTATTCTTCATTGTAAGGCACAAAAACAGAAGCAATGAACAAATATTTATCAGAATGACTTGAAATTAGTAACAACTTGAAGAATAAAGGTGCTGGTAAAAAAATAGAGAATATTTCTTTTAAAAAATTAAAAGTAAGAAATGACAAATGTAATAATTAAATAAATAGATACAAATTGGATAAAGTATTTTATGCACGTACAGATCTATGATACTTTGCTGAGAAATGTATACAACAGATTTAATGAAAGCATATGGGTTAGAGACAAAACATATAGTTAGGAAGGACAGATTTACAAAAGTGAACAAAACAAATTACAGTGTAGACCATAAAGACAAAAACAAGAGAATAGAGATTTTGGTCAACCATACTCCATCTAATGTGGAAATAGGGTGATCCCATTGCTCATTTTGCACCTGTCTTTTCAATGTTTCATCTGTGTGTATGGAAGAACCAGTTGCTTATTATTCCTTTCACTATTTCTTACATTCTGAACATTTGCCATAACTTAAGTCTTTCTGCTATTTAGATGGCTTTAGATGACTTGGCTAGTGTATTTTTTTTTTTTAATTCAAAGGTAAAAAGCACTGTAACAATAATTCATAATGTGATTAACTAGGTAACAGAATCACCTCACGGTACTTAGGACAGTCACAACGTATACACTTCCGATATACTAAAGAAGACATGTTTCAGGAACCACCAGTATGTATACACTTCAATATAAGCTAAAAGACAAGCTTCAGGAATAGTCAGCATGTACACATTTCAATATATACTAAAAGACAAGCTTCGGGAATCGTCAGCATGTACACATTTCAATATATACTAAAAGACAAGCTTCGGGAATCGTCAGCATGTACACATTTCAATATATACTAAGAGACAAGCTTCAGGAATCATCAGCATGTACACGTTTCAATATATACTAAAAGACAAGCTTCGGGAATCGTCAGCATGTACACATTTCAATATATACTAAGAGACAAGCTTCAGGAATCGTCTGTACATATACTTTTCACTAAATGATATTAAAAACAAGCTTCAATCAGCATGTATATTCTTCACCAAATGATCTAAAAGGCAAGCTTCAGGAATCATTGCTGCATTTACACTTACTTCTCTTCATGCTAAAAAAAAAACTTACATATAAAAATTCAACAAAAACCAACTACAAATTTCACTGATATATCTTATAAATCTATCATTATGGAAAAAAAAAAATTTTTTTTTTAAATTACATCATTATAACTATAAGGGTCCTTTTTTAAAAAACCATTCATGCACACTTTATGAGGTGCCTAAAGTAGTAAGTAAAGAGCCCCGTCATGCCAAGTGGTGTATAGGGAATATGGTATTAGTGACCATAAATTTTACAGACCTTCAGCACATGATTTTCGGGGTAATGTGGTCGGTATAACGCCCATGCCGCTTTACTTTCCCAGAAAAAATTTGGTACCCATTTAAGGCTGGGTGAAACTGGAAGCTGTCGGTTAGGATCGAACCCTACCCCTTGTCCTTAGTAGTGCAGTTCACTAACCACTGAGCTATCGCAGCTCCCTATGAGGTGCCTGCATTAGATAAAATCAGACATTCTCAATAGATTTCAAAGTGCTAAATTTATAATAAAAAAATATTAATTATTTAGGATGTTGCTGCCATTATAAATGGATACGACTTATGATATGCATATTTATGATATTCAAACAGTAAGGGGAGAGAAGCGCTAGAAGTTTGAACTAATGGCAAATATTAAACATATGCTGCATACTCTGAGCATATCCTCTATCTGCTGAAACGTTAAGGCACTGTTGGTCTATATTCATATACACATTATACGATTTATTCTTTTTTTATTCTTTCCCCCTTCACTGAGGTCAGCAACAAAAGCAATCCTTTTTGTCCTATGCCGTCTCTTATCATCTTGACCTGGTGTAATTCACATTATGATCTCACTGTGACTTTTCACCTTAGTGATGGTCTAACTTACCATAAAGAAAGTAAGCAAAAAAGTTGAGAAACAATTTTCTCTCAGTGACCTTCTAGAGTGTCAGACTTTTGTACAAATAGACATCATCAGATCACATGTCCTTTGCAGAATGTTGTATTCACTACAGTCCGTCTGAAAGAATCTCTGTCCCTTCTCCCACTTCTTCTTTTGTCATGTTCAAGGTCTCCTTATTGTCTTGAAACCACCTTCTTCTTGGTCTGTCCCTGATGCGCCACTCAGGAACCATGCCATCCATTTTATTCTTTCCAGCCCGCTTTTTTTTTTGACACGACCATTGTATTTTAATTTTCTCTGTACAATGGTGTTTATAATCGAGTCCTTTTTAATGTTTAAGTTTTTTAATATGTCTTCATTGCTTTTTTTTTTCAGTATTCAAGGTATCCATCTTTTGTTTTGAATGAATCAATTACCGTCCTTGCTGCTTGAAAGATTACAATATTAGAAAGCATAATAATCTCCACTTTGTGGGAATTCATCAGTTACACATAAAGTCAGAAATATTCATGAGTCCATGACAGCAATACTGAAATGTAGGATATAAATAACAACTTATAAATGAGTTACAAAAATATCAGAAATTTGTTTCATTTACAATAAAATGATTTTACAAAATGTTCTCATCTCACAAAATGTCAAGCTATATCCACTTTAAAATATCATTCACTAGAGAAGTGAAATGTTTATCTCACTGTTGCAAGATGGTGATTATATATAATGTTTCATTTTGTACCTTCCCACGTATAACCTCTCATTAATGAATAACACATATGAAACAATAAAGGAAAGAATAAAAGAGTCATAACTGTTGCCCTCTCAAAGCTCTTCAACACTGCTTGTGATTATGTCCATATTCTATAATATTATAACTGTGTTACAAACATCTTACACTAAACAGTTAAAACAAGTATTCATTTTTATCACAGTTAACATTGGTACTTATTTTCTCATTTTTTAGAATTCCTTAATGAAAACAAGGGTTGACATAATTAACACCTATTTTGTGCCTCTCAACCAGAAAGACCTCACAAATAATTCATAATTTGATCAAATAAATATGCATCTTTTGGACAACTATTGCATTGTCCCATATTTATGAATATTAAACTGCATCATGGTATAACAAAAAAGATGCAATTCTCTTTCAAAGAACAAATGCAAAAGGACCTGGAACAACAAAATTATTTCAAGGCAATAAAGCTATATAATAACACAGTGGAAATTAAAATTTTGAAACATAGCAGAGATACTACACAACAGCTATTGCTTTATAATTAGAGATTTCAAGTTATTGCACAAAAACAGTAAGATGTAATTTATAAAATAAAAGTGTTGAGGTTATGTCAGATATTACTTGTCAGATGTATACTGTTGAGAACAAGAATAAACTAACCAACCTCTGAAATGTTCTTTCTAAACTCTTTTCAGAGCTTCAAACTAAACAGTCTTTGTACATTTGTTTTTAAACAGAGAATGAAAGGCAGAACATGGGGAGGAATAGAAAGAAAAATAACAGAAAATCATTGTCATAAACAGTTTTAATCTAGAAGACAAACAATATAAATAAATGGAGAATATATTCTTACATATATATATATATATATATATATATATATACACAACATCATGTGCATTGAATTGCTCCTATAAAGGTGAAGTACGAGACTTGAATCGGCGTCTTAGTATGTAAGTTTTCACCCATATGTGCTCGGCCGCCTATTCAGAAGTGTTCTGAGACTTCTGAATAGTGTCGCTTCAAGCATCAAAACTCATGATGTGAGGCGGCATTCCTCACCTTCCCAGAGTAGTACTCTATTGCTGTTATTTTATGTGGGAAATCATTTTTTTTTTTGGCAAGTTCTGGTTCAATTAAACAACAACTGTTTTACATTTTACAAAAAAATTTCAATTCACAAAAACACTATTGAATTTCAATACTGAAGTTCTCTGTCTTGTCCAGCACCCTCTCTACCATGGAAGACAAACGATGGAGCATGTTCTCTCCTAATGCAAGACTGCACATGGTCAATGCCACTCATAACACCACAACAGAGTGCTATAGAATTGGCTGCCATCATAACCATTTATAACAAACACATACTTCTTGAGGGCAGGACAGGCCAAATCCAAAGCAACATTGGAACGATATAGCAATGTATGGAATCCTGGATACAGAGAATGACTGGGTGATGGTTTTGACCTCCCAGTAGAGGGAAGTATCCAGGGTACATCAGGAAATCTAAGATGCACTGTACACCCTAACTATGACTCATGTCATTCTAATAGAATGCATAGTGCCATTTGAATCAAGGCTAGAAGAATAACATGTATTCATATTAGTCAAATATCAATATATGGCAACAAAGCTGTGACAGCAGAGATCCCAAGTCTAGATAACAGTCACAAAAGTCAGTGTAAAAGGTCTAGCCACAACATTTTTTAAGGATCTTTTAAAGCAATTAGAACTAAAAGGCGGGATGTGGACGAGTACAATTAAGGCTAATGCTGAGTGAGCCAAAAAGGAATCTTCCTGGCTGTGAACAAATCAAGACCTATCAATAATCCCTGAGTAATCAAATACTTGGACAACAAGGCGATTAGAGCACCATCAATTATAACATTTACAGTATTAGACACAGACAATTCAAGGATGTGTCCAGTCAGATGTATTAATTAACTTATACCAGCAGCTCAAATTAAACGCCCTGATAAAAGGATTAATCATCATCAAAGTGCAGGTGTGTCCAAGCTGCCAAAAAGAATGTTAAGCATGTCAAATAGAAATAGCAAGCCATTTCAGGCAGATTTAGTGACTGAGTATGGACAGTACATTCTATTATGAGAAGTTTTAGGTAAACTAGAGGCTCTTCTTTTATATCCACATCTTGTGGACTTTCTGGCTGAATGCAGCAGGAGGTGGATGACTGGGAGGGGGTGTTCTCCCCAGGCATCTAGATCAAGAGGTTAAAGGGCCAAAACACATGCTCAACAAGGGCCTAGGCCTTCTTCTGATGATCAGATTGTCTCCTGCTGAGAAACTCTGTGTTGAGAGTTCCTATCATTGTTACTCAAATATTTGGTTTTCAAAATGTCAGTTTAGCAGGTTCTCATTTTTCAACAATTGAGAGAAAGTAAATTTAACGTGCAATAATAACATCACAATTTTTTATAATATATATTACTTATCTCTTAGTATGATAAGAACAGATTACAACCAGGTCACATTTTACACACAAAATGCACTATATCCGATGATGATGAACGCACAAAAAAGATGCATTTCTCTTTCATTAAATACAACCTGACAATGAAAAAAGATTATTATTGCTGAATCTGTGACATGATTAGCAATGCCAGATACATTATAGCCATATCTTGTTTATGTATGAAATATTTACAGATTAAAAAATAGAATGTTTCTGGTATCACCAAAAATAATTATGTCTGTTTTCAATAAAAAGAAAAGACAAAAGATATGAAAAATGTTTACAACAATATGCCCATCTTGTATAAGAATGAAAAAAAGGACCTCTAAAAACATTGGGAAAAAAAAAATCATTACAGTACAAGCCTGGATCATGTCAGTTCCACACTTAAACACAACTTATACAACTTAAGCAGAAAGAAATCAGCAAAATGAAAAATGTTGTTCCCTTTCTCTATTTGTTACAAAAAGTAGATGGCAGAAAACTCTCAAGTGCAGATTAATTAAACTTCGGACTAAAATGTGGACACTAAGACAAAAGTATAATGTTAAGACAGAAGTTAGTAACATGAATTCTGGAACCAATATTATAGAGAAAATAAATAAAAATGTTCCCTATCAAATGTGCTGCCAAAATGTAACATAACGTGTGTTTTAACAAAAATACACATGTCAACATATTGCAGACAGTTAAAAACCAAGTACACATCTGCGACAATCTGTAATTAACACATACATTATTATGTAATTTGTTGGAGGCAAAGGGGTGCCTCACAGCAGCAGAGCTGGAAGTTGTCAGCGACCCACAGCTGATGGCTTGCACCAGGATCGGTGAACCAGAACCATTCAGACCCTGCTCCACCTCTCTGTGGTGCCTCCAGTAACAGACTAACCCATCTAGTCTGGCCAAGTGAGTAGGGACCAAAGAGGGAATACAACCCGGTACTCAAAAACTTTGTGCTAAAGTCAGATGTGTGGGCTGAAAGGCACAAATATCAGTTATACTGCAAACCACAACACAACGCAGACATGCCCACTTAACGTCCTTTTAAGAGTGGATGACAAAGAGGTGTATTCCTTTAGTCATCAGACAACGCAATCACACATGTAATTTGTTATATAAGATAAACAAGTTTAAATTATACCGAACAAATTACATGTTTGCTTGTGTTCACCCGATGACTAAAGGAATACACCGCTTTGACCTCTGCTCTTAAAAGGACGTTAAGTGGGCGTGTCTGCATTGTGTTGTGATTTGCAGTATAACTGTGATGTTTGCACCTTTCGGCCCAACACATTTAACTTCAGCATGACATTTTTTAGTACTGGGTTGTATTCCCTCTTCGATACCTACTCACTTGGTCAGACTAGACAGGTTAGTCTGTTATTGGAGGCACCACAGAGAGGTGGAGCAGGGTCTGGATAGTTCTGGATGGATGAATATTTTGTAAAGAGACTCATTGTTGCAAACTGCAGATTTCTATCTATCTATTGCCCTTTTGAGCTAAATATGGCACTCATTGCTGAAATTCTAGAATTGTGTCCAATGATCTTTATTATCAAGAGTCAGACTTTGCATATTGCTATCCCGGATCAATAATATCACACTTGTTATACAGAAGATTTCTTGCAATGTTGTCTATCTGACTTATGTTCTTCTTCCTAGTTCTGAGTTAGTATGTTAGTTTCTAATGTCAGGAAATTATCAAACTACTTCAGCTGTTGCCTTACTGTGTCTTGAAACAAGAGTGGATCTAACCAATTTCCTCAATCATCATTTCTTATACTGTTTCTACTAACATATATGGGTTATATCAGGCATCTTATCTCTTATGATTTTGGTAACAGATGGATGGCAGACATAGGTCATTTTCCACTGTTTCATTTGATGTTTTAATATTATTTATTGTATAATTTACAAGAAGTTTCCAAAAAATGCATTTATAAAAGATATGAAATGCAAGATTATATTTTTTAGATGTACAAACCATTTCCCTTTTTAACAATATTAAAACTAAAAGTGAGTTATAATCAAATACTTAAGTGCAGTTAAATGTCAATTTAACAATAAGTTAACAGACAAGACAAATACTGAAGTTTTGATCTTTGTTTACCGGCCAGTGATGATGTTTGTCAGATTTCAGATTGGAACAACTGCAATGAAATATCATTTATCAAAACCGTACATAAGCACCTGCAGATGGTAAAGACTTGCCAAATGAACAGACCAGCATTTGTTATAAATCTGATCAATAACTGAACATTGAACCAAACTAATATTTATAAATAGCAAATTAAAGAGTGTCATGGAAAAAACATCTTTTATACAACACCAAACTGATTGTCCCTAATATCTTTGTAAAATACAAAAGCACTATAAGATACATCAGGACCGACTCATATGAAATAAATGCCTCTAAAGATGGGAGGGGGAAATACTAGCTAGTGAAACATTCTCTATGCAGGAATTAATTTCAAATGAATTTCACTTGAGATCATGACAGAAAAAAATATACAACAAATAAACATAATTTATGAAACTTACATTTGAAACATCATTGTCAGTGTAATAGTGATGTTTTCATTACATTTTTAAAGGTATAACATTTATTGAACAGGTTATCATGATAATGTAGCATAAACTGCAGGCATAAATTTCATGCAGGATTCTCCTGATGATATACAATGATATTCATTATCAAATATTGATTACCTTTATTTTAAACAAGGTTCAGAACCAAGAAAAAGAATTTGCTTTGAGGAAGAGATCTGAACCTCACTCCAAACTTTCAAAAACAAAACATGGAATATGTCTGCACAAATTAAATAGAAGAAAAATGTATGCTTAACAGATTATACCAAAGCTTCTAGGTAGAGTGTGATATACACAATTTATAAAAATATATGAAAGGTATAAATCAATGTAAAAGATACATACGATTAATATGCAACATACTAGTATAATACATCAGTGATCAGATGTGACAGACTCTGCATCTGAAGTAAAAAAAAAAGGATGTCAAATCTGTGTTTGTGGTTGTGCTTCTTCATTCTATGCAGATTTGGTTCTTTAAAGATCAATGAAATATCAGGTTTAAACATCAATGGAAATAGAATTAACAACTATGCTGCTAGCAGGAAAACCTGAATAGATAGAACAAATAGTTACAGAAATCAACAACACATGCAGAGATGAGTGAAGTAAATATTAAAAAGACTACTATTTTGTTGCAAGTTACACTGAAATAAATAAGAAAGAGAAAGTCTTGAAAAGGTCCAAGAATATAGCCACTTGGGAATATAATAAATTGGAATATTTGGTTACAACTGGCAAAATACAAGGAAGTGAGATCGTGGATCACAAAGACAGAGAATACTAGATAACTTGGTGTCATGGCATGGAAAACAATCAACAACAGAACTGATACAATATACTGTGGAAGGACATGATTGCCTAAGCCAACCAGTATAGCACATGATGATGATGATGATGGGAATAGAACATTAGTTGATGGAAAGTGTTAAACAAAAATATAAGAATAAGTGTAACAAACTGTATCTTTGGCAACATGAAACATGTTCTCTAAATAAATACAATCAAACTGAAAATGGGAATATGTGTCCATTCTGCACTGCTATATGCAGTAGAAATATGGGCTTTGAAAAGATTAAAGGAAAAAAAAGAACTTAGTCATGACTTATGGTATGAAGGGAATGTTATGTTGTGCCCATATTTTTTTTACTACTGATACATGTTTGGGTTTGTATTACACTATAATTGTTTTTCTTTTTTAAAAAAAATGTGGTATCCATTGAGGCTGGGCAAACCAGAAGCCATCCATCAGAATCCAACTTGACTTTTTGTCCTTAGTAGTTCAGTTTTCCTGTGTTTACTGGGCCTCATTATGAGGGAAGTAAAGAATAGTGATACTGTGACCTTCCAGGCATGTCGTAAGAGGTGACTAAGGAGGTTGATCGATGGCTCGACAAGCTGTCATTGTAAAAAGTATTGTTATGGAAACAGCGCCATATATTTTAGAGCAGTGATCTCTGCAATATGTGCCATTTTGGCATGCAAGGTTTCTGTTTTTGAGATTGTGGTTCTGTCCTATGTGCCGTCTTCGGCTCGAAAGGACAATAGATAGATAATTAGTTCAGTTTACTAGCCACTGCACTACAAGAAAAACAAGAAACTGAAGCCTTAGGAATGTGCTTCATACAAGAAAGAAAGGAGTTGTTTGAAAAAGAATACAAGTTAAAAATAAAGAAACAATTTGTACAAAATATTTTGTGCACAAAAGTAAAAAAAAATATACGAGATTCATCTGAAAAGCAAAATGACATGGTAAAGAGATAGAGACCGACAAACACTGAAGTGGGCTATGAACATCAAGAGGTGAACTTGGGAATAAATAACATGGCTGAAAGTGCTTGGTGCTCCACTATAGCCATTAAGATGATGAGAAAACTTGTCCAAGTAATAAATAGCCATTACTGCTTACTATGGTGGTTTGTATGATGTAAACAATAGTTTCCACTTTCTATATTAAATAGCCCTTGAGTATTTAATGTTGAATGCTTTCATTAACATATTTCTGTGCATTATTAGTGCCTAATTTATGTTTTTCCCTGTATGATTTATGTTCTGTTCTCTTGTTGTCTGGTTCCTGCTGCAGATTTGAATCTATTGTGTACTCTAGCTATTTAATTTCTTTTGCTTAAGCTCAATGCTTTGATTTTTATTGGTCTCCATTTTGGCTTGATACTGAAATATGCGTTTAGCTAATTGTGATCGGGTAGCCAGGCTAGAGACCTTCTTTCTAAACATCTTTCATACAAGGCAGTTGGCATGCTTGACTGACACTCAAGATACATGTAGTAATGCCTAAACTCTGGCTCAACAGCACGGAAGACATGAAGCTTGCCATATCTCACAAATATTTCATTAATATCATAATTTGATAGCTCTGTTTCTGTCATTGACTTCCTAGCTTCTTTGTAGTCAGAGTTATAAAAGCTTCCATGCTCATAAGACAGCACATCATAGTGTCCAGTTTTACTGCTGAATTCAATTTCAGTTGGAAAAGGTTTTGTCTCATAAATGATATTTGGCTTGTATTGAAAGAAGCCCACTGGAAAGAACACTTGCCAACCAGGAATGTGTTGATCCGAACCCGATTCAGCAATTCAGCATTAAGTAACATACCAATGGTACACATGAAGATTAGTGCATCATCTTCAAGCTGACTGCTCACCTGGTGGAAGAAAAAGTAGAATGAGAATTTGTAATGACATATCACAGTTTCATCATTTACCAGATTTCAATCCCCCATGTAATGATCTTTAACAAAAAATATTTTCCACTTTGTCAGTTTTATTCTGCTTGTATTTTCTACTGGATGGAGCCCCGTCATTTCTAGCCCCATTTCAACATTCCAGCCACACCCTCCCTTCTAAGTCATCCTCTCAACACTCCAGTGATAGCCTTTTAAGTCACCCTTTTAACATTCCTGCCATGTCCTTTTAAGTCACCCTTTTAACATTCCTGCCATGTCCTTTAACTCTTTCCGGACTATTATCCGACACCTCGGTTCTATGAAATTGATCAGTTCTAACCACTCACCGACACGTCGGTTATTTTGGTGTAGCTGAATATTTGATTCGTTTTCACTGATTTTCGTTTTTATTTCAACCAATACTTGATTTCCGGAAGTAGGAGAGTTCTCTCTCTTGATCTTTTTGTTTATACCGGCATGGTATGTTCGAACATTGAAAAATTTTTAATTTATATTCATTGTTTATTTCTAAAATTTTTGTCACATAATGGCCACGCCCACTGTTGATACTTCTGGCAGTCAACCAAAACGATTTGAGCAGAACAAGCTAGATCTATGTTTGAAACCTTGTTACTGAGTGACTCAGAAATAGAGTATTCATAGTATTTAGACTCGGACAATAATTTTGTTGTTGTGATAATGGGTCGGAATATGGTAAAAGTTATGATAAAAAGGTAAGATGATCTGGCTTAGGTTTAGCTAGTGGATGCCTTCTATTCCAGCACTATCAGTGTCTCAGAGGAATCGAGTGGTAGTTATTTTGATAACGAAACTGGTACGTTAGGGACATATCACACAGTTTACCCAAGATGTCTGTCTGTTGTCCTTTCGAGCCGAAGTCGGCACATAGGGCAGAACTACAATCTCAAAAACAGAAACCTTGCGTGCCAAAATGGCACATATTGCAGAGATCACTGCTTCTAAAATCTATGGTTCTGTTTCCATAACAATGCATTTTACAATGACAGCTTGTCAAGCCATCGATCAATCTCCTTAGTCGCCTCTTACGACATGCTTGGAAGGTCACAGTGTCACTATTCTTTACTTCCCACATAATGAGGCCCCGGTAACACACGGGAGACCCAAGATGAGACATAGGGAATTTGATGCGGAAATCATTTCATGCTTTACAGTCGATGTTTAGCCAGAAACACAACTACGTGCCCCATTAACAATGGAGTTGAACATTTTTATTTTTGTATTTAACCTAATTTCTTTGGATTTCCATGTTTCCTCACTTTATTGTAATTTAGGGTTAAAGAACTGAGTGGAACATGGAAACAAAATGTTGGAAACTAATGTAGAAAAAAACATGCAATGCAATCACAGGCAGAAGAAAAATAAAACTAACAAATTCCTTGGAGAACTAGGAATTATATAAGTGAAAAACTTCATGTATCTAGGGAGTATAAATATCAAACTGGAAAAATAAGGGAAAGCAGAAATATTAAAGTAAACATACGCTAAGATACCAATGTCAAGGACGTCATGGGACGCACCAAAATGGCAGCTTATTTATATTCGAGCCATGGACTAAGCAATGTTTACTTTGAACACCACGATATCTGTTATTGCAGTTAGTTGGCAGATTTTTGAAATTGTATTCAAGGGTTTGAACATAAATGTTTGTTCACAGTTCATTAACCTTCGCTGTAGATAAAGTCTTTAATTTGATGGCTTCGTTTGTGACCTTGGTAGCTAAGGACCTAACTTGTGCAAACGGATGGCATTGGCAAGGATCATTTTGAATCTATGAAGTGGGCTCATTTTGTGTTTAACTCAAAAGCATATGTGCTTTTTAACCAAAGACCTTTTTTGGGGGGACTCAATGAAGATATCCCTGATGGAAGAATAAATTGTACTATTAGTCCCATAAATGATTCGCTTCCAGAGGTTTATGATGTAAACAAAGCAGTTTTGTCCTTGCAAGTGAATAATGTCCACACCTATAATGGTCAGGACTGTGTAGCAGCAGCAGCTTTATAGAGAACACAGAAAACATCACAGGATCTGAAACAGCTATGCCATGCTACCCTAGAAATGCCTTTAATGGGATTACTATGACCACAAACCACTCTCCATGTGTGTGCCACATATTTACACCCCAGAAAGAAATACTGAATATAACAACATCATATGCCGTCTGTGATATTAATGACCACAAACCAGGAGCCTCCTGTATGATTGATACAACTGTTGCACCAAGCACTTCATCAGCAGAGCCAGATCTAAAAATTTTAATCTGACATTGTTCTTGAATGATGTCCAAGTTAATGAGACATCAGAATCATGTGGCAGCAGCTACAAAAAGGGAGCAGAGAACATCAAGTTCTGCTGCTATAAAGGAGACTTGCCTTGCTATCCAGAATTGCCTTAAATGGGATCACTGTAGTTGAAAACTTCTCCTCTTGTGTAAACTACACATTCACATCCAAGAGTGAATCAGTGAAGGTCACAAAATCATATTCTCTCTGTGGTTTTACTAACTACAGGTCAGGTGGCTTCTGTTGGATTGGAAATTATAACTTACCACCACTGTGTGTCTATATGTTTGGAATTGGAGTCATCAACGATGGCCTAACATCATCAAGTGCTACGACGATCATCATTTTCGTGAGGACGCAAACTTCCATGGTATATGGTGGATAGGCGGCAGGAACCATTGAAGGCTATGTCTGAAAAGTGTTCCTTCTTGCAGTTTCCTCATATTCCAAGTCCGGCTTGTTGTAGGAGCTACTGAGCTAAGTGCTCTGTGCACACCGTGAGCTGTGTGTCTCATCCGTTTTGATCCTGTTTCGATATCCCGCTTGTTTACGATGAATGATGATATCGTATGACAGGGAACAGTTGGCTGTGTTCACTTTCTGCGCGGTTTCGCCTTATGTCTTTTGGCGTGTGCTGAGACTGCTACGATGGGGACTACAGTTACCTTTCTTTGTTTGGGAGATGTGTTAGTAATTTGGATGATTCCACTGGCACGAGCGGTTGAGCAATTATGGATTTTAATTCGTTTGCAGTGATACCGAGGCCTTCCAAAACCAATAACCAATATCACACAAATAAGTCCAGTTGTGTAAATAAAAATAATAAACTTGACTTGTAAATATTATTGTTCTGGCGTCACATAAATGTATAATATTTTTCATTCTGGGATCATTTACAAAAATGTACATAATTTCGTTATTTGTAGACATAAATTAATCAAATAAACTGTATTTTGGAAGAATTTGGATTATGTTGTGTAATATTTCAATACAAATGGATAGCAAACACATATGAACATGGAAAAGGGTAGGTGAATTTACAATATTTTAAATTAAAAATGATCTACCTTGAATATTTTATATTTTAAAAAAATAGGGAAACAGGAATTTTCAGATTTGGACTAGGTTAATTTTCCTGTTTCCAGAAATTTTACCATATACCTTTTTCATTTGACTACTTCACACAATAATTTAGATAAATGTGGCACGTGTTATACATCATTGGAAAGGGAAATGGATACAGAAAATGAAAATAGCAATATATTTATGATATGTGATTATTTAAAGGAATAAAATTAACTTGTGAAATGTAATGTGGCACAACTGTACCCTGACCGTCCATGGCGTACTATAACATGTCCCTGTGCGTGATTGTATCTTGAACACACTGCGCTGTTACCGTATACACAACGAGGCCTTGTGCCTTCATCCCAAGGTTCTTGTAAAAAGGTAAACATACACGGTGTTAGAATGGGCGCCTTGTAACCTAGTGAGTTCTTTGTAACTGGAAGACTTTAACTGGCGCTCTAGAAGACTGTAGGGTGAAACTAGAAATCTGCCTCACTTGCACACCTTTTCAAGTGTCAGCCTCAGATGGTAACCAGCATTTCTTGCAATTTCTTGAAATCTACCCAACGTACAGTGGATTGTACTTCACATTCATAATTGAATAGTTCTGCACTGCAGAGTTGTATATCAATGACCATCTCTTCCATGACATCTTCCAATTTGATTCTCACCACAGTGTATGCCACGACTGGATGAAATCAGGTAATAACTGCACAACAACGTCTCTTGTAAACTGAACATCAACTGTATTAGTACTTCAACATTTCCTGAATATACAATATATACAACGTCAGCAGCTTGACATTTCCTGCTCGGCTTTCACAGTTTCTGCTAAGGTAAACACACAGTTTGCCTGACTATCTCACTCCGTGCTATCACTCTCTAAATCTAAATTACCTATCTACTTCTACGAATCACTTGGTTTCTGCTCCTATATTTAACTACTTCTATCATGGCCACTACTAAACACTACTAATCTAAAATAATCACTTCTAGATGGCTTCTAACTATGCATTCCTAACTCTGAGCTTGAATTCACTAAAACTGTTAGGCCAACGCCTCACGATGTCGCCGGCCCTCCTCCTTAGCTATCTGTGAATTGTCTCGTAGATCCTTTTCTATCACTACTCAAGTGCTTAAATTCCCTACTCTCTAACCAATCAAAATCACTTCACTAATCTACCCTCCAATGGACTCTTTCCACATCATCTACTTCTATCTATCTATTGACCTTTCGAGCCGTTGCCGGCCCATACGGCATAGACCCAGATACACCTTCTCATATCTGAATTTTTGTTCTAGCAGTTTTCTTTTAAAGATATTTTATCAAATCTCGCCATTTGTCTCTGTTCTGTGCAAGCAGCTCTATCTCATTGAGGGAGCCGAACCCTGTTGCTTTTGCCTCTCTCATCAATGTTCTTCTCAGTGTCTCCCTGGGTCTTCCTCTTTTTCTCTTACCTGTTGTTTCCCATATGAGGGTCTGCTTTGCTATTCGGTTATTATTTCTTCTCATCACATGTCCAACATATGACCATCGTCTTTTCTTTATTACTGAAGATATTAGTGGTTGATTGGCGATTTCTCTAATTTCCTCGTTTGTTTTGAATTCGTTCCACGCTATACCAAGTATTTTCCTTAGACATTATTTTCGAATGCGTTCAGCTTTGTTTCTATATCTCTTGTTGTTTTCCAGCTTTCACATGCATACGTAAGGTTGATAGTACATTTGATTTGAATAGCCTAAGTTTTGTGCTTGTGCTGATGAGTTTTGATTTCCACAACTTTTCAAGGCTTCTGAAAGATATTTCTGCTTTAGCTATTCTGATTCTAATTTCTTTACTTGTATCCCCTTCTCGATCAATGTGACTTCCAAGATAGATAAAGTTATCGATCTCTTCTACTGGTTTGTTTTCCATGTATATTTTGTCATCTGTTGGAATTAAACTTTTCATGACTTTAGTCTTTTCATGATTGATCTCAAGCCCAATTTTGCTGGCTATTGCTGATAGTTCATTTGTGTTTTCCTGCATCATTTTTATCTGACTGCTGATGAGGACTATGTCATCAGCAAATTCGAGGTCCTTCAAATGGTCTCCTTGTATCCATTCGATGCCTTTATTACCAGTGCAACATTTCTTCATTATGAAGTCCACAACAATTCCAAATAACAAGGGCGATGAAATACATCCTTGTTTAACCCCAGTTACATCTACTTACTTCATGTTTATCAATATTCCAGCCACAAGATTCTTCTCCCTACCATAAACACCATTCTACTCGCATTTCTCGTGATTGTCACTATGTTTCTTGCCTCTCTCCATACCATCCCTCACTCTCTTTCTCTCCTTACAATCCCCTCTCCTCCTGACAATTATTTCCCCTGGTGACCCTTAACAAGTCATTGCTGGTGAATTTGTTTTTTTTTCAAACACCACACTCCGCTTCGTCAACAAGTCTAAATAATGTATTGTAAAAGTGCTGCTTTTTATACATTTGGCCATAAGTGCAATACATTTTTTTACCTCGTTTGCAGAAATCTCTTCAGCTGATGGTGAGACATTGAACAAACCTTTGTAAACATGGAATCAGCAATGAACAGCACTAAGATAAAAGCGAATGTATGGACTGGACTGACAGCTGATGTGTCAATAAACAAAATAAATCGTCCAATAGCCACAGCATCATGCGTTCAAATTTCGGACTATAAATTGGGAAATGATTACCACATCCGATTCCTGCACCTCTTCTTAGGTAAATGCAAAGCTCTGTAGCAAAAGTTACGGCCGATGTGTCAATAAACAAAGCACCATCCGCTAGCATGTCCGATAGCACTTTGTGTTCCAATTCTGGGCCATAAATCAGACATAAACAGGCAAATTATTACCGTAATTGATTCCCATGGCTCTTCTTAGGTAAAAAGCTTTGCAACAAAAGTTTAAAAAATATTATTTCTCCAAACTACAAAGGTGTTAGTAATTTTTATGAAGGTGTCGTAAACATGTGACTCCACAGGTAGACGTCATAATCTAAGAGTAAAAATTAAAAAGTAGTAAAATGTAATTTATACTAAATAAAACTTTAAAATTTGTTCACTCTCTACCTATGTAGCTGATACAACAGAGAAAGCTAAATAAAGGCAGGCTGAAGGCAACTAGATGGAGAATTGTGAAGACATTCGTGGTAGTGTCAGACTTGGGAGAGTCTGTAAAAAAAAATGGTCATGGATCAAGTGCCACTGAGAGACTGTTGATGCACTATATATGTTGCCATGAGAACTATTCATTACTGACTTTTCTGTTTTAATGAAAAAGGACAAGAAGAATAAGCAAAAAGTAGAATAATAAGCCAAGATGCCAAATAGGCTGATTACTTGCAAGATCAGCATCAACTGTTAATCAAAATCCTACTCCACCACCTCTATGTGATGCCCCCAGAAACAAAAAAAAAACCAGTCTGGCCAAATAAAAGAATCAGGAGGGAAGGCACCCCAACATTCAAAAATGAAAAACTTAAGAGGGGTGGTGGTTTCAGCCAAATGTCACATACATAGCAGAAAAGTGGTAACCAAATAAAAAAAAGTATTGTAACAGCTTTATTAAAAGAACTATACAAAAAACAATACAGCGTTGCGATCTCGCACACAGCCTTCTCAGGAAGACAAACAAAATATACATGAAAGAAAGACACTAAAGCCTAATTACATTACAAAAAGTGAACAAATATATACAAAATAGTAAAAATAAAGGACCACTTAGCTTAAAGAGGCTCCTGGTTGTTACTAACTCACTCTCTGCACAGGAAGTAACAAGTAACAAAGAAATGAAACGAAGCCATTGACAAATAGCCTTGACAAAGGCCACTAACTAGAGAACTATAGGTTGCAAATAAATAAGAGATAGGGGATCTATCTCAAATAATAGGGATCAGGGTGCTAAAGTCATCAAGCAAAATTTGAAAATATGTAATTACAACAATCACCCTCACATACAGTACATATAGTACATGCAAACTTGCACCCCAATACTCATACTCAAATGAGCAAACACACAAAGAAAAAAAAGACAGGCATACATATCGTAGATAGACTATGTAGGTAGACTTAGCGCCTCACTTTGTGTATATATATTTTAAGTTTGTGTTCCTGAGGAAGGTCATACCAGAAGTAGCAACATTGTATTTTTAAAATTATTATTGCTCTTTCAGTACAGCTGTTATTATATATTATTGTTACCACAGTCCTCATGTATCAGCTTTACCACAGCATCATCAATATTTGTGTCTATTCCTGTGCAAATATGACAGCTTGCTGCAAACCACAACACAAATTGTATCTACACTCAATTATCATTTTAGAGACAGATGGCGAAGAGGAGCAATAGTTGAAACACAGAAAGATAAGAAGAAATAATAGAATAATGCATCAAATTTTGATGGATAAAATGTAATTAGTAATATTAAACCGTACACACAGCTAATAAAGTCAAAGTATGTTTAAGACTTAATTATTATGTTATCTTATCTTCCCAAAATCTAAGTTTTGTGTCTTAAATGTAAATTATGCTTTACTCACCAAGTCTAAAAGTTTGTAATCTGGTACATAAGTTCCATTGGAGGCAAAGTTAATCATGACTGTCTTAATTTTATCCTGACTTCTGTCATCATAAAATTTTGACATTGATTTAAAAACTGTGAATTCATCCTCCTTACTAGATTTTGGAAGTTGTTGATAAATGAATATGATAGTAAGAGCCAGATTGTCTCCTCCTTAGATTGCTGTAATGTTATAAAAAAAAAATAATAATTGTATCCTGTTATATCATCTTTGAGGTTTTAGAGGTGGAATTAAAGACAGCTATAAATATAGAGGAAAAAAAATTATAATATAGTATAATATGTATGAATAAAGACGCAAATTATTGTGTCAAAATTAGTTACTATAAACATATATAAACTTGTCATGTGACATGCAGTTAATATACTAACAGTCGTGCATTTGTAAAGCAAGGCAGAATCAAGCAGTTTTTTTTATTATGTCAAGTAAAATTGATTCGTGATAATTCTTAAGCACAATAAAATTATAGCACAAAATAAAAGACATCATTGTGTACACTTTAACAGACCTAGAAACTATTCTCTCAATATTAATTACCTGTACATTGAGTATTATAAACATAGTATATTTGTGTTCCTGAACAACAGAATGATTATGACACAGTTCTTGAGATAGGGTGCAATGACATATCCATGGAGATGCACGCTCAGCAGGCAGAATAGCCAAGGAAGACAGTGGTGCATATGCCATGACCACGAGTAGCATGACAATGGAGGTGATGGCAGTGACCAAGGCATTCAAATGGTTAGAGTCACAAGACTACATCCACGCATGTATACTGAGTGATTCGATGAGCATGATAAAAAAGTGGAGGCGGGCTTTGTACGCATGCAATGGGTAGAGTCGTTGCAGAAATCCAAAATACGTAAGGTCACCTTTGTCTATGTCCCTGGACATGTGGGAGTACGGGGAAAATGAGAGAGCGAACAGGTTCGCTAGCTGCGCTGTCGTTGAGGACGGGCAACCGATGGATCGGGCGGACATCATCAATGCCCTTCGAGATGTTGGAAGAGCACAGGACTTCGACAAACACAGATCAACGTCACTTCTTCGGATAATGGAAATGGGAGTTAAGATGGGCACGGCCAGAAATGAGAAACTTGGTGGCCATGTAAGAAGACTTATCAACCAACATAGAACTGGAGTCGTCAGTCGCTGGACACTGAGGGAATTGCTGAGGAGGGGATCTGAGCACCTATGGATATGTTCGGAGTGCAATGATGATGACCCGCAAATAACTCAATAACTCAATCCATGGAGAGATGCCGCGGTTGGCTTACCACGGCAACAGCCGGGGTTCGTAATCCTGGCGAGGACACTGGGTTTTACTAATTCCCTAAAAATTAGTAGGAGCCGCGATAGCTCAGTGGTTAGTGAACTGGACTACTACGGACAAGGGGTAGGGTTCGATCCCAACCGACGGCTCCGGGTTCACCCAGCCTTAAATGGGTACCGGATTTTTTCTGGGAAAGTAAAAGCAGCACGGGCGTAATACCGACCACATTACCCCAAAAATCATGTGCTGAAGGTCTGTAAAATATAGGGTCACTAACACCATATTTCCCTATACGCCACTTGGCGTGACGGGGGTACTTTACTTTTTTTTTTTTTATGGAGAGATGCCATTATTTTAGATACTTGGGAATCTATTTTAAAAGGTTAGTCTCACAGGTTGACAACATGGTTGTGAGTGTATGAAAGGGGGTGCTGCTCACAAGATAATGGCCAAGGTGGATTTCTAGCAGCAGAATTTAATCTTGTTGATGTAGACATTGGTACTGTCAGTGTTAGGCTAAGGCATGGGTATCCACACAGAGTCCCAGACCAAGATAACATGCTAGGAGAAAATACAAAATGAGATGATGAGAGCAACCCTAGGATACACCAGAGATTTACTGTGGTGACTATGAAATAGATTCTGGAGATGCTCAGTAATAGGGCATGACATAGGCATGAAGATATTTCTAAGTGCTGTCAGCAGGACTGGTCATTTCCTTTGTCTCCACTCTGTATGTCAATGATGAAAATGTAGCAGCATGAAAAATTGTAGACGCAGAGACAAAGGATACATTATGCATTGTCTGCGAGGTGACGTGATTTTCATGTTGTATTGTGTGCCTGTGCTATTAAATATTTTTTAAAAAGAAGTTCTTTTAGGTCTTCTATTTTTCCATGTGTAAGTGCCTATCTTCTGAAAATAGAAGCTTGTTAATCTCCTCTGTCTCTGATGGTTGGCTAACTTACAAATATAGTCTGTGCATGTAATAAACAATATGGGGGATAGCATACACCCCTATTTTACTGATCTAACTTCAAAGTAATCTGTGTAGCCTGCTGCTGTTCTGATTGTCTAGCCCACTGTTGATGTAGAGATTTTTAATTAGGTTGGTTAGATGTTGGCTTACTCTGTTTGTTAATATGTCCTACAGTTGTTCTCTGTTTACTTGATGGAATGTTTTTTCCTGGTCAATGAAAGCTATGTACAAATTGTCATCTTTCTGCTAGCTGTTTTCAGAGTGGATAGTGCATCAGTACATCCTATATTTTTTTCAAAACCCTCTTTTAATTATACATCACACAACTATTAATTCATTAATCGCCTTTGCGCAATATGAAAGCAGGCAAAGCTCCTGGACCAGATAATATAACTAAAGAAGAGATTGAAGACATGGGTGATTTTGGAATAGAAATAATAACACAAATATTGAATGATATCTACAACAGCGGATATATACCAGACGACCTGCTCAAATCAATATTCATAGCCCTACCAAAGAAATCGGGTGCGATTGAATGTAATGATGATCCCACAATAAGCCTTATGAGTCATATGAATAAGATATTAGTAAGAATCATCATGCGAAGAGTGCAAAACAAAATCAGTCCAGAAATTAGCGATGAACAGTGTGGTTTTGTTAGAGATAAAGGAACAATGTTCAATGCCATCTATATCATAAGATCTTTAGTAGAAAGAGCCATAGAGGTGAAAACAGATCTATACCTATGTTTCATAGATTACACCAAGGCATTTGACAAAGTAAAGCACCAAGAAATAATCAACATTTTAGAAAGCAAAAACGTAGACAGCAAAGATCTAAGAATAATAAAGAACATGTACTGGCAACAAACAGCGGCCATAAGAACTGGAAACCAATTGGGAATGTTTCAACAAATAAAACAGGGTGTTAGACAAGGTTGTGTGCTGTCACCAGATTTGTTTAATATTATAGTGAGATTATTTTAAGATCCATAAGGGGCATGCCTGGAATAACAATTGGAGGTCATAATATAAATAATCTAAGGTATGCTGATGATACAGTCTTGATCGCTAAGAGTGAAAATGAGTTACAAGAAATGTTGGACATTATAGTGAAGAAAGCAAAAATAAAGGACTCAGCCTTAATAGCAAAAAGACAGAGGTAATGGTAACAACAAATAAAATGACATCTATCTATCTATCTATTGACCTTTCGAGCCGTAACCGGCCATAGGGCGTAGACCAAGATACACCTTCTCCTATATGAATTTTTGTTCTAGCAGTTTTCTTTTAAAGATATTTTATCAAATCTCGCCATCTGTCTCTGTTCTGTGCAAGCAGTTCTATCTCATTGAGGGAGCCGATTCCTGCTGCTCTTGCCTCTCTCATCAATGTTCTTCTCAGTGTCTCCCTGGGTCTTCCTCTTTTTCTTTACCTGTTGTTTCCCATATGAGGGCTTGCTTTGCTATTCGATTATTATCTCTTCTCATCACATGTCCAACGTATGACCATCGTCTTTTCTTTATTACTGAAGATATTAGTGGTTGATTGGCGATTTCTCTAATTTCCTCGTTTGTTTTGAATTCGTTCCATTCTATACCAAGTATTTTCCTTAGACATTTATTTTCGAATGCGTTCAACTTTGTTTCTATATCTCTTGTGTTTTCCAGCTTTCACACGCATACGTAAGGGTTGATAGTACATTTGATTTGAATAGCCTAAGTTTTGTGTTTGTGCTAATGAGTTTTGATTTCCACAACTTTTCAAGGCTTCTGAAAGACATTGCTGCTTTAGCCAGTCTGATTCTAATTTCTTTGCTCGTATCCCCTTCTCGATCAATGTGACTTCCAAGATAGATGAAGTGATCGATCTCTTCTACTGGTTTGTTTTCCATGTATATTTTGTCACTTGTTGGAGTTAAACTTTTCATGACTTTAGTCTTTTCATGATTGACCTCAAGCCCAATTTTGCTGGCTATTGATGATAGTTCATTTGTGTTTTCCTGCATCGTTTTTATCTGATTGCTGATGAGAACTATGTCATCAGCAAAGTCCAGGTCCTCCAAATGGTCTCCTTGTATCCATTCGATGCCTTTATTACCAGTGCAGCATTTCTTCATTATGAAGTCCATAACAATTCCAAATAACAAGGGCGATAAAATACATCCTTGTTTAACCCCAGTTAAAAAAAAGACATCACCTCAGTGCAAAATAAAGTCAAGTGGAACAATATTAAAACAAGTAAATGAATTTAAATATTTGGGAACTTTGTTAACCTCAGACGGAAGATGTACAAAAGAGGTGAGATGCAGAATGGCTCAGGCAAAAGCAGCTTTCCAAAAAATGAGGAAGATACTATGCAATCCATTTTGACAATAGAAACAAGAAAAAGAGTTCTTAAATGTTATGTAGAGCCAGTCTTAACATATGGATGCGAATCATGGACAATAGGACAACAGACAAGAAAATCACTGGAGTCTGTAGAAATGTGGTTTTACAGAAGAATGTTGAGAGTACCATGGACAGCTAAGAAGAGTAATGAAGATGTTCTGAGAGAGGTCAAAGCAAAAGAGAGCTAATTTCCAATATTAGGAAGAAACAATCATCATTTTTTGGCCATGTAATGAGAACAGAACAACTGGAATATATTGTAACAACTGGAAAAATTGAGGGATGAAGAGATAGGGGGAAGCAAAGAGAAAAAATAACAGACAGCTTAAGATAATGGCTTGGCAGAAGGTCAACAACAGAAATGATAAATAGCTGCCGAGAGCTGTGGAGAGACATGATCACCTACGCCAGCAGGCCCGGTACTTGATGATGATTGTCCTTTTCACCAAAGAAGGCACATAAGGCAGAAACTTTAGACTTTCCATGTTCAACGATCTTTGTTATCAAGTGTCAGACCTTGCACAGGACCAGCATTGTATCTCATCACACGACTCTGTTCTGGGCGAGCCTCTGGGAATGAATGCTTCCTGTTGTTGCCTCTTGCTGCAGTGTTCTTTTAGTGTTAATCTTGGTTTACCTCTTTTTATTTTACCATCTGATTCCCATTTGAGAGCTAGCTTAGAGATCTTTATGTTGTCTCTTCTTCATCACATAGCCACATATGACCACCTTCTTCTTTTAGATATAGATATTTTTTGGCACTTTGTCATTTCTCTTATTTCTGCACCAGTCAATTGGACATAGGCACATATTAATAGTTAACATGAAACCTTGTTAACAAGCAATTACATTTATTTTACTCACAAACACCAATAACCTCATGAAAACAAGCCATAACCATCTGTTTTATCATTTTTTTAATGGGATATTTTGGGAGACTGCAGAAAAAAGGGTGGAGGAGTTTATGAAATCTAGACAACAGAAGAGTGCAAATGCTTTTAAATCACTGATGTAGGTAGTTCTAGTTATACTCACCTTCATGTGTGCATAGTTCTCCAAGAAAACGCCCCAACCATCCATATCACGAGCAGTTATGGGCAGTACAATATTGACCTTTGTTGATTCAGTGACATAAGGCATGGGACTATCTCCACCTAAAGAAAGAAAGATCTATCATATTTTTGCATAAAGTACATAAAGGGTTCCAGAGATTTTTCTTGGAAGTAAAGTCAGCCTGGTGTGATACTGACCAAATCACCCAAAAATTTGCTGTGGTCATACAAAAATATGGTCACTAACACCATATTCCCCATACGCCTATCAACAACAATTGTAATAGAACAATTAATTACCATTAAGTTCCCAGGTACCAAATTGAAATGAGATCAAGAAAGGAAATGGGGATGGATTGGCCAAACATTGTGAAGACCACTACGCAATATTTTAAGACAATCAATGAAATGGAATCCACAAGGAACTAGGTAAATCAGAAGGTTCGGGAAGACCTAGAGAAAATCAGTCAAGACAGAAGCAAAGGCTGCGAAGTGGATGGATATGGGTTCAGTTGGAAAAGATAGCACAGAACTCTGATCTGTTGGCAGAGTGTGGTTGCAGCCCTTTGCTCCATGAGGAGCTACAAGGCATAAATAAGTTAAGTCAGGTCATTTATCATTAGTTAGCTTTGTTTAATAATCTTCTTCTTCTTACTCTTTTCAATATAAACTTGAATGTTTAAGAAAACCAGTCATCTGCTTAATTATGCTCCTCCACCATCTTACCAAACCCTTCCCCTTGCCAGATTTTTTTCCTATCATGTGGTCTGGTCTCTCTCCTGTCTCCTCCTCCCTCACATTTCCTACATTCCACTTTCTGGCAGTGCACTGGATGTTCTGTAAGAAGGTTCAGCTAAGTGACCCATTTTTTTTTACATACATTATCTCCTCTCTCTTTCTTTGCTATACATGTAATATAATATATTTTCCTTACGCATTTTCTTATCATTTTATATCTTCCTTCTGTATAGTATTAGTTTTAAATACTTCAGAATTTGTAGCAAAGTATATCTCCATTTCTCTGTCTGTTTGTGTGGTCCCAGTTTTCTGAAAAAGGTTGTATGTAGGTTGAAACATCAAATATTACGTATTGCCCTTTTTGTAAAACTGTCACCATACTTGTAGGAGTGTAAGTTACATCCACTGGCTGCTAGCTCTAGCACTAAGTGTGGTCTTACTCACAACAATGAGGACATCGTAAAGTTTGTTCTTTATTCTTTAAGAGTAGAAGAGATGGGTGGGTGGGACAATGATGTATATATTGAGAGACTGAGGTGTCTAAAGGTAGAAAAGGGATCTGGTTGATCCAGAGTGCCTATTTGGAAAAGCAGATGTATCTATAATCAACAGTTTACAGAAACAATCAGTCTGCAAATGCTCCGAGAAATGCTGAGACGGGCGGTGGAGTGGATATGGGTATGCCCTTTCTGCAGTGAAACTGATTCTATGAACAGAATAGAATAGAATAGAGTAGAGTAGAGTAGAGTAGAGTAGATAGAGTAGAGTAGAGTAGAGTAGAGTAGAGTAGAGTAGAGTAGAGTAGAGTAGAGTAGAGTAGAGTAGAGTAGAGTAGAGTAGAGTAGAGTAGAGTAGAGTAGAGTAGAGTAGAGTAGAGTAGAGTAGAGTAGAGTAGAGTAGTAGAGTAGAGTAGAGAGTAGAGTAGAGTAGAGTAGAGTAGAGTAGAGTAGAGTAGAGTAGAGTAGAGTAGAGTAGAGTAGAGTAGAGTAGAGTAGAGTAGAGTAGAGTAGAGTAGAGTAAGTAGAGTAGTAGAGTAGAGTAGAGTAGAATAGAATAGTTGTTTCCTACTACCAGCTTTACCCCAGCACTGCATTTATTTGCCTGTTTCCTTCTTTTAATCATACACATCATAATCCCATCTCATTCTGAGAGTGGACAGGTGAAAGTGTCAGGAAGACAAAGTCTGCAGGTAACATTTGTTAAAATGAGATGCACTTGCCACAAAACACTTAACAATACAGTGCAATGTTATTCATTTAAAAATAATAATGGCAGGATCATTGTTATTGTTAAAGATAATAGAAAGCTCACCTGTCAATTGTTAAAGTTAATAGAAAGTTTACTAGTGAATTGTTAAAAATAATAGAAAGCTTACCTGTTAATTGTTAAAGATAATAGAAAGCTTACCTGTCAAATGTTAAAGATAATAGAAAGCTTACCTGTTAATTGTTAAAGATAATAGAAAGCTTACCTGTTAATTGTTAAAGATAATAGAAAGCTTACCTCTCCTAGGGGTCTCACAAGTAAAACTCTCTTTTCCACAAGCTGTTTATTTTCTTCGCTTTCATCTGAAGGAATCGAGGTGTCCTGTAGAGCTAAGTCAAGCATATACTCCATCCCTCGTTGGGGATCAAAACGTCTGTACCCATTAATGAGGTATGAGTACAGGTACTTGTTGTTATACTTCTCATTCAATCTCTCCATAGAGATTTTTATTATGTCCTGAACATCCAGCTTGTCAACACCTGTTTTGAAACCAAGTGTATTACAAGTATTCTGGGAAGAATTTGCTGGACAATGAAGAAAACAAGTAATAGAAGTTCTAAAACAACTGAGAATGAAGAAAGAACTATTTAATCAAACAAGATAAGTGAAATTTTTTGGGCATGCAAAGATACACAATAAACCTACTGAAAGTCATCTTGTAGAGGTCGTTATGAAGGTGGCACAAGACAATGATGACAGTACATTTTCTTCAGAGCTATATTACGCCAATGTCTTCAGAAAAATACTATTTTCTATTTTTATGCACATAAAATTTTAAAGTATTACATGCAAAGTGAAAAAAGGGGGGGGGGGGGGTACCTCTGAAGACGGAGTTATCTGCTTGTGCGGCAAGGGACCCCTGTGCACACGGCAGCCAGGAAAAAACGGATTAACACGCAAAATTCAGTTCCTAGTCTCTAGGGACTTCGTCAGAGATAAAAGCTGGCGAACGAATAACACTTCAATATGATAAAAAAATAGTCAAATTTTATAAATGAAAGAAAAAAGCATGCTTATGACACAATTTTATGGGCCAAAAAAAAAAAAAAAAACCAACTACCGCAGAATTATCAAATAAATTCCACAGAGAACCCGTCCAGTAGATCTCAGAAATGGGTTGATGCCATAAATGTTAGCTTTTTTAAATTTAGTTCACATTATGTTAATGGTAAGTAGCTATGCTGGCCTAAGTAACTATAAATGGATCATTATGTGCTAATATATGAATGTTTCTATAGTTCTGAACAATGAAATTCTTCTTCATTGTTCCTGCTTTCTTTTTGTCCACGAATTGTCTTTTAGGTTTGTCTGCAATTGACATTCACTACAGATAACACACATTATATATATATATATATATATATATATATATATATATATATATATATATATATATATATATATACACATATATATATATATATATATATAATGTAGTACAGTTGGACTAAAAGGACAAGAGGTAGGGTTTGATCCCAACCGACGGCTTCCGGGTTCACCCAGCCTTAAATGGGTACCAGATTTTTTTCTGAGAAAGTAAAGCGGCACGGGTGTAATACCAAATACATTATCCTAAAAATTATGTGCTGAAGGTCTGTAAAATTTATGGTCACTAACACCATATTCCCTATATGCCACTTGGCATGATGGGGCTCTTTACTGTGTGTGTGTGTGTGTGTGTATATATATATATATATACATATATATATGTTATCTGTAGTAGACAAAATTCATGGACAAAAAAGAGAGCAGGAACAATTATGAAGTATTTCAATGTTAAGTTTTCTATATTGACATTTAAACAAATATAAATGGTAGGAACTAAACCCTGCCAAGAACAACAACTTAAATGGTTTGGCCACCTGGTCAGAATGAATCCTTATCAATCACCATCAAGGGCGTTCTTCTCGAGAATGCATGGAAAAAGACCAAGAGAAAGACCCAGAAGAAGATGGATAGATGCAGTGACAGAGACGTGTAACAACAAAGGAAAATCACTAATTCAGACAGTTCGAGCAGCTCAAGAACGACAAATGATATAAACCACGACACCTTTTAGGTATCAGTGAAAAGAGAAAAGAAGAATAACAAACATACACAGGTCAAAAATTGAAAGGTCAATAGATAGATGATATATATAGTATATGTATACTAACATCTTTATTTTTCTGTTATATGTGTATATTTCTTTAAAAATTAATATAGAAAACTGAACATTGAAAAAAAAAAGAAATATTACAGACAGATCAATTTAGCATTCCGCACATTTCAAACAAAGTCCAAAACTACATAATTATTCTCTACCAATTTATTTACGAACACTGAATAATGAACTCTATCCATTCCTTTCAATTTCTAAACAAGTTTAATTCAATTTCCATCAACATAAAGAAAATGTAATCAAAGACAAGTGATCTAATGTTTACCTGTCAGTTCTCTCACATTTGTAAAGTCATCCTGAAAAAATATGTGCGTTTCTGTAAAGTAGTCCCAACGGATAACATCAAACCTATTCTTAGGTTTATAAGGCTCAGGAACACCTGGACATAGGGTAATGTGAACATAATTACGATAGTCTATTTACAAGTATGGCTATATTTTATTAACAACAAACATTTCCCACATATATGTAAAGAAAGATCAATACAAGCATTTTAAAATTCAACTATATTTCATTTATATTTCAATAAAGCAAAAGAAAACGGAGAATATTAAGATAAAATTTTCATAATACTGAAAGTCGCAGTGGCTGAATGGTTAGTGAAATTGCAAATGACAAGAAGGATATGGGTTCAATTCACAAATGTGGTGTAATTTTTATTCTGACCAGTCTAGCTTCAGGGTTCACCAACCGCTGAAAATGGTATCAGAAATTTGTTCTGCTAAAGAAGGGTAGCCAGCCACGTACGATATAAACCCCATTACCCATAAAATGTGCGGTTGGTCATTTAAATAAAAGATACTAACACCATATTTCTCATATACCATATGACATGGAGGGAACCCCTTATTTATTTATTTTCGTAATCTTATTGCTATACAACGGGGGGGGGGGGGGGGGGGGGGGAGGGAGGAGACTGGAAAAATATAACTTGATTAGAATGTAACACACCTCACTGTCAAGTTAAGCTAAGTGCTGCCAGGCATTGTTAGCACAACTTCCAAAGTCAGTTTGCCAAGTTACAACTTTATGTACAGACAAAATAAATCAGTTTTGGCAGGTCTTTTGCCAGTATTTATGATCAAGCATCGCAATTTTGTCGCCCGAGCACTGTCAGGGCCCAAAAGTGGAGTAAAGAACTGTGGTGCTGTTTCCTACCAGGCATGTTCGTAAGAGGCAACCAAAGAGGGCTGGGCATGGGACTGGCTATCCTGTACTTTAAAAAAAATAAGCTGAAAAAAACTAAACAGAAAGGCATGGAAAGTGTTTGTTGAAGACCTATGCTCCACAGGGAGCTGAAAAGGTTGAAAAAGAATGGCAATTTTGTGAAGAATAACCACAAGGAGTAAGGAGCATAAGGCAAATTTTTTTTTCATTTGGGGAAACTGCAATTAAAACTTGTTAAGTTTTAGCAAGTCTTTAAAGGATAACAATTTGTGTAAATCTTTGGTCCAAAAGTGGTGATACATCAGTCAAAGAAAACCAACAAACAACATATTTGTTTTTTTAAATTTAATCAATGGTCTTTTTTAGGTCTTTGCTGATTGCCTAAAGAACTTCATGGTGTTTTCATCAGTTCTGCTGGTTGAAATCTGGTCATAACACTGTTTTTCAAATGAGAAATTACAAAAACTGTTGAACATATAACTTCAATCAGATATAGACCTTTGATGCTAATGATTTATTGTGTCATTCCATGCATACTGTCTCAGTATATTCCACAATGAGTCTCTATGTATGCTATTGAAAGCCTTTATTATGCCGATAAAGTCTACAAGAAATGCTTTCTGCTTCTCAATATGTTCTTCTAATATAATTCTTGGGGTAAAAATATGATAATGGTAGCTTCTCTCTTTTCTAAGTCCTGCTTTTTCTTCATGCATAACAGTGTCTACCACAACTTTGATTCTGTTCATGATGATGTTACAGAATACTAGAGAAGCAACTGACAGAGACACCTGTAGCCTTGCTGTTAGCCATGAACCATTTCCACTTCATTTAAGGTGAAGCCATCTAAATTAAAACCTAACTCTGTGACTGGTGTGTTGGATTTAAAATAGAAATATGCCCATATAGTAGCATTCAAACAAAAATGATGCATATAAAAATAGTCTGTGAGCAGATTCTAAGATAAGCACAAGTCAGTCCATTTAGTTTTTAAACTGCCACCTGGCTCACAAAATTGATTAATTTCCAGTAACCTTGATAGTCTCTTCTTCTTCTTCTTCTACCTTTTTTAGCTCCCAGTGGAGCATAGGTCTTCAACAAACACTTTTCAAGTCGTTCTGTTTTTTGCCATTCTTTTAAGATTATTCCATGTCTTCCCCATCATCTTCATCTCTGCTTCTATCAGTCTTCTCCAAGAATTCCTTGGTCTTCCTCTTTGTCTTTTCCCCTGGGGATTCCAAAAAAGGGTCTGTTATGTAATACTCTCAGTTGGCTTCCGTAGTGTGTGTCCTATCCAGTGCCATCGTCTTCGCTGTATCTCTTTATCCACTGGTGTTTGACTGGTACATTTCCATAATTCTATGTTAGTGATTTTGTCTTGCCATTTCCATCCTTTTATTCTGCGTAAGCATCCATTAATGAGTCTGTATCTTCGTGATTAGGTTCCTGGTGTCCTGATGATAAAATCATCTCTCCTGTATTTAATTTTATTCTTTCCGCTCCTAGCCATTTTGTTTCACACATTCCCAGAATATCTATCTTGTAGTTAGTCATTTCTGCTGCTACCTGTGCAGCTTTTCCCTGTTCGTTTAGGGTACGTACATTCCAGGTGCCAATTCTGGAGGATTTCCTGGTAGACAAAGGGTGAGTCGGCAACCCTGACTCATTACGGCTTTCTCCAGCTTGCGTCATGCGTCTCTTAGACAGAGAGCCCTTATCTTTCCTGGATGGCGGATTTACTTTTTCTCTCTTTGACTTGTCCATGTTTGTGAAGTTTTTTGGCTTATTTTTTTTACAGTATGAGATAGCCAGTCCCATGCTTAACTCTTCTTTCTCGCCTCTTACGAACATGCCTGGTAAGGTACAGCGCCACTATTCTTTACTCCCCTTTTGGGCCCCGAAAGCGCATGGGCGAACCTTGATAGTGAGAGCTGAAAAACAAAAGACTTACAAAAAAAGTTGAACGCATTTGAAAATAAATATTTAAGGAAAATACTTGGTATAGCATTGAGCGATTTCAATACAAACGAGGAGATTAGAGAAATCTCCAATCAACTACTAATATCTTCAGTAATCAAGAAAAGATGATGGTCATATGTTGGACATGTGATGAGAAGAGATAATAACCGAATAACAAAGCAAGCCCTCATGTGGGAAACAACAGGTAAGAGGAAAAGAGGCCGACCAGTGAGACAAGAATCAGCTCCCCCAAAGAGATAGAGTTGCTTGCACAGAACAGAGACTAATGGCAAGATTTGATAAAAGATCTTTACAAAGATTGAAAACTGCTAGAATAAAAATTTAGATTAGAGAAAGAGTATCTGGGTCTATGCCCTGTGGGCCAGCTACAGCTCAAAAGGTCAATAGATAGATAGAACCTTGATAGTCACTGCAGCACTATTCATGCAACTCTACGATTTCCTTCCAACTTTTATAATTAAGAGCAAGCTTTCTGAGATGTGATGAAAGTTTATCCTATCCATTCATTGATGTTGTTCTCCCACCACTTCCAGTGTCTGATACTGTCTCCCTTAGAAAGGTCTTGACAAGACCTGTATATATTTTAACATTTTCATACTATTTTAATTTGCTATCTTTTACCATTGCCAGTATGTCTTTTATGTCTTTGATCTGCCCTGTGAATCATTGGATTTTGTTGTGCACTTCTTCATTGTGGACATGATCTCTATTAAGATATTCACAAGATCGTTCAATACCAACTCACTACCAGAAGTAATATTCCTTTAAGATCAACGGTGAGTGTCCATGTTTCACAGACTTATAAAAATATAGATACCACTACTACTCATAATAATCTAATCTTTTCTATTATGGAAATGTTTTATCTTTTGCATATATGGATTTTTAGTCTAGTGAAGGCTGCCATTACCTGTGCAATTATAGCTACTACTTTTGGTTTTGAGCCTTTGTTAGTGACAATGGAGTCTAGTAATTTATAAAATATCACAAAATTTGGAAAACAAATAACAGTGAGAAAAAGCACTGGTCTCATAACATTCTAAGGCTGCGGTTGAGCAAAGTGAGATTAATCTGTACAGCAATATTCACAACATTCATATTTTCTAATGTCATGAAAAGTACAAAAATGCCTCCAAACAGTTTTAAAAAAGAAGAAACATGATATAACACCATGCCTTTTAAAATAACAAGCATTGCAGCAACAAGTTATGGATTACGTCTGCAGATAGGAAAAAAAACACCTAAAATAAAACTGTTCACTTTCAGGAATGGCTTACCTATAGGCCATGATATACTGTCCCGACCTCCTGGAGCAAACTGGCTCATGTAAATAATGTTATCTTTCATTTGCTGAATTTGATGTTGAGTAGAGTTTATTTCCACCTCACAAAAGTATCTGATATTTAAAGTGACATAGTAATTAACAAATGAGAAAGAAAACATTAAAGTGATCATACCTTCATTCAAACTTCAGCATAAATTAACAGAACTTTCAAAATAAATAAATATTTCCTTAAATAAAGAAACAATCCAGTTAGATTAGTGATAAGTGTATGAAAAATGAAGGGTTAATAAAGAGCTTAGCGCAGAAATATTGCATTCAACAATAATATGACAACCATGGGGGCATTAATAGTCTTGACAAGTATGACAATAAAACTATTTTACTTAAATGAAAAAGTTCCTGCAGAGCTGAAAATGGTCACTGACATAGCTGATAGCATACACCATGATTAATGAACCAATAATAGGTGAAACTCATTATACAGCAGAAGATAATATAGGGTAATTATTCACAAATATATTCACAGCAGAAGGCAATGTGATCATTAGAAGGTGAAACCCATCAAGCAAATGTTTCGGCCCTTGTGCCAGGATTGATGAACCAGAACTATCTAGATTCTATTCCACTTCTTCACATTTCTCCTAGAAAGAAACAAATCCAACCGACCAAGTGAGTAGGTAACTCTGTACTCAAAAACATCATGCTAAAGTTGGATGTGTTTAATGAAGGGTACAAATATCCCAGTTCTACTCTAAACCACATTACTATGCATATATGCCCATTTAACAACTTTATTAAGACAGGTGTAGGGAATCTTTTATTTTCTGGGGGCAAAAAATCTGATAAATAATGAAAACGCAGAGGACCTGATACCATCACCTAATGAAACTATTATATAAATTACCTAATTTGCATTTATAAGCAACTGTATGGTAAAAATATTATTAGTGATGGGGAGTGGAAGAATTTAACCTAAAGTCTTTAAGAGCAAGCTCCAGCAGTTTGAAAGGGCCCTCGTCTGTTGTAGTGCTTTTGGGTGGTTAATGCTAATATGTACACCGCAAAATTTCAGAAACTGTTAATGCCCCTATTAGTAAAGTAAAGTACCCCCGTCATGCCAAGTGGCATATAGGGAATATGGTGTTAGTGACCATAAATTTTACAGACCTTCGGCACATGATTTTTGGGGTAATGTGGTCGGTATTACACCCGTGCCGCTTTACTTTCCCAGAAGAAAATCAGGTACCCATTTAAGGCTGTAATGCCCTAATAAAGATATATAATTGCACTGTGTCTATCATATCACTTGACGCATCTAAGGTGACGGAGAATGCTACAAATTCTGATGCACTCTTTTAAAATTTTTTAATCATCTTTCCCCATGTCATCTAAGCATCTTCCGACAGTCCTGCATAGTTGAAGAAATAAATAACTCTTATCAGGACAAAACACTTTAGCACTGCTTCAAAACACTCTTCATAAGTTCTCCATCAGGAAATAGTTTCAAACTCTTCACAATTTTTTCACTAATAATATAGTTCACACAAACAGCATTCTCTGAACATTTATTTACATTGTAAAACACACTCTGTCAACTTTCAAAGGACTACTTTAAACGTGCTACTTTGTTCTGCCTAACTTGTGCTTCCAGCGAACTATAATTTTCATATTTGGATTGAAATTACCTCTCACGTTGTATTCTTTAAAAGCATACATTTTTTTATTACATATTAAACATATAGGGTTAGCGTAACACAGAATAAAGAAATAGTCCAAAGTCCATTTTTTCTGAAAAGTACAGAAGTTTGTATCTACATTAATCCTTTTGTTTGATAGTGCCATTGTGTAACTAATTGGTGGTAACCTGTTACTAACTTTAAATACATTGCTTTTTAATTAAAAAATACAAAACATTTGTCCATCCAGCAATTTGCAATCCCAAACAAAGCCAATGTTAAATACAAAGATACACAATCCCTTTGGTCTGATAAAGGATTGCCATAGAATAAAGGTTCCCTTATCTAACTTTCAATGCCAGTGTATACAATACCACGCCATTACAATATCACGCCATTACAATACCAAGCCACCCACTCCCAAAATAACTATTTTTAACCATCACGATAGTATCAACAATGACAATGACTACTCTTATGATGTCAACTAATCAACAACATTAAAAGAACTGCCTGGTGGTGAGGTGTCCATCAACAAAGACAATGAACTTTGCAGTCTTGGTCTGTAATATGTAACAACTAATAGATAAAAAATATAATAATTATTTTGTTCTGGTTAATCAAATTTCTCATTTTTTTTAACAGGTTCTGAATTTTGTCCATATATGTGCTACTTTTTATATACTTATTTTAGTTTACTATATCTAGTTTTAGTTATAGTAGTATCTACTTTGATGTGGTTATATTTTTCATGTTAAAATTGTTTTTTTTTTTTTGCCATTCCTATTCTTTTATACCAAAGTTTTAATGTAAAAACAAAACAAAACTATATATGATAAGCTTTGGCACCTGAAATAAAAAATATAAAAAAATCTGGCATTAAATAAAAAAAAAATGGGAGGGCAAAAATGCCAAGAATTAACTCTACTACTGAAATTGAAAATATTGCCCATAAAAAAACTTATGCTGTGGTATGCTGCAAATCCTGTGTTATGCCTCATGGCAATGGAAGGATTTACGAATATGCAAAAAGAGTAAATACTAACCTGTGAAGTTTGTAGTGTGTAATGTGATTAGGCATAGGGAACACTGAAATGGATGTGTTGAATTCAACCTGTGCCTTCAGAGCTTCAATATCTCTACTGAAGTCAAAATCTTTCACTGGGTATGCTTGGTAGACTTGAGCCTAAACACATGCATGAGGAAGAATATTGTTTTGTCAGTGAATACACAAATCAGCTTTCCACTTTCATTTGTCATCCATATTCATGTGTGTGTTGTCATCATAACATGCCTGCTGACGATTATGTCTCTACTTAAAAAAAATTTTAAGTACCCCCGTCACACCAAGTGCATATACGGAATATGGTGTTAGTGACCATAAATTTTACAGACCCTCAGTACATGATTTTTTGGGGTAATTTTGTCGGTATTACGCCCGTGCCGCTTTACTTTCCCAGAAAAAATCTGGTAGCCATTAAAGGCTGGGTGAACCTGGAAGCCGTCAGTTGGGATCAAACCCTACCTCTTGTCCTTTGTAGACCAGTTCACTAACCACTGAGCTATCGCGTCTCTCATGTTTCTACATAACTTTCTATCTTAATGTCCTATCCTAAGGTTTCTTCTATCTTTTTGTCAATTTTTCCTGTTCCCACAAATATATTTCAACGAATTAGAATCTATAATTGCTCAACCGCTCGTGCCAGTGGAATCATCCAAATTAATATCTCATCTCCCGGACAAAGAAAGGTAACTGCAGTCCCCATCACAGCAGTCTCAGCACATGAAAAAAAACATAAGGTGAAACCACATAGAAAGTGAACACAGCCATCTGTTCCCTGTCATATGATAGCATGATTCATCATAAGCAATCGGAATATCGAAACACGATCAAAACGGATGAAACGCACAGCTCACGGTGTGCACAGAGCACTTAACTCAGTAGCTCCTACAGCAAGCCGGACTTGGAATATGAGGAAGCTGCAGCAAGGAATACTTTTCAGACACAGCCTATAAAGGTTCCTGTCGCCTATCCGCCATATTGACCGGAAGTTCATTACTTTTATTACTAAACAATAAATTTGGTAACAAAATGTAAACATTTCTGGTAACAATCAACTAAATACAGTAAGCCATTAAGTAAATAAGTAAAGAGCCCCCGTCATAGGGGAATATGGTGTTAGTGACCATAAATTTTACAGACCTTCAGCACATGATTTTTGGGGTAATGTGGTTGGTATTATGCCTGTGTCGCTTTACTTTCCCAGAAAAAATCCAGTACCCATTTAAGGCTGGGTGAACCCGAAAGCCGTCGGTTGGGATCGAACCCTACCTCTTGTCCTTTGTAGTCCAGTTCACTAACCACTGAGCTGACGCGGCTCCCAAGCCATTAATGCCATTAATACCACAAACACAGAATATTCAATCAGATGTACAATCAACCCTAACGTGTGAGAGCTGGAAAACAACAAGAGACATAAAAACAAAGTTGAACGCATTCGAAAATAAATGTTTAAGGAAAATACTTGGTATAGCGTGGAACGAATTCAAAACAAACAAGGAAATTAGAGATAAATCGCCAATCAACCACTAATATCTTCAGTAATCAAGAATAGACGATGGTCATATGTTGGATATGTGATTAGAAGAGGTAATAACTGAATAGCAAAGCAAGCCCTCATGTGGGAAACAACAGACAAGAGGAAAGAGGCCGACTCAGTGAGACACTGAGAAGAACATTGATCAGAGATGCAAGAGCAGCAGGAATCGGCTCCCTCAAAGAGATAGAGGCTTGCACAGAACAGAGACAAATGGCAAGATTTGATAAAAGATCTTTACAAGGATTGAAAACTGCTAGAATAAAAATTTAGATAAGAAAAAGAGTATCTGGGTCTATGCCCTATGGGCCGGCTACGGCTCAAAAGGTCAATAGATAGATAGATTAATACCACAGAAAGTATCCAAGCAGACAAGTTTTTAACCATGATTCCAAAAAGTATTCAAGTATTCTTGTTTAAGTCATAATAATTAATTGTACGAACATCTATGTTCATTCATTGAGTGCTATCTCCGCATCAAATGTTGGCTACCATGGAGCGCCACTCCACTCTGTCTCTTACTTTGATGGTGCAGGTTGACATCAGCTGACTTGTCCATCTTTTGTTTGATGTTACTCGTCCATGTTAGTCTTGGTCTGCCTCTACCTGCCTCTTTTACCTTGTATTTTTCCTTCCAAGATTACTTTTAGTAGGCTGCTGTGTCTTTTAACATGCCCCAAAAAATCTCATTTGTCTTGTTCTAATTGTGTTTAGTAGTTCTTTTTTAATTTTTAGTTGTTTTAAATCTTCATAATTGTTCTCTTTTCTTTCCATCCAAGTCTACCTATTCTTCTATAAATCCACATTTTAAAGGCTTCAATTTTCTGTTCTGTTTTCTTGTCTAATGTCCATGTTTCTGCACCATACAGGAATGTTGAGAAGATATAACATTTTGCTATTCATAGTTTTAGCCCTGGTGTTATTTGTTTTTATGTTAGTATATTTTTCATGGCATTAAAATTACCTTTTGCCGTTCCTATTCTTTTGTTTATTTCAGTTTTACATTTTCCATCACTGGTTTTGGTATGTCCAAGGTAGTTGTAGCTCTGAGCTGTCTCCAGGTCTATTCCTTCCACTCTGATATCTACTTGTAAGTTTTGAGCAATATCTTTGTTTATGATCATTGTTTTAGTTTTTTTTATATTTGTATCTAATCCCTATATTTTGCTTGTCATGTTTATTTCATTAAGTAATTGTTGTAGATCTTTGTGATTTTCTGCTAGTAATACAGTATCATCAGCATATCTTGGGTTATTGATTATTTTTCCAATAATGTTTAGACTTGGCATCTCTGTGATATTTTTAAAGATTTGCTCAGTGTATAGATTGATCTAGCTTGGTTATAGGATGCATCCCTGTTACTCCTCTTTTTATATAAATAGGTGTAGAGTTCTCTTTATTATATTTTTTTATTGCTGATTGCTCCCAGTATAAATTATACATTAGTTGTATGTCAGGGTCATCTAAATGTATATCTTTTTAGGCAGTCTATAAGTTGCTTGTGGTGTATTCTATAAAAAGCTTTGGTATAGTCTACATAAAACATCTATGTAATAATGAAAAATCAATCAAATAACTATGGCTATTTGTATATCAAAACTGTTTCCGGTTGTTTCCAAAATGGAGGAATTATTTTTCTCCGGCTTGGTATTGAACCGTTGATCAGAGGTTTAACAAGCCGCTATCGTAAAAACGATGTTGTTAATGAAACGTAGACCTGATACAGAATGTGTAAATTAGCAGTAGATAGTAGTGATAGTTTTTTCGGCCCTAAAACAACAACAAAAATAGGATTCTGGAATGTGCGAACAATGGCCGCTCCGACGAAACATGCACAGGTCGCGAGCGAGATGGACAGATACGATCTAGATATTTTAGGATTAAGCGAAATGCGCTGGCTTGGAACAGGTAGGAGATCTATTGATAATAAAATAGTAGTTTTTTCTGGAAGGGAAGATGGAAAACACCGTGAAGGAGTAGGCATAATGATGACAGACAAAGCTGCAAGAAGTTTATTAGAATGGGAACCGGTAAATAGCCGTCTGATACGAACACGATACAAAACAAAACATGGAAGACTTTCAATTATTCAATGTTATGCGCCTACTAACGAAGCTGATGATGAAGTTAAGGACGTTTTTTATAATTAAAGTCATGAAAAGTTTAATTCCAACAAGTGACAAAATATACATGGAAAACAAACCAGTAGAAGAGATCGATCACTTTATCTATCTTGGAAGTCACATTGATCGAGAAGGGGATACGAGCAAAGAAATTAGAATCAGACTGGCTAAAGCAGCAATGTCTTTCAGAAGCCTTGAAAAGTTGTGGAAATCAAAACTCATTAGCACAAACACAAAACTTAGGCTATTCAAATCAAATGTACTATCAACCCTTACGTATGCATGTGAAAGCTGGAAAACAACAAGAGATATAGAAACAAAGTTGAACGCATTCGAAAATAAATGTCTAAGGAAAATACTTGGTATAGAATGGAACGAATTCAAAACAAACGAGGAAATTAGAGAAATCGCCAATCAACCACTAATATCTTCAGTAATAAAGAAAAGACGATGGTCATACGTTGGACATGTGATGAGAAGAGATAATAATTGAATAGCAAAGCAAGCCCTCATATGGGAAACAACAGGTAAAAGAAAAAGAGGAAGACCCAGGGAGACACTGAGAAGAACATTGATGAGAGAGGCAAGAGCAGCAGGAATCGGCTCCCTCAATGAGATAGAACTGCTTGCACAGAACAGAGACAGATGGCGAGATTTAATAAAATATCTTTAAAAGAAAACTGCTAGAACAAAAATTCATATAGGAGAAGGTGTATCTTGGTCTACGCCCTATGGGCCGGTTACGGCTCGAAAGGTCAATAGATAGATAGATTGGGTGTGACAAAACCTATTGTTACTACAGTACTTACTACAGCTGTACTTTGGCAATCTAGGTTAGTGACCTGCAGAATACACTTCCCAAAGTTTAAGCTCTGGTCTGAGTGATGACAATTATCAGTACACCATTTCATGCTAGCATTCACTTGGGACAAGACTGACTGTAAAATAAAAGACAAGGTATTATAACATTAGTGACTTACTATGTTGACTATCAGGCTTGTTATGCAATTAAGAAGTAAATCATAATCTCTGTGATATCACTGTGATAAATCAACTCACAGTAAATGAGTGAGCGAAAAGAATTATCCTCATTATAAAATAGAGTACTGTAGTACAGGCAATATGACTGCTGATCATCTGTTACAATCATGCTCAACGTATGATGACCAGAGAAGATGCTTGAGGCCATCACTGGTAGAATACCAGACAAGATATATGAGATGTCACCAGCTTTAAGCTGATGAATGCTTTCTTCAAACTTATTAAATATTGACATCTAAAGGTGAATGCAGCAGAAGAAGAGAAGAAAAAGAAATTGAGTTATAAGGCAAAGCACTGTAATAAAATCATTTTCTTAATTCTTAATGAAACAGAGTTAGTAATAAAAGGATGATAATAAAACCATATTCTTCAAGTCTCACTTTACCTTGTAGGGAAAGATGAATGGACAAAGAAAATAGAAAAGATGATAAGAACTAAACATCAGAGATGGACTAAGCTTTGGCTTTTTCAGCTCAGAGCAAACAGCTCAGCAGACAGAGAAAAGATGAAGAAATTAGCTACAGCAAAGATCCTCAATTGTTGTGGAATAGAAAGAAGTGAAAAGAGAAGTTTAACATAATAATGATTATGTCTGCTGGAAGTTTATACTCCTGTCTGCAACTTTAGGCAATTAATACAATTTAAAGTTTCAAGAAGTAAGGGAGAAAGAGCTTAGATCCCATCTGTGCATTTTGTAGTTTTTGATTGCTTATTTTGTGAGGCCAAAATGTTCGGATCCATCCATATAAAAGCTCTGAGAGTGTCCACCTATCATACGTTCAGAATTTGATGTTTGTGCTGTATTGGTGGGTCTATAAATATTTTATTAGACTGACAAAAGCAATACTAGTTGTGTATATACCCCTTTAGCAACATCTTTGCTGGCTCCCCCGTCTGGTGTTACTACACTTTTCAAGTATGTGAATATGAATGTGTGAATGTGTTTGCTGCTGCTAATTCTAGGCTCTCTATTCTGACAGGTGTAAAGTCACTCAAATTAGGACAATGACTTCTAGCGTGTTTATGATCAAACTAATTTGTTTACTGTTTTTGTGCAAGGACACACAGTAGTAAGTAAAGTGTCCCGACAAGCCAAGTGGCGTAGAGAATATGGTGTTAGTGACCATAATTTGTATAGACCTTCGGCACATGATTTTTGGGGTAATGTGGTCAGTATTACGCCCGTGCCACTTTACTTTCCAAGAAAAAATCTGGTACCCATTTAAGGCTGGGTGAACCCGGAAGCCGTCGGTTGGGATCGAACCCTACCTCTTGTCCTTTGTAGTCCAGTTCACTAACCACTAAGCTATCATGGCTCCCTAAGGATATACTATCTATCTATCTATTGGCCTTTCGAGCCGTAGCCGGCCCATAAGGCGTAGACCAAGGTACTCCTTCATCTGAATTTTAGTTCTAGCAGTTTTCAATTCTTTTAAAGATATTTTATCAAATCTCGCCATTTGTCTCTGTTCTGTGCAAGCAGTTCTATCTCATTGAGGGAGCTGATTCCTGCTGCTCTTGCCTCTCTCATCAATGTTCTTCTCAGCGTCTCTCTGGGTCTTACTCTTTGTCTCTTACCTGTTGTTTCCCACATGAGGGCTTGCTTTGCTATTCGGTTATTACCTCTTCTCATCATATGTCCAACATAAGGATATACAGTACAGGTATATTAATCATAAAGATCATGGAGATTGTGCTGCTGGTGACTGCAACCCTGAAGTGTGCATCATGAGCTGTGCACCTTGTTTCCAGATGTCCAATAAAACAGTCTGGATGATCAGGCTGAACAGTTGTATTAGTTGCTGGTGTATCAGATATGGGAATGTCCCATCTGCAGTGACTCCAATCCAGTCTAAAGTCTAATCATGAGGAACAATCAGAAATATTCTATAGGTAGTAAGGAGGTCATACATTTACAAAACGGCAATATGTATCGTGGTGTTGGAAGAAGAGTGATATATAAATAGACATTGCTAGGTGACAAATATGGTGTTAATGATCATATTTTCCATGAGTGTCATATTTTTGAGTGATATGGTTGGTATCACATCTGCCCTCTTTTACTTCATAGAAAAATCTCCATACATAAACATACATTAAACATTTTTTTTAATGTATTTATTTATGGCCTTTGGCATCTTGACAGATGGTTGATAGCAAGTAATTATGATCTGTCAGTAGTTTGGAAATATTTAGTGTCTTATGCAGGATGCTGCTTTTATTAAGCAGCTTTTCTCATGACTGAGTCTGCCAAGATAAGATATATAAATCAGAATGAACAAGATGCATTTCTCTCTCTTCCTTGAATCTCTGTCATTTTATATTTTTGTTCTCCATGTGTTATAATCTGACACCAAATTCACACTCTTTCTCTATCTCTCTCTATCTCTCTCGCACATACATATGGGTCATTATATTTTTGATCCCTGGATAACTAAGTATGGTCCAAACTGAAGATGATAAACTCTGTCAACTGTTTAAAAAAATCAACACTTTTGGATTTTCTCAGAGTACTTTGATGTCAACCCTAACAGCAGTCAATAAAGACAATGTCAGCTCTACGTCTGCACTACATCTGTTCAGCATTTGCTTGGTTATTTCACTTAATGAAACTTAATCCAAAATGTTACAATTTTCTTTATCTAAATATGTATAAGCTGTGACCTGTGCATTTTATGCTAGAAACACTTTACACTTGTGTTCATCATTATCAAACCTGCATCTACTCTTTAAAGTATACAGTTTTCAATAAAAATAAATCATCAGTTATTGAAAAGGGCTGTCTAATATATACTTTATACAGATGTACAAAACAGTAGTACATTGCCCTTATTCTGAGTCACCTTTTAAGACAGGCACAGCATCAAAAGGATGTATCTTATTTAAGCACCAGGGGTATTTATATTCAATGCTGCTTGTTCACTTGTCTTTTTTATCTGTTGAATGTAATAAGACATTTAGGAAATAATCCTGTGGGACTCTCCTCAGCATTACTGTTTTGCCTGTAGCACTACCTTAGGAGCGCGATTACTGAACATCCTTGATTAGGTGTCATATTTGTCTCCCTTTTAGTACCATCCTTTTTATTATCACTACATTATTATTATCATCAAGTACCAGGCCTGCTGGCGAAGGTGATCATGTCTCTCCACAACTTTCGATCATGACAGTTATTTATCATTTCTGTTGTTGACCTTCTGCCAAGCCATTCTCTTAAGCTGTCTGGTATCTTTTCTCTTTGTTTCCCTCTATCTCTTAGTCCCTCAGTTTTCCCAGTTGTTACAATATATTCCAGCTGTTCTCTTCTTATTACATGGCCAAAAAATGATGATTGCTTCTTACTAATATTGGAAATTAGCTCTCTTTTTGCTCTTTCAGAACATTTTCATTACTCTTCTTAGCTGTCCATGATTATCTATCTATCTATTGACCTTTCGAGCTGTAGCCGGCCCAAAGGGCGTAGACCAAGATACTCCTTCTCTTATCTGAATTTTTGTTCTAGCAGTTTTCAATTCTTTTAAAGATATTTTATCAAATCTCACCATTTGTCTCTGTTCTGTGCAAGCAGCTCTATCTCATTGAGGGAGCCGAATCCTGCTGCTCTTGCCTCTCTCATCAATGTTCTTTTCCGTGTCTCTCTGGGTCTTCCTCTTTTCCTCTTACTTGTTGTTTCCCATATGAGGGCTTGCTTTGCTATTCGGTTATTATCTCTTCTCATCACATGTCCAACATATAACCATTGTTTTTTCTTTATTACTGAAGATATTAGTGGTTGATTGGCGATTTATCTAATTTCCTCATTTGTTTTGAATTTGTTCCACGCTATACCAAGTATTTTCCTTAGACATTTATTTTCGAATGCGTTCAACTTTGTTTCTATATCTCTTGTTGTTTTCCAGCTTTCACACGCATATGGAAGGGTTGATAGTACATTTGATTTGAATAGTCTAAGTTTTGTGTTTGTGCTGATGAGTTTTCATTTCCACAACTTTTCAAGGCTTCTGAAAGACATTGCTGCTTTAGCTATTCTGATTCTAATTTCTTTGCTTGTATCCCCTTCTCAATCAGAGAATTAAAATAGAGGTTTAAATAGAGGTTTAACAAGCCACTATCGTAAAAACGATGTTGTTAATGAAACGTAGACCTTATACAGAATGTGTAAATTAGCAGTAGATAGTAGTGATAGTTTTTTCGGCCCTAAAACATGATTATCACCACAGGATAATTATAATAATATAGCTATTATAATTCTTGAAGTGGAAGATGCCATGCGCAATATGAAAGCAGGAAAAGCTCCTGGACCAGATAATATAACTAAAGAAGAGATTGAAGCCATGGGTGATTTTGGAATAGAAATAATAACACAAATATTGAATGATATCTACAACAGCGAATATATACCAGACGACATGCTCAAATCAATATTCATAGCCCTGCCAAAGAAATCGGGTGCGATTGAATGCGATGATCATCGCACAATAAGCCTAATGAGTCATATTGACTAAGATATTACTAAGAATCATCATGCGAAGAGTGCGAAACAAAATCAGTCCAGAAATTAGCAATGACCAGTGTGGTTTTGTTAGAGATAAAGGAACAAGCAATGCCATTTATATCATAAGATCTTTAGTAGAAAGAGCCATAGAGGTGAAAACAGATCTATACCTATGTTTCATAGATTACACCAAGGCATTTGATAAAGTAAGTAAAGTAAAGTACCCCCATCACGCCAAGTGGCGTATAGGGAAATATGGTGTTAGTGACCCTATATTTTACAGACCTTCAGCACATGATTTTTGGGGTAATGTGGTCAGTATTACGCCCGTGCTGCTTTACTTTCCCAGAAAAAAATCCGGTACCCATTTAAGGCTGGGTGAACCCGGAAGAAGTCGGTTGGGATCGAACCCTACCCCTTGTCCGTGGTAGTCCAGTTCACTAACCACTGAGCTATCATGGCTCCCTGATAAAGTAAAGCACCAAGAAATAATCAAAATTTTAGAAAGTATAAACGTAGACAGCAAAGATCTAAGAATAATAAAGAACATGTACTGGCAACAAACAGCGGCCATAGGAACTGGAAACCAATTGGGAATGTTTCAGCAAATAAAACAGGGTGTTAGACAGGGTTGTGTGCTGTCACCAGATTGTTTAATATTTATAGTGAGATTATTTTAAGATCCATAAGGGACATGCCTGGAATAACAATTGGAGGTCATAATATAAATAATCTAAGGTATGCTGATGATACAGTCTTAATCGCTAAGAGTGAAAATGAGTTACAAGAAATGTTGGACATTATAGTGAAAGAAAGCAAAAATAAAGGACTCAGCCTTAATAGCAAAAAGACAGAGGTAATGGTAACAACAAATAAAAAGACATCACTTCAGTGCAAAATAAAGTCAAGTGGAACAATATTAAAACAGGTAAATGAATTTAAATATTTGGGAACTTTGTTAACCTCAGACAGAAGATGTAGGAAAGAGGTGAGATGCAGAATGGCTCAGGCAAAAGCACCTTTCCACAAAATGAGGAAGATACTATGCAATCCATTTTTGACAATAGAAATAAGAAAAAGAGTTCTTAAATTTTATGTAGAGCCAGTCTTAACATATGGATTCGAATCATGGACAATAGGACAACAGACAAGAAAATCACTGGAGTCTGCAGAAATGTGGTTTTACAGAAGAATATTGAGAATACCATGGACAGCTAAGAAGAGTAATGAAAACGTTTTGAAAGAGGTCAAAGCAAAAAGAGAGCTAATTTCCAACATTAGGAAGAGACAATCATAATTTTTTGGCCATGTAATGAGAAGAGAATAACTGGAATATATTGTAACAACTGGAAAAATCGAGGGACGAAGAGATGGAAGCATAGAGAAAAAAATAACAGAGAGCTTAAGAGAATGGCTTGGCAGAAGGTCAACAACAGAAATGATAAATAGCTGCCGAGATCGAAAATTGTTGAGAGACATGATCACCTACGCCAGTAGGCCCGGTACTTGACGATGATGATGATTGTAATTCTTGATACGATCTACGACACTTGCGCTCATTGGAATGGAACACGATGAGAAATTATTTAAAGAATACATTGAGCCTTGGTCGTAAGTGATTCCTTTTATAATCTGTCCACGTGGCATGCAAGCAAACATAACACACTCAAAAGTGCAGCATATAAAGCTCGTCTCTCCCATATCATAATGGATCGATGAGGCATTATCAACTGACACATCTAAGCGCTAACATATAATTACCTGAAAATTAGTGGTAGTGGGTGTTTATACAAATCTCACAACACGAGTCAGATAATAGGAGTGGAGTTGGGTGGGTGGGGGGGGGGGGTGTTGGTATTTTTAGTCTATACATAAATTATAATTTGTTCTTTCAAGCAACAACAATTTGCAGTGTACACATGCATATGTTTGTGTTAGTTTGTACATCGAATATATTATTTCTCATATAAGGGCAAGAGCGAAAGGGAAAATGGTGGAGGGGAGGTGAGCAGAATTGGGGTCGGGATAAAGGTCGAGCACATGACAAGTGTCGTCTCTAGAGGGGGGCACCTGGGGATAAATCTTCGGCTAAGTAATTGCCCGAACTATAGCTCGTTTCAAATCACGTGCCCAACTTCAAAACGCTATTACTCAGTAACCGTTTGTTAAAAACTGTTGAAATTTTCCAAATGTTATTAGAATGCAAAAGACCCTTTAAATGTATATTTAACAAATATCTTGCAGCTGCAGTTTTCTTAAAGCGGCGAATTTCTTTGATGTTTGTCAAAATTGTAAATTGTGAACCCCTAAATAATAGAAATTACCGTAGTTGCTGGTCTATGATTAATTTTCACTAGGTAAAGGCGTGGCCGTAATGGGGAAATTATAATAAGACAAAATTATGCCTAATAAGACAAAACACCAGGAGAATTATTGTCTTCTCAGTTCGAGGACGGACGATAATATCAAGGTATACCTGTATGTCCAATTTTCATAGTTGTGTGGTCCTGAAAAGGACCGTTTGTTGAACTAATTTAAGGTAATATAGGGGCCAAAATTGTGGGGGCTATATACTTTCATTCTGAATCAGACGAGTCTAAAAGATTAATAACTGTTTGGGGTTGAACATTCCACAAACCATCATTTTTCCAATATTCCTCTTCCTGTTTTAAGACGTGGTCTTCACATTTAGCCCAATAATCTTTGTCTATATTTAATAAAGCGAGATTAGCAAGAGTCTTTACATCGCATATTTTGAATGTTGTATTTTCATCTGCTACTTGTCCTTTTAATTTTGCCCAGATTAGTTCTATTGGATTTAAATGAGCATGGTAAGGTGGCAGCCTCAAACTTATATGACCGTGCTCTTGGATAATCTTATCTATTTGAAAAATCTTTGTCCTTTGTTTTTGCTTTACTAGAGATAGTAATTCAGGTTTTAAGTACATGTTATTAAATTGTATGTGCTCCTTTGTGAGCCATATCTTAATAGCATCTTTTGTACTGGATGACGTCTGGACTTTATCTTCAAGTGCAACAATGGTGTGGTACGCTGCATTGTCCATTATTAGGCAAGATGGTCGATCTAGTGATGGGAGAACAGAATTTTCAATCCAATGTCTAAATATGTGACCATTCATCTCAGAGTGATAATCCCGATTGTCTATGGATTTTGAAAGAAAAATTAGCTCTGCATTCTGTATTAGTCCATGTTGTCGACTACCTGCATGAGCAATTATCAAGCGCTGTCCTTTGCTGCTAGGTATTAATCTCTTAATCTTTCCATCTGATGACTGCCATTCCCTTTGGTTAGTGTGGTGAGCATTGATCCATGTTTCATCCAAGTACACAATATCATAACCTTGCTTGCGCACCTCTTTTACTTCACGTAAGTACTTGCTTCTCATGACTACTATATGTGGCTTCTCACAGATGATGTTTCGTCCATTGGAATACTTTCTGAATGTAAAGCCTGCAGCTCTCACATTCCTCCATAATGTAGACTTTGATATTTCAATACTGTTGTTCTTTTTCAGCGATACTTTTAATTTTCTTATTGTAACAGTTTCATTCATACCCAACATTTTGCGAATTTCACTTCTAATAAGTTCACTGTCGAAATTATCCAACATTTTTGCTCTTCCTTGTGATTTTGTACATTTTGAACATTGACGGTCACGTGCTTGAATCCAGCGATTAAATGACCGTTTAGATAAATCCAAAATGTATCTTGTCCTATTCTCAGGGTTTTCTAAAGAATGAAATAATTTTCCTCGTTTAGCCTCTTTGCAAAAATAGTCATACATTTTTATTGCGATGTTTTGTAAACTGCAGAATTTCATTTTAAGACTCATGATAAATGTTATTGTTCCACGTCTCCACCTCTGAATGAACGGAAATGGAACACACAATTTCTCGTGTTTTTTACAAGTGTCTAATTGTGTCAAAAAACCACGGTGAAAGCGTGCAAACACGTCAATTTTACCGTGTATGGATTTTTACTCGCTATTTTTAACTTAAAATACTGTAAACATTAAGTTTTTACTACATCAATGGGTCGTTATAAATTTATATAAATCAAATACGCAACAATAACAACCAAATGTTTTTTTTTAATTAAATTAATTCCCTGTTGGGTTCTAATCATTATAACTTTACATGCAAATTTTGAACAACTTACAACAAGCGGTTAAAAAGCTATCGATTTTAAAAGTTGGGCACGAGTTATGAAACAAGCTATAGCACACAGACAAGCACGTTTTATCTTTACAAACGAGGAAAGGCGGTGATTTTTGTTCTCCTCTAACTCGATGAATGCATCGGAAAACAAATCAAAGATTGATTGAGTAGGGTTTGCCAACTTGGATTGTTTGAAATAGCCACGTTAAACAGGATAGTACAAACAATATATAAGAATCTTAATATATCTAATTTATAAGAGTCAAAACAATGACAAATATTTATAAAACAGCCTTTGCTTTAGTCCGCAAAATAAAAATGGTAAAATGTTTGCGATGAATGTACACACATTCAAACGTCAATCTTTTTCTTAAGTAACAAATGTAATATACCGCCTCAATGAAACTTGCGTTTAACCAAACATTGTAGAGGATAAAGCAGTTTTGCAATCACTGTAAGTGTGTGTATTATATACCTCGGTACTGTAAACATGGTGGCAAGAACACATAAAGTTTGAACAGCTCAAAGACATAATGATGAACAGAATTGACACGATGTCACGTTGGGCAGACCCACCGTTTAGTTGGCCCTTTTTTATATGTGCCACAAAAGTATGACAGGTAATGGTTCCCACAGTTCGTTAGCTGTATCCTATTATTCCTCGTACTCTCGGTTACATGGTGTGACTAGCCCCGAACCGTACTCCAGTTTCTTGGCGACCTTACACTGTTTTCCCAACAAAGAGAGTAGCTGATAATCATTAACCTATCTCTCTTGCTAAACTAAAAAATTATCCAATGTAGGCGCTCTCTAAGCTTCTGTCAGTTATTTCATTCGTAAACAGCTGAGTGACCAGAAGAATAGTCATTATCTTCTTTCCTTCCTCACTTGCCTTTCAGCGTCGAGGGGAAATAGTCATAAATTGCAGTAAATAGAGAGTGAAACGTAAACAAAAACTGTTAGAATTGGTTCTGATATTATGACAATGATATTCATAGCACACCAATCATGAATCCTACTATGACAAGAAGCAACAGGGAGAAGATATTGAGGTGATTAATATTATAGCAAACACGAAAGTTCTCATACATAAAACCACCAAGTTCGCGTAACAAACCTGAGCTCCAAGGTGACTGGGATCCATCATCATGTGCCATACCGGTTGGCGTTGGCGATCATGTCCTTCCACAATCTTCTATCTACAGTGCATCGTATCAGTTCTGTTGTTGACTGTTTTCCATGCCATGACACCAAGCTATCCAGTATTTTCTCTCTTTGTCGTCCGCGATCTCTTTTTCCCTGTATTTTGCCAGTTGTAACCAAGTATTCCAACTTTCCTCTCCTCATGATGCGCCTTAAAAAATGTTGATTGCTTCTTTCTGATGTTTTTAGGAGTTCCCTTTTGTGTTGGCCTTTTGAGAATTTCTTCATTGGTCTTTTTAGCTGTCCATGGAACTTTCAACATTCTTCTGAGAAATCCATCTCTGTGGCCTCTAATCGTCTTTTCATTTGTTTGTCTACTGTCCACGATTCGCTTCCATAGGTCAAAACTGGTTATATATAGTACCAATGAACTTTCTTTCTCACTTTTATTGACATAGGTTCGTTGTATAAGATATTTTCATTTTCTGAAATGCTATTTTGGCCTGAGCTATTATGCTTTTTATTTCTGTGGTGCATCTTCCATCTGATGTTATTGCTGTGCCCAAGTATTTGACACGTTGCACTTGTTTCAGATTTGTCCTGTTTATTTTTATGCTGCATGATGGTGATGATTGTTTCTTCAATATGACCATTACAACCATATATAATAATCATGACTGGGGTTAAGTTACAGAAAAAAAAACGTAATAATAAGTTAATTCTCTTTCTCATTGAAACCTCCATACTTCGTATTTCAACAGTATCTTCTTCGTCATTCCATTCCCATATCCCTACATTTTTCTATCACTCTCTCTTAAATTTATTTTTACGATCCCTCATTCTCAAGCTAACATCTTGATATTTCTCAATATCTCCCTTTTAATTTCTCACATATCTCTTTCTCTTTCTGTACGTATTTATGTTTGTGCGCGCGCGCACGCGCACACACACGCAGTTCCATAATTTTTTTTTTTTATGTATGGTGGTCGTCCAGCATCCTCTTCTCTAAATGTATTTTCGAGCAACTTCATTTTTTTTGTTTAACTCTCGCCATTCCCCTGAGTACTTCTTCCATGTTTCGCTCAATATGTTATCTCCTGTCCAAGCAATTAGCGATGCTTATCTGTTAATTTAGGATGTACGTGATACATGAAGGTACAAAAAGAAAAAAACAAACAAAGAAGACAACGCCATGGACTTACCTGAGAAACAATCACTCCCCCCTCTAATGAACAGTACGGTTTGCCAGCCTCCACTCCCCTGGGGGAGCCCAGGTGAACGTGTCTGCTCACACTGATAAGGCTAACGAGATCAAACACCTTTTCTGCCCTCACGAAACCTTTGTCGGACAGGAACATGTAGTAGTCATACTCGGTCCCGTACTTCTTGATGACGTACCTCAGGACGTTAATGGGCATCAGGTGTTTGTAGCCATCGCCAAAGTTCACAATGATCATCCCGGACGGAACGACCTCAACTTTCTGGTCTATAAAATAGATGACTTTTGTAACGTAAGGGCTGATGGTTTTGTTGATAGCAACGGCGTGTGTGTTTAGAGATGTGTTCGATGAGAGAACAGCGACAAAGAGTTTCTGTCGTATGCCTAGCTCTGTAGCAGCAAACTTCGGCCGGTAGAATTTTGAATTGTCTTTAGTGTCTAGTTTATAAGCAGACTGATCGATGCTCTCGGTGTCAAGTTGTCTCGGCTCGTACATATCCTCAGTGCCAGTGTCCACGGACTTTGTGTCTCGTAGTTTTATAATGTTCTGTGGGTCTTGGTTGGCGATGTAGGTCTCACAGCTGTCATCACTGAAAGGCACATACATCATGCTGAGTGTCATTCCCAAACAGAGACCTATCATTGCTGGCAGAAACAATCTGTACAGACATTTCGTGTCTATTGTACATCGCGTCAGCAAACGGTGCAAACGCCACAGTCTCATTGTGGATCTGTTGTTTTCAAGACATTATCTGAAATCTACAGAAACATTCAAGATCAGCATTCAAATACATTATAGAAATATGTAGAAACATTCAAGATTAACACTCAAATACATTAAAGAAACCTGGAGGGAAATTCAAAATTAACATTCAAATATATTATAGAAATTTGCAAGGGCATTCAAAATTCACATTAAAATACATTTTAAAAATCTGCAAGGGCATTCAAAATTCACATTAAAATACATTTTTAGAAATGTACAAGAGCATTCAAAATTCACATTAAAATACATTTTTAAAATCTGCAAGGGCATTCAAAATTCACATTAAAATACATTTTTAGAAATGTACAAGGGCATTCAAAATTCACATTAAAATACATTTTTAGAAATGTACAAGGGCATTCAAAATTCACATTAAAATACATTTTTAGAAATGTACAAGGGCATTCAAAATTGACACTCAAATTCATTATAGAAATCTGCATGGAAATCAAGTGTGACAAGTACAGATATGTCTGCAAATTTTGTGACGGATGTTGTTATGGATCCGGCGGCCTGTACATCATCATCATCATGTGCCGTACCGGTTGGCGATCATGTCCTTCCACAATCTTCTATTCACAGTGCATCGTATGAGTTCTGTTGTTGACTGTTTCCCATGCCATGACACCAAGCTATCCAGTATTTTCTCTCTTTGTCGTCCGCGATCTCTCTTTCCTTTTATTTTGCCAGTTGTAACCAAGTATTCCAACTTTCCTCTTCTCATGATGTGCCCAAAAAATGTTGATTGCTTCTTTCTGATGTTTTTTAAGTGCTCCTTTTTTGTGTTGGCCTCTTTGAGAACTTTCTCATTGGTCTTTTAGCTGTCCAGGGAACTTTCAACATTCTTCTGAGAAATCCCATCTCTGTGGCCTCTAATCGTCTTTTCCTTTGTTTGTCTATTGTTCATGATTCGCTTCCATAGGTCAGAATTGGTTCTATATAGCATCGATGAACTCTCTTTCTCATTTCTATTGACATAGATTTGTTGCATAAGATATTTTTCATTTTCTGAAATGCTATTTTGGCCGGAGTTATTCTGCTTTTATTTTTGTATTGCATCTTCCATCTGATGTTATCACTGTGCCCAAGTTTTTCAAACGTTGTACTGTACATAGGACTCTATATAGATAGATAACAATGACACTCAATATGTTATGTTAAAGCAAGAGATTAAAAAAAAAAAGTAAAGAGCCCCTGTGACGTCAAGTGGCGTATAGGGAATATGGTGTTAGTGACCATAAATTGTATCGGCCTTCAGCACATGATTTTTGGGGTAATGTTGTATTACGCCCGTGCCGCTTTACTTTCCAAGAAAAAATCCGGTACCCATTTAAGGCTGAGTGAACCCGGAAGCCGTCTGTTGGAATCAAACCCTACCTCTTGTCCTTTGTAGTCCAGTTGACTAACCCCTGAGCTATTGTGGCTTCCAAAGCATGACATTAGTGATTAATAATTGAAGTAGTAAAAATAAAATGATAATTAGATCAAAAGTAACACTTTAAATAAGATTATTGCTTATTACAAGAATATTGAAGAAAGGTTGATGAAGTTACCTGCAGAAGCAATCAGTCAACCAGTTCCGGCAGGGGTAACTAAGCACAGTTTAAGGCTAAATAGAGTCAAGGTGTAATGCAGAAAAAAAAAAATCTCTGTCAAAATAAGTAGGATTCAACAATATCCATTACCTGTTTAAGAGTTTGAACTTATCTACACTAGAGTTAATGAACTACTGAACTTATCTAGAGTTAATGAACTACTGAACTTCTCTACACTAGAGTTAATGAACTACTGACTTTAATTTCAATAAGTTGCTTGGCTCTCATTAGAAAGCAAATCACAACTTCTTTGTACTGAGATAATGAATTGGAAAGAAAAACGCAGGTTATAAATACAGAACTCAACACACGATGAGATTACGAAGTGATACGAGCATATCATGCAGCAAAGATATATATGTATATATATAGGAGGCACAAATATAAGACAAAGTTTACAGACGGACAGACTGGAAGATGATTCTCAAATTAGATCAAAAGAGAGAGATTTGATTAGAGTAAACGGGGCTTAGAATTTAAACACTGATTCAAACGAGATAATGGACCCGAGGAAATGGGGTTTAGAAAAGAACAAAATATATCAAGAGATAAGTACATATAGATAGAATCTGTACAGTGAAGACGACTGTGCGAATCACAGATTGAATGAATCAAGACGCCGCCGTGATGCATCAGATAGCCAACAGTAACAAAAGAGAAGAAACTGAAGTAGCAGAACCTAGGGTTGCCAAGTACTTTTTGAAAAGATCTGTTCAAATCAGCAGCACCGCTGGAAGGCTAGGCAACTGGAGCAATCCAGCGTAAAGACCCCACAACTGTATAGTGCTTTATACGTATAGTTATATCTTGCCACATCATGATGGTGTCACACTGCCATTTTGTCCTCTTGTGAAAACACTTCATATTTTAGGTGTTTTTTTTTTTTTTTTTGCGTAGCGCCGTTTTCGTTCCCAGAACTACACGCTACAAATGGTCCAGCAGTAAAAATTGATAGCTGCATCGCACCTGTTATTTTGTACTCTTGTCCAGTCAAATGTACTAGCTTTAATTACTTGTTACTTCCACATCGTTGATACACTATAACACTGTGTGAATTGTTATCACTTCTTTCCTTCCTCATTTGCCTTTCGACGTCCAGTGGAGATATAATTTGCGGCCTTTTGTTCTTCTGTTGACTTCTGCTGCTGCTACGTTTCCTAGTGTTTCTAATATTCCTTCAATTCCATCTTTGTTCGTTGTCGGCCTTTCAGATCCATATCTTGCAACGTGTATTAAATAAACGCTGGTTGTGTTGTGTATTGGTCTTTCTGCTATCATTGAATGTACTAATAGTATATGGAGTTGAATCTAAATGCATGAACGAGCACATCTGCATAAAAAAAAGTAAAGTACCCCCGTCACGCCAAGTGGCGTATAGGGAATATGGTGTTAGTGACCATAAATTTTACAGACCTTCAGCACATGATTTTTCGGGTAATTATGGTCGGTATTACGCACGTGCCGCTTTACTTTCCAAGAAAAAATCCGGTACCCATTAAAGGCTGGGTAAACCGGAAGCCGTCGGTTGGGATCGAACCCTACCTCTTGTCCTATGTAGTCCAGTTCACTAACCACTGAGCTATCGCTGCTCCAAGCATATATGCATATATAATATATATCCTCCTGCATTCACGACCAAAACACGCGTGGCTACATTATATCCTCATTTAGGAGAATACCAAATGTAGACAATGGTAATGTGTCCTCCGCCTACCCACAATGTCTATACACAAATTACATTCTCGACTTAGCTTTAACGACAGTCCTCTCCCTAAGGTTACAATTTACTCAGTACTAATTTCAGCCAGTCAGTTTTAACATGAGCGCCTTAACAAATGTATTTTTAGCTACCATTTTTTTAAACGGTAATTATTGTACAATAATTGCTTAGAAGACCAGCTTTAGAATGGAGATAGAAGCAGCAACTGTGGCGATAACATAGAACGTGGGTCACGCAGTCTTGGTGACGGACTCGCAAAGTTTGCTACAGAAGATTGACAGAAGATTGACAGAAGATTGACAGACAGTCTCTGTGGAGGGAGTGGATGTAACTTTTGGATGTCTCTAAATCGAGCGCATTAACCTTGTTGTACTGTCCAGGGCACGCAGGTGTACACGGCAATGAAATAATCAATAAACTCTATTACAGCTCTGGCACTGAGTGTGGACCGACTCTGGACAAAGAGGACATGTTTGTTTTTCATTCCTTAAGGAGGATGGGCGGGAGGCCAATTATATATTTATTGAGAATCTAAGGATGGAAAAATGGTCTGATCGATCCGGAGTACTTAGTAGGAAAAGCACAATTAACAAATTACAGAAACAATCAGTCTGCATACGCGTCGGAAAATGCTGGGACGGGTGGTGAAGTGGGCGTGGGATACTTCGACTGCAATGAAACTGATTCCATGAATAAAAGAGCGTAGAAGACATAATCTGAAACTCAATCGAATGCGCTTGGCCAAGAAGACATAAAAACCCAAAACAAGACGCAACACCTATTCCTTATTATCCGCATTCCACAAATATAAAAGGCGTCTTTTATATGAGCATTTCTTTTGTAAAAAACTTTGAGCTGAAAAGCCATCATGCGCAACACTTGCGGCAAGCACGTTACACATGGGCGCGAATGACACATGAATGCAGTAACTGTCATGTGAGAGAACGGTTTAAGGTATCGTGTATATGAAGAATAGCATTTCAGTAAATGAAAAATATCTTATGCAACAAATCTATGTCAATAGAAATGAGAAAGAGGAGTTCATCGGTGCTATGTAGAACCAATTCTGACCTATGGAAGCGAATCATGGACAATAGACAAACAAATGAAAAGACGATTAGAGGCCACAGAGATGGGATTTCTCAGAAGAATGTTAAAAGTTCCCTGGACAGCTAAAAAGACCAATGAGGAAGTTCTCAAAGAGGCTAACACAAAAAGGGAGCTCTTAAAAAGCATCAGAAAAAAACAATCAACATTTTTCGGGCACATCATGGGAAGAGGAAAGTTGGAATGCTTGGTTACAAGTGGCAAAATAAAAGGAAAGAGAGATCGCGGACGACAAAGAAAGAAAGCACTGGATAGCTTGGTGTCATGGCATGGAAAACAAGCAACAACAGAACTGATACGATGCACTGTAGATAGAAGATTGTGGAAGGACATGATTGCCTACGCCAACCGGTATGGCACATGATGATGTATATGAAGAAAAGACAGGAAATACACCCACACCTTGTTCAATAATATACAGTGCATATGATGTCTGCACGTATTTGTTTTCAAACCATGGATCACACGGATGGCGAAGGTGTAAATGGTCAACGCTAGTAGCTAAACGGCGCGCTATAGCTATAGATAAGACGCCTTAAGATCTCGGGTCAGATGAGAAAAACAGAAGAAATTCTGCCAGGACGTTCCGCGAGGAATATTCTATACAAATGGCACTGTCTACCGCTGCAAAGATATACATATATATATATATATATATATAGCTCAGTGGTTAGTGAGTGAACTGGACTACAAAGGGCAAGAGGTAGGGTTCGATCAAAACCAACGGCTTCGGGGTTCACCCAGCCTTTAATGGGTACCGGATTTTTTCTGGGAAAGTAAAGCGGCATGGGCGTAATACCGACCACATTACCCAAAAAATCATGTGCCGAAGGTCTGTGAAATTTATGGTCACTAACACCATATTTCCTATACGCGAACTTGGCGTGACGGGGGCACTTACTGTGTGTGTATGTGTGTGTGAGAGCGCGCGCGCAATTCATTTTTGACAAAAGAAACAAGAGAAAGAGTTCTTAAATGTTATGTAGAGCCAGTCTTAACATATGGATGTGAATCATGGACAATAGGACAACAGACAAGAAAATCAGGAGTCTGTAGAAATGTGGTTTTACAGAAGATTGTTGAGATTACCATGGACAGCTGAGAAGAGTAATGAAAATGTTCTGAAAGAGGTCAAAGCAAAAAGAGAGCTAATTTCCAATATTAGGAAGAAACAATCATCATTTTTTGGCCATGTAATCTCTCTCTGCGATCAAGACTCAATCAGAGTAGGATTCCAAACTCTCACATAAAGACAGCTGTCTGTTTATGTGAATTGATCGACCCCACAGAGAGAACATCATAATTAGAGTCTGTTAGATCCACCTTAATTGAATACCTGTTAAAACGTTGCACTGTGTTCTGCGCCAGTGGCCCAGTGCATCCGATTTCAGCCAGCATTTTATTCAGGTTTGCTTTCCTTAGCCTTTGACTGTCTCCAATCTTCCTGCAAGGCAGCAGATTGTCTTTTCTGTAGGGGGATTCTGCCCTTAGATGGTTGGCCCTCACAGGTTTACGAGCACCATCTGCCCGAGTCACTAGAGGTGACTAACACAGACATGCACACATTGATATGAGACATGACTAACATAAACATGCACTCACAAAGATAGGAGATGTGACTAACATAGACATGCACACACAAAGATATGACTAAACACAAACACACAAAGATATGAGACATGACTAACATAGACTGACACACATTAAGATATGAGATGTGACTAGCATGGACATACACACAAAAATATGAGACATGACTAACATAGACAGACACATATTAAGATATGAGATGTGACTAGCATGGACATACACACAAATATATGAGATATGACTAACACAGATACACACAAAGATATGAGACATGACTAACACGGACACACCAAAATATGAGATATGACTAACATGACACACACCAAGATATGAGCTATGGCTAGCAACACACACAAGCTAAGATATGAGCCATGGCAAGCACAGAAACACACTAAGAGGCCATGTAATGAGAAGAGAACAACTGGAATATATTATAACAACTGGAAAAAATTGAGGGACAAATTGATAGAGGGAAGTAAGAGAAAAAATACCAGACAGCTTAAGAGAATGGCTTGGCAGAAGGTCAACAACAGAAATGATAAATAACTTCGAGATCGAAAGTTGTGGAGAGACATACATATATAATGGAAGTGTTTTTTATTTATCTAAAATGATACAAATGTAAAAACGCATTGCTACATATAAAGACAAGAAATACATATTCAACGTGCATGTAAAAAAAAAGTTAAGACTATAGAAATTCTGTAAAATATGTGTGTGTGTGGTGGTGGTGGTGGGGCGGCTTAAATATGTTCGTTGAAGTTCTTTGACAAAATACATAGAGTAAAGAACGACCCACAAATGGATGTTGATTTTTGTTATACGGAATGTGCATCAAAGACGAACAACACCAGCGGATGATGAACAATAAGAACACATATCAGTATTATTTAACTCAAACACAAATGAGTAACAAAATGTTAGTGACCCGTATAGCGAGTTGCAGTGAAATGAGAGTAGCACGAATAAGGTGTTTCAGCTATATAAAACAACAATTTTAAAGAAAAGCAACAAAATGTCAATGATGAATCAGTAGCAACAAGCCGAATGGATGAAAACATTAAAAAGATATAAAAGCACAGCAACAACCCCCTATCCCCACTCCAAAACAAAACAAGCATGTAATGCCTTAAGTGGATGTACATAAAGAAGTGCAAATTACTAAAATAATGACGAAAAAGAACGCAATCAGCTTTGAAATGTTAGAACTTATGGCCACAATGGCACCAATCGAGAGTCATTATTTTCTTGATAGTGATTCATCATTTATCTGCTTTTATTTGTTTTTAGATTTATTCTGCACGAATTTTAATACTCACGTTTAGATTGCTGTACCGAAGTGCTCGATTCAACATAATTACGCCAATGGTGCAAACAATCTCTACAGCGGACACTACCTGCAGAGTTGTTATTAAAAGTATTTGAAGGGGGGAAAACGATTTAACCAAAAAACAATCAGATAATTTCCTAGTTTAAGCAGATACAATATTTCAGCGAAACGAGTGTTCTCCGCTTAGTTGGCATCACAACAAGATACAGTGGTTCTAAAATAGTAACATTTATGTTGGTGTTCGGACTTTCTCCTACAAGTATGGACTTCCAATGACAGGCTAGAGAACCACCGAATAAAGTTTAATGTTTACTCACGGGGACGTTACTCTTCCAAATTTAAATAATTCATGCGCTTAAACTAGAACTTCACTAACAATCATCCTAAAGGACCAGATAGAGAGAAACTTGATCGAGATGGCGAAGATGGAGACAAAAAAGCAAATTGAGTAAGTGATGAAGCTTGCATCTGGCTGGACAAATTATTACAAAGAAGTGTTGTTTGTAATGCACATGAGACAAATAATAGTAAAAAAAAAAAAAAGTAAAGTACCCCTGTCGCGCCAAGTGGCGTATAGGGAATATGGTTTTAGTGACCATACATTTTACAGACCTTCAGCACATGATTTTTCGGGTAATGTGGTCGGTATTACGCCCGTGCCGCTTCACTTTCCCAGAAAAAAATCCGGTACCCATTTAAGGCTGGGTGAACCCGGAAGCCGTCGATTGGGATCTAACCCTACCCCTTGTCCTTTGTAGCCCATTTCACTAACCACTGAGTTATCGCAGCTCCCAAATAATAATACATTAATGTTATTATAGAGGGAAACTTCCGAGGCAATAGATCAGCGAATCATTTCAGGGGAAGAGGCATGTTTACAACAGTCGGGGAAAAATTAACAAATTATCTACAAAAAAAAAAAAAAAAAAAAAAAAAAAAAAAACAGCGGACAGCCCGTAGCAAGATCAAACCCGTACAGAGCATTGCTACGAGAAACAAACCATGTAGTAACCGGCCAACTAAACCACCAAAAGAGTTGCTACCATTGGCGATGTCTTTCACGTATGTGTATTCATGACTATAGCATAGGGTTACGAACACAACTTGTAATGCCCTTTGTAATGCACACCCAAAATAGCAAAACATTATATGCACTAAAGATCTAACGATAGGCGTTTGTCAGTGTTAAAAATATATCTCCCAGTCATCATCATCATTGGGTGCCGTCTCCATATCGAATGTTGGTTACCATGGAATGCCCTTTTACTCAGTCTCTTGTCTTCACAGGTGCATGTTGTAATAAGTTCACATGTCCACCTTTCGATGTTATCAGTCCATTTTAGTCTGCCTCATCTACCTTGTAACTTTCCTTCCAAGATGACTTTTAGTAGGGTATCGTGTATCTTCACATGCCCTAACAATTTCAGTTGCCTTTTCTTAATTTATCCCACTAAACATCTATTTCTTTTAAGTTGAGCAAACAATCTTTATAATGCATTTTTGCCTCGGACAAAATAACAAACTATTTATAATAATAATAGAATAATCCGTTACTACACCCAACACAACGTTTCTACTTGTGGTAGACAATACATAAACACAGCTGGACGAGACGACCTACATTGAATTACATATTCTCATACCAACTATACTTTCATGCCTTGCCCTACGTGCTAACGGAAGTACCAATCATTTGTTTTAAATTGCCTGATAACCAAAGCCCATTTAAAAGTAGTCCGTGCACATAAGCACATTTATGAACGGGTGTGACCTTTGGAGTCACAGTTTTAGTATATATATAACATCCATAAATGTCATTTATAATGTCGTTGGTATCTCGACAGACATGGCTAGCCAGGTTACTTGGACCACGAAGCTATCGCGGCTTTCCTCCTGCACCCCCTCAGTATCATCGCGGCGTTCGTCCTGCACGCCTCAGCATCTTACATTAGTTGACTTCATCGGTCCAGTACTTAAACATTATTTCCAGGTTGACAAACCTTAAGAAAGTCTTCATGATTCATAGTTGTTCACACCCTTAAATTTCGCTTACGGATATCTCTGTAACATGCTATATATAGCTCTTGCACTTACTATCGCTGCACACTAGCTGTGGATCATCCCCCATGCTACCACCTACCTCCGAACAAGAGTGGCCACACAATGGAGATAACTTTATCTTAATCATCATCAGGTGCCGGTCTACTGATCATGCCTCTCCATAACTTTTTATCTCTAAACTTCTTTTATCAATTTTGTGGTAGATTTTTTATCAAACCTATTTTCTTAAACTAAATCTTTTTTTTTATGTTTCTCTCTTTTCTTCTCTCACTTTTGCTAGTTGTCATGTTCAAGCTATCTTTCCCCATATAACACAGGCCAAAAAATGATCAGTGGTTCCTTCTCAAGTTTCTTCTTTGCCTTGACCACTCTCAAAACAATATTTTTACCCTTCTTTTTTTTTTTTTAAGCTGAAACTGGTACTCTGAACATTTTCAGCAAAAGTATATTTCTGTGACATTCTTGTTCGCTGGTAGATTTGTCAGGATTTATTCCTTATTTCTGTGTGAGAAAAGGCAAAACAAAGAACTCTTGTCTTACGTCCTTTGTCAAAGACAGGTTACATAAGGCTCCTATTCTATTCCTTGGAATCTTTAAGTTTACAAATTTACCTTAAATATTTGGAAAATAAAATTTTCAAATGAAATAACTGCTTCTTCTCTTTTAGCAACATTATTCTTCAAAGTAGTAGCCTCCATCAGTCATAGATAATTATGGATTTTGCAGCTCCCATAGGAATTTTTTTTTTGGTCATGTTCACTTTTTTTTCTATGAATCTGTCAGCTTTATGCTTAGTTGGAGCTTTAGAGTGTTTCCAAAGAATGCAGTCTGCAGTTGTGTCTTCTTAGGCCGCAGGGTTTATGTTCAAAGTTTTCATGTCACATTTACATATGTTTATAAATCTAAGTTTTGAGTGCCCCCTAGTTCTTTTGCCATCTGGTAGTTGCCCATACAGTCTATCTTAGGGTATGCAGCCATCTTTTGCCTTCTGGTAGTTGCCCATAAAGTCTATCTTAGGGTATGCAGCCATCTTTTGCCATCTGGTAGTTGCCCATACAGTCTATCTTAGGGTATGCAGCCATCTTTTGCTATCTGGTAGTTGCCCATAAAGTCTATCTTAGGGTATGCAGCCATCTTTTGCCATCTGGTAGTTGCCCATACAGTCTATCTTAGGGTATGCAGCCATCTTTTGCCATCTGGTAGTTGCCCATAAAGTCTATCTTAGGGTAGGCAGCCATCTTTTGCCATCTGGTAGTTGCCCATAAAGTCTATCTTAGGGTATGCAGCCATCTTTTGCCATCTGGTAGTTGCCCATACAGTCTATCTTAGGGTATGCAGCCATCTTTTGCTATCTGGTAGTTGCCCATAAAGTCTATCTTAGGGTATGCAGCCATCTTTTGCCATCTGGTAGTTGCCCATACAGTCTATCTTAGGGTATGCAGCCATCTTTTGCCATCTGGTAGTTGCCCATAAAGTCTATCTTAGGGTAGGCAGCCATCTTTTGCCATCTGGTAGTTGCCCATAAAGTCTATCTTAGGGTATGCAGCCATCTTTTGCCATCTGGTAGTTGCCCATAAAGTCTATCTTAGGGTATGCAGCCATCTTTTGCCATCTGGTAGTTGCCCATAAAGTCTATCTTAGGGTATGCAGCCATCTTTTGCCATCTGGTAGTTGCCCATACAGTCTATCTTAGGGTATGCAGCCATCTTTTGCCATCTGGTAGTTGCCCATAAAGTCTATCTTAGGGTATGCAGCCATCTTTTGCCATCTGGTAGTTGCCCATAAAGTCTATCTTAGGGTATGCAGCCATCTTTTGCCATCTGGTAGTTGCCCATAAAGTCTATCTTAGGGTATGCAGCCATCTTTCATATGGTGTGAAAAGCAAAGCTAGTGTAACCTATGTTGTTTGAGCAGCGTGTAGATGTTCAGGAGGCCTGTCCAAGTCCTCAAAAGTACTTGTGATTAAAAGAAAAACTTTCTGGTCCTAGATTACCTATCAATTTGCAGCTGAGTCAACATGAATACTAGTACTTTCTATCTATCTATCTATCTATTGACCTTTCGAGCCGTAACCGGCCCATAGGGCGTAGACCAAGATACACCTTCTCCTATATGAATTTTTGTTCTAGCAGTTTTCTTTTAAAGATATTTTATCAAATCTCGCCATCTGTCTCTGTTCTGTGCAAGCAGTTCTATCTCATTGAGGGAGCCGATTCCTGCTGCTCTTGCCTCTCTCATCAATGTTCTTCTCAGTGTCTCCCTGGGTACTACTAAATATCAATACTAGTACTACTAAATATCAAAAGCTGGAGATGCCATTTTAGAAATCAATCCTCTTTTATTTAGGATACTGCAAAGGACACAACATACTAGAAAATCTACATTAGGAATATAAATCCTATGTGACTCTGTATTCTCTCTCTCAATACTAGACTTTCATTATATTCTCTCTCTCAATACTAGACTTTCTTCCTCATTAACATTACAGCTACATATATATATGGCCCTTTTCGTCTTGTCAGACGGTCTAGTGGAGGCTATTGCGTATTTTTTTTAGGTATTGTTTTTGCCGAACGGCTTCTCTCGTGGCTAATTCTACCAATGTTTGACAAACACACGCGGTCACATAATGAACAGGTCAGGCTCGCTGGTCCACAGGGTTTACCATCCTTTTTCATGAGTCTCTTCTCTTCCAAGTCCTGTCTTAGAACAGTCTCAAATGTTGTTATACCGTTCCTTATACGTGCTCTCCATGATGTGCGATCACTTGCCAGATGTTGCCAGTCGTTTTCACAGATGGAGAAGTCTTTCAGAGATGATTTGCAGATATCTCTATATCGTAGTTTAGGTCTGCCGATTTGTCGTTTTCCGTGTTTTAGCTCGCCATATAGTATTTGCCTAGGAATGCGTTTTTCTTCCATCCGTTGGACATGCCCCAGCCATCTTAGCCTTCGACTTCTGAGCATCGACATGATTGTTAGGGTCTTAGCACGTTGCAGGACAGTTAAGTTGGTTATTTTGTCCTGCCATTTGATGTGCATTATTTTGCGGAGACATCGCATGTGGAAGACATTTAGTCTTTTTTCCTGGTTTGAGTATGTTGTCCAGGTTTCGGATCCATATAGTAGTGTGCTAAGCACACTTGTTTGATATATTAAGAGTTTAGTCTTTTGAGTTAGTTTCGTGTTGTTCCATGCCCTTTTTGTGAGTTTGCCGAAGGTCGTAGCTGCCTTACCAATTCGACAGTTTATTTCTTCATCAAGAGAGATGGTTTGCGTAACTGTGGATCCAAGATATGTAAATTTCTGTACTGATTCTAGTGGGCAGTCTTTTAGAGTAATAGATAGAGGTTTGAAGTCACCTTGATTTAGTATTACTGTCTTCTGAACATTAATTGACAGTGAAAAAAGGTCGCATGCTTTATCCAGGTTGTTGATCAGCGACTGTAGGGTGGCCTCACTATGAGCGACTAGGGCTGCATCGTCAGCAAATAAAAATTCTTTAAGTAGGGCAACATTTGTTTTGGTTTTTGCTCTTAGTCGTGCTAGGTTGAACAGTGAGCCATCTGGTCTAGTGCGAATGTAAATATCTCCTGAGCTGTTTTCGAAGGTGTAATTTAGGAGGGCAGCAAAAAATATATAAAAAGGGTGGGGGCGAGGACACATCCCTGTTTCACTCCTTTGTTGACTTTGAAATTCTCTGATGGACTCCCATCAAAATGGACTTTGCCATTCATGTCTTCATGGAAGGAAATTATCAGCCTAAGTAATTTAGGAGGGCAGCCTATGCCTTCTAACACCTTGTAGAGACCATCTCTGTTTACTGTGTCGAATGCCTTTCTGAGATCCACAAAGGCAATATAGAGCGGCATATTTTGTTCCCGACATTTTTCCTGCAGTTGTCTAAGAGTGAAGATCATATCTATGGTTGATCTTCCGGGTCTGAAACCGCATTGGGACTCGGGAAGCACCCGTTCTGCAAGTCTATGCAGGCGATTAAGTACGACTCTAGCAAAAGCTTTGCCTGTTGTGCTAAGGAGAGAAATGCCTCTGTAATTATTGCAGTCGCCCCTGTCTCCTTTATTCTTGTACAGCGTTATAATCTTGGCATTTCTCATATCATGAGGTATTTCTCCGTTTCTCCAGCATTTAATTAGCAGTTTGTATAGGTGTGGAAGTAGTACGCTTAGGTTGTCCTTTAGTACATCTGTGGGAATGTTGTCATTTCCTGCAGCTTTTCCTCTTGAGAGGGCATTTATAGCGTCAGCAAGTTCGTTCATAGTAGGCTCAACATCCAGTTCAAACATTGTAGGATATTTGGGTATTGATTGTGCTAGAGCTGTGTTTGCTGGTCTGTCGTCACTGTATAGATTAGAGTAGTGTTCAACCCATCTTTGCATTTGTTGTCCCTTGTCAGTAATAGGTTCTCCAAACTTGGATTTTAGGGGGGCTAATTTTGTTATTTTTGGTCCAAGGGCCTTTTTTATATTGTCATGCATGGTTTTTGAGTCGCCCCTGTCTGAGGCTTTCTGTATTTCAGAGCATAGATTGTTCCAGTATTCGTTTGCGCATCTTCTTGCTTCGCGTTGTAGGGTGGCTTGCGCATGTTTGAGCTGATCCTTGGTGATTTGATTGGGACTATTATTGAAGTTCAGTAGAGCCTTTTTCTTATTAGCTATTAGTGGGTCTAGTCTTGCTGCATTTTCTTCGACCCAGTCGTTCTTTGAGAACCGTTTTTGGCCGTAGGTAGATAGAGCGCAGTTATAGATGTGTGTTCTCAGGGAGCACCAGTTGTCATCCACACTTGATGAATCTTCTACTTCTTCTACCAGTTCATCAAACTTGGATCTAAAAATGTCTTCGGTTGGTGTGGTTTTTGTCGCTGTGATGTTGATCTTGGCTGCTGCAGGCTCTCTTGATTTGTAGATACGATTACTTCTGGCTTTGATCTTACTAATGACTAGAGCGTGGTCTGTGTTGCAGTCTGCACTGTGATATGTTCGTGTTATTCTGATGTTATTTAAAGACTGCCTACGTGTAAGAACTAGGTCTAGTTGGTGCCAGTGACCACTTCTAGCATGACGCCATGTTACTTTATGCTTGTGATTCACATTAAAGTATGTATTTGTTACACATAGGTGATTATTTGAGCAGAATTCTAGGATTTGAGCAGAATTCAGCTACATATCAGAGCAAGCTAAATAGTAACATAACTGCTACTTGCACACAAATAACAAATGTGTTTATTACTCTGTAAACTTTTATGGCACAACAATTAAAAGCAAAGATAGTCATTTAGCGGCTTATATTGCCACTGTAAAAAAAAAAAAGTAAAGTACCCCCGACATGCCAAGTGGAGTATAGGGAATATGGTGTTAGTGACCATAAATTTTACAGATCTTCAGCACATGATTTTTGTGGTAATGTGGTCAGTATTACACCCGTGCCGCTTCACTTTCCCAGGAAAAAATCCGGTACCCATTAAAGGCTGGGTGAACCCGGAGGCCGTCAGTTGGGATCTAACCCTACCCCTTGTCCTTTGTAGTCCAGTTCACTAACCATTGAGCTATCGCGGCTCCCTATATTGCCACTGTGGTTTTACATATTTTTTATTTTACAGAAATAAGGCATGAAATTTGATGACCTGTGATATTCATAGGTGCTTCACAAACTCAAACTATGGTGGGTTATTCCCCCACTTACAAGTGGACTGAAAAATGTGTTTAATCATGACTGCAAACTTTCTTTTGTTGGTCTGTGATAACAATGCACCAAACACCTGGCTATTTCCCTGCTTCAACAACAAGAAACAAACATGCCTTACTCTGTAACAAATTGATATATTAATCTGAAAATATTTTTAGCCAATAATCTTATTTCTGATATTCCTCCAATTCCACATTCAAGAATAATCCAGATTCTCTTAAGAAGTCTGCTGTCTCTTTCAATATTTTATACTCGTTATACAATTTCTCATCAGAGCCACAATCTTCTACACAAATGTGTATGTTGAAGACAGCCCTCCTAGTGCCATTAGAACATCGTAAGGTTTGTCAGAATGGTTTCAGGTTACAACAGGTGTAAGACAAGGATGTGTCCTCCCACCACTCCTCTTCATCATATATATGGACAAAATAAATCAGGAAACAACCAACAATAAGGAAAAATCAATTAATAATATAGTGGTAGAAAATTCCAACACCAACGAGCTACTATTCGCAGATGACCAATGCCTAATATATGAGGATGAAAACCTGCTACAACAGCATATAACATCTCTAGATAAAAGTTGCACAAACTACAGTATGAAAATTAACACAGCAAAAACAGAGGCAAATTAAGACACCGATTAAACATTAAGATCAAAGATAAAGAAATAAAATAAGTAGAAGAATTCAAGTATTTGGGCACAATGTTCACAGAAGATGGAAAACTAGACAGAGAAATTGACATGAAAATACAAAAAAGCAAATGCTGTTACATACCAGCTTTCACCATTGCTAAGACATCCAAACATTTCTATGCCAGCTATACAACAAATGATAAATAGCATTTTCATACCAACTTTGTGCTATGAAAGTCAAACATGGACCCTTTTTAAATCACAATTAAGAAAGATCAATACATGTGAGATGTGATGCTTGAGAAAAGTAACAAACAACACAAGAAGAGATAGAATACCAAATGAAACCATAAGAAAAATGGTAGGAACAAAACCCTGCCAAGAATATATAGAACAACAACAACTTAAATGGTTTGGCCACCTGGTCCGAATGAATCCTTACCAATCACCATCAAGGGCGTTCTTCTCAAGAATGCATGGAAAAAGACCAAGAGGAAAACCCAGAAGAAGATGGATAGATGCAGTGACAGAGACATGTAACAACAAAGGGAAATCACTAATTCAGACAATTTGAGCAGCTCAAGAATGACAAATGATATAAACCACAACACTTTTTAGGTATCAGTGAAAAGAGAAAAGAAGAAAGAAGAAGAAGACAGTCCTTTAGGTTATACTTTAAAACATGTTGTGCTGTTATAATAAAGACACTATCTACCTGGTGAATCCTTCACCATCTGCCCAAGTTTTGACAGGTGTTGTTTCTCATAGGTGGTCTATGTGTCTGGACTTACAAGCCCCATATACCCAATTTGTACAAGTGAACAATAATAGAGTTTACTCAGATTATCAAAAGATTAAATTCTTGTTCAATCTTGTTCTCTTTTGGTTTTCAAATAAAAAATGAACCTGTCAGTGATTGAATATAGTCTAGAAATGTTCACTGTCCCAACTGCAATGTAATCAGTTGGGAATTCATCAAACATGAATAAGTGTGAACAGTCAATGGTTGTAATAAAATCACTCCCACTATGGTAATCAATTTTACAATAAAATTGGTTCCAATAAAATTAAATTATATTCTGACACAAGTTAATGCCGATATGAGTTTTACCAATGACAGAGCAATTGCTACTTAGAAAGTAAATATTTTTTTTTAAGTTTCAGATATCAATAATCTCTATACTTGACAATTACTGAATTACATTTTTTTAAACAATTAAGATATCACAAAACATAAATACATTATTAGCACAATAATTCCAACAATTTCTTTAAAACATAGTGTTTAGAATTAATTTAAATGTAATCATTAGTCATTATTAGTGGCATCCGTCAGTCATAATTGACTATGGATTTTGCAACGCCCCTAGAAATGTCTTTTCTTTTATTTTCTTTCTCCGTGTTTCTCTTTTTCTACGAATCTGTCAGCTTCTTTATTGAGTTGGAGCTTTAGAGTATGTTTCCAAAGATTGCGGTCTGCAGCTATTTCTTCCCAAGCTGCTGGGTTTATGTTCAGAGCCCTCAAGTCACATTTACATATGTCTACAAATCAAAGTTTTGGGCGCCCCCTAGTTCTTTTGCCATCTGCTAGTTGTCAATAGAGTATATCTTTTGGTATGCAGCCATCTTTGATAAGGTGTACGTGGCTAAGCCACACTACGTTTTTTTTAGCAGTGTGTAGATGTCAGGAGTCCTGTGCGAGTGAGGACCTCCACGTTTGTCAAATTGAAATATATGTTGCACTAAACAATTTTTGTTTTTATTAAAGATCCCACAAAATAAGAAAAATAAAATAACTAGAAATAAGTTGATACTCAGATACAAAGTATCTTAGAAATGACTAAGCTCCATGCAAACATTTTATCAGCCAAATATATTTTGTCAACAAATTATGAATTTCATCATCATCATCATTGAGTGACGTCTCCGCAACGAAGGTTGGCTACCATGGAGCGCCATTCTGCTCTATCTCTTGCTTTGATGGTGCAGGTTGTCATCGGTTGATTTGTCCATCTTTTGATGTTACTCGTCCATGTTAATCTTGGTCTGCCTCTGCCTCTTTTACCTTGTATTTTCCCCTCCAGGATTACTTTCAGTAGGCTGTTGTGTCTTTTAACATGGCCTAAGAATCGCATTTGTCTTGTTCCAATTGTGTTCAGAAGTTCTCTTTTCATTTTTAGTTGTTTTAAGACTTCGTCGTTTGTTTTCTTTTCCTTCCATCCAATTCTACCTATTCTTCTATATATCCACATTTCAAAGGCTTCAATTCTCTGTTCTGTTTTCTTGTCTAATGTCCATGTTTCAGCACCATACAGGAATATTGAGAAGATGTAACATTTTGCTATTCTTAGTTTTAGCTCTGGTGTTATTTGTTTTGATGTTAGTATGTCCTTCATGACATTAAAATTACTTTTTGCCATTCCTATTCTTTTGTTTATTTCAGTTGTACATTTTCCATCACTGGTTATAGTATGTCCAAGGTAGTTATAGTTCTGAACTGTCTCAAGGTCTACTCCTTCAATTTTGATATCCACTTGTGGGTTTTGAGTATTTTCTTTGTTTATGATCATAGTTTTAGTCTTTTTGATATTCATATCTAGTCCATATTTTTTGCTTGTCGTGTTTATTTCATTAAGTAATTGTTGTAGGTCTTTAGGATTTTCTGCTAGTAGTACAGTATCGTCAGCATATCTTAGGTTATTGATTATCTTTCCATTAATTTGTAGGCCTGGCATCTCTATGATGTTTTTAAAGATTTGCTCAGTGTATAGATTGAACAAGCTTGGTGATAGGATGCATCCTTGTCTTACTCCTCTTTTTATATCAATGGGTGTAGAGAACTCTTTGTTATATTTTATTATTGCTGTTTGCTCCCAGTATAGATTGCCTATTAGTCGTATATCCATGTCATCTAGATGTATCTCTTTTAGGCATTCTATAAGTTGTTTGTGGTGTACTCTATCAAAAGCTTTGGTGTAGTCTATGAAGCAGGCATATATTGGTTTGTTTACTTCTGTGTATTTTTCGATTAATGTTCTCATGCAGAATATGGCTTCTTTTGTCCCGCTATTTTTCCTAAATCCAAATTGCGGCTCATCTAATTCAGTATTGATTTTATTCTGAATCCTTCCTTGTATAACTTTTAGCAAGATTTTTTGTAACATGTCTCATTAGACTTATTATTCTAAAGTCACTGCATTCAACTGCACCATTCTTTTTAGGCAATGCAATGAAAGTTGATGTTTTTAGTTCATTTGGTATGTATCCTGTGTGGTATATGTTGTTGCATATGTCTGTAATCACTTCAATGCCAAAATCTTCTAGTGCCTGTATCACCTCTATCTGTATGCTGTCAGGTCCTGCTGCTTTTCCCTTTTTCATTGTTTTTATGGCTTTTTCCACCTCAGATTTTAAGATTTTATAGCCTGATGTACATTTTATAACTGGTTTCTTGTCCCTTTGATCATGAAATAGTTCTGTTATATATTCCTGCCATCTATCTATGATATCCTTATTGTCTGTTAGCATTTTTCCTTTTTTGTCTGCAATGCATCCACCTTCTGTGGCTTTTTTATTTTTATTAGTCATTCTCTTTATTTCTGTGTGCATTCCTCTTAGGTCTTGTTTGCTTTCCATAGTTTCTATTTCTATACATTTTTGGCTGAGCCAGTCTTCTTTTGCCTTTTTGCACATTTTGCGTATCTCATTATCTATTTTATTGTATTGGGCAGTGTTCTTCGCTTGTCTCCTTTCTTCCATTTTTTCTAAGATGGTGTTAGTTATCCATTTTTGTTTTTTGTTCTTTTCTCTTTTGGGTAAGGTGTCACAGGCTTTTTGTATGCTTTTCTTTATGCATTGCCATTTGGTTGTTACTTTTTCATCAGGATTTTCTCTTCTGTATTGTTCAATTCCTTCCTCTAGCAGCTTCTGGTATGTGTTCTTTACTTGTATTGTATAGGTATCTTTAATATCTTTTTGATTTAAAGCTGTTATATCGAGTGGATTTGTTGATGAATTCGATTTTTGCTTGTTTCTTATGAATTTATGAGAACATATTTACATTGCTTTGGGTTGAAGGGTGTCAGCTCACAGACTTCCGGATCCATAGCAACAACAATAACATGAGAATACATTGTTTAATTAAGTAATTAATTCTGAGGATCGAATTAAATGAGTCTAACAAGAACTTTAAGTAATGTTGGGCAGCAAGTGACAGAGAGGATTCTCTCTCTTTCTGGTGCTCACCAAATGACCACTTATTGTCCTCTTCATCTTCCATCCTTAAAAGAACAATAAATGGGCCTAGATGTGTTGTGGTTTGCAATAAAACTGTGATATTTGCCCCTTCCGGCCCAACACATCCAACTTCAGCATGGCATTTCTTGAATACCAAGTTGCCTTCTATCTTCTATCCTAACTCACTAGGCTAAAATAGACTGATTAGTCTGTTTATAGAGGTGAAGAGGTGGAGTAGCGTCTGGATGGTTCTGGTTCACCTATACTGGTGCACGCCATCAGCTTTGAGTCACTTACAGTTTTTAGTCCTGTTGTTATCAGGTGCCTTGCTCACACAGAAAGAATTAAACTGGTTATTTGTCAAGCATGGATTCCTGGCAGGGTTGGGTAGTTTTCTATAGTGGGTAAAAGCAAAACTCAAAACCTAAATGCACAGTGAACTCATTATGTGATCTTTACTCCCTACCTCTTAGGAAACTTCCTGGTAGACCCTAAAAATGGGATAATGCTGTAATATATTATAGTCCTTGTTTTAATTAATTAATGTGTATGAACACTCACAGTATTTAGAAATAAAAACTGTAGCAATACAATTTTATGTAAGTGCTAATTCATTTTGTTTTGTTCTCTTCTACTAGTTAATAAGAACAGCCCAATAGTGCTGTGTTTAGCATGTATGCCTGTTGACCTGAAGGTTTGGAGTTCAAATGCCAGTTGAGGCAAATTGTTTTATTATCTATTATCATAAAAGACTACAGGAAAGCAAAAATAAAGGATTCAGCCTTAATAGCAAAAAGACAGAAATAATGGTAACAACAAAGAAAAAGTCATCACCGCAGTGTACAATAAAGACAAGTGGAACCCTATTAAAACAGGTAAATGAATTTAAATATCTGGGAATATTGTTAAACTCAGATGGTAGATGTACAACAGAGGTTTAGATGCAGAATGGCTCAGGCAAAAGCAGTGTTCAAAAAATTGAGGATGATACTGTGCAATCAATTTTTGACAATAGAAACAAGAAAAAGAGTTTTTAAATGTTATGTAGAGCCAAGCCAGTCTTAACCTATGGATGTGAATCATGGACAATAGGACAGCAGACAAGAAAATCAATGGAAGCTGAGAAATGTGGTTTTACAGAAAAATGTTGAGAATACCATGGACAGCTAAGAAGAGTAATGAAAACATTCTGGAAAAGGCCAAAACAAAAAGAGGGATAGTATCCAATATTAAGAAGAAACAAACATCATTTTTTGGCCATGCAATGAGAAGGGAACAGTTGGAATGTACTGTAACCAATGGGTAAATTGAGGGATCAAGAGATAGAGAGAAGCAAAGAGAAAAGATACCAGACAGCTTAAGAGAATGCTTGGTAGAAGGTCAACTACAGTAATGATAAATAACTGTCAAGTTCAAAAGTTGTAGAGAGACATAATCATCTACGCCAGCACACACGGTACTTGATGATGATGATGATAAGACTCTTGCGGTCCACCCAACCTCTTTAAATGGGCACCAGAGATATTTTCTGAAAAGGAAAGATAGCAAGGAAGAGAAACAGCCACTCCACCTCATGTAGCTGAGAATTAGTGCAACGAAGTCACTAACACTTCATGACACATTAGCAATTTCCGTTGAACTTCTTTTACTTTTACTACTTAAAAAATATTACAAATCAAGTATTATTTTATTTTTTTTTGTCATTTTATGTGGATTTGTAACAATTATTATACATGTACTATCTTTGTACACTCAACAGCCTATGTATCATTATCATGAGCCAAACCAGCTGGTGTAGGCGATAAGTGTCCTTCCACAATAAAAATTCTCTATCCACAGTGCATCGCATCAATCACAATTCCTTATACATGCTCTCCATGATGTGCGATCACTTGCCAGAGGTTCCCAGTCATTATCACAGATGGAAAAATCATTCAGAGATGATTTACAGATATCTCTATAACACAGTTTAGGTCTGCCAATTTGTCTTTTTCTGTGTATTAGTTCACCATATAGTAATTGCCTAGGGATGCGTTTTTCTTCCATTCGCTGGACACCTCAGTCTTCGACATCTGAGCATCGACATGATTGTTGGAGTCTTAGCACATTGCAGGAAATTAAGTTGGTTATTTTGTCCTGCCATTTGATGTGCATTATTCTGCCGAGACATTGCATGTGGAAGACATTTAGTCTTTTTTCGTGATTTGAGTATGTTGTCCAGGTTTCAGATCCATATAATAGTGTGCCAAGCACACAAATAAATATAAATTTGCATAATGCAACAGCAATTCTGCATGTTTATAACTGAGCATTATTAATTATTATTAGGGGGATGGATAATATAATAATATAACTATTACAATATGGCAATTTGCGAGTTAAGTGTCCCAAATTTTTTCTGCTAAATAAGTGACCTCACTCTCACTGACAGAACATACTTGAATTATCAACTGTTTCTAGTTTTTGTGCATTCAGTTTTATTTTTTCAACAAGGTTTAGCGTTAGTTATAGGCTATTCCAAACCCTAAACCTAGCCCAGTGGCTTCTAATGACAGATTCGAGAGTAACCGAGTAAAAGTGCAAGGGGATGTTACTCAGAGTACAAATAATTTGGGACACTAAACTCGTTAAACATTAGAAATTCCATACAAAGAGAGAAAATACTGGATAGCTTAGTGTCATGGCATGGAAAACAGTCAACAACAGAACTGATTTGATGCACTGTGGACAGAAGATTGTGGAGGGACATAATCGCCTACGCCAACCAGTATGGCACATGATGATGATGAGAAAATCCATGGGTAAGGTTTAGCATTTGGAATAGCCTACAATTAACCCTAAACCTTGATGAAAAAATAAAATTAGATGCACAAAAACTTCGAAACAGTTGATAATTCAGGTATATCCTGTCATATGTATTTCAAGTATGCCCGGTCAGTGAGGGGAGATCACTCGTTCAGTAGAAATAATTTGGGACGCTAACCTTGTAAATTACCATTTGTCATGCGCTATCATCAACATGATCAAATCAATAGATGCAGTTGAATATTATTCATTAACTTAACACTTAAATATTAATTGATTATAATTATAAAATTAATTATTAAGTTGGACAAGAGAGACTACACTCATGATACACTGTGACTGTACAGTTACTAACACTTGAAGACAGATTCGTTTCATTTTCGCTCACTATTAGTAATTAGTCGTTTGAGTATTAAATTATTAAAGACAAACTCATGATGACAATTATTTCCCCCCAGTTCAGCGTTTTATCCTAGGCCCTGGAGTTTTAACAATTCAATTTAACTTTAAAGTAAAGAAACTTGAAGTCTTGAATATTGAAGTTAATTAATAATAAAATGACAAGTGACCTGACAATATACAGATAGAGATGACACAGGCTCTAGAAGATTTTGGCATCGAAGTGATCATAGACATATGCAATGACATATACCATACAGGATACACACCAAACGAACTAAAAACATCAACTTTCATTGCATTGCCTAAAAAGAATGGTGCAGTTGAATGCAGTGATTTCAGAACATCTGGCCTAATGAGCCAGGTAACAAAAATTTTACTAAAAGTTATACAGGGAAAGATTCAGAATAAAATCAATACTGAATTAGATGAGCAACAATTTGGATTCAGGAAAAACAGTGGCACAAAAGAAGCCATATTTAGCATGAGTACATTGATTGAAAAGTACATAGAAGTAAATAAACCAATTCAATATATGCCTGCTTCATAGACTGCACCAAAGCTTTCGACAGAATACATCATAACCAACTTATAGACTGCCTAAAGGATTAAATGTAGATGACACAGACATACGACTAATATGTAATTTGTACTGGGAGCAAACAGCAATAATAAAATATAACAAGGAGAACTCTACACCCATGGACATAAAAAGAGGAGTAAGACAAGGATGCATCCTATCACCAAGCTTGTTAAACCTATACACTGAGCAAATCTTTAAAAACATCATAGAGATGCCAGGCCTAAACATTAATGGAAAGATAATCAATAATCTAAGATATGCTGATGATACTGTTCTACTATAGCTCGTTTCAAATCATGTGCCCAACTTTTAAAATCGATATCTTTTTAATCTCTTTTTGTAATTTTTTCAAAACTTGCATGTAAAGTTATAATGATTAGAACCCAACAGGGAATTAATTTCATTAAAAAAAAACATTTGGTTATTATTGTTGCTTATTTGATTTATATAAATTTATAACGACCCATTGATGTAGTCAAAACTTAATGTTTACAGTATTTTAAGTCAAAAATAGCGATTAAAAATCCATACACGATACAATTGACGTTTTTGCATGCATTCCACGTGGGTTTTCTGACACAATTAGACACTTGTAGAAAACACGAGGCATTGTGTGTTCCATTTCCGTTCATTCAGCGGCGAAGCCGTCCTCGAACTGAGCAGACAATAATTCTCCTGGTGTTTTGTCTTATTAGGTTATTTCCCCATTACGGCCACGCCTTTACCTAGTGAAAATTAATCATAGACCAGCAACTACGGTAATTTCTATTCTTTAGGGCTTCACAATTTACAATTTTGACAAACATCAAAGAAATATCGCCGCTTTAAGAAAACTGCAGCTGCAAGATATTTGTTAAATATACATTTAAAGGGTCTTTTGCATTCTAATAACATTTGGAAAATTTCAAAAGTTTTTAACAAACGGTTAGAGAGTAATAGCGTTTTGAAGTTGGGCACATGATTTGAAACGAGCTATAGCAGAAAATCCTAAAGACCTACAACAATTGCTTAATGTGATAAACATAACAAGCAAAAAATATGGACAAGATATGAATATCTTGAAAAAGACTAAAACTATGATCATAAACAAAGAAAATTCTCAAGACCTACAATTAAATATCACAGTTGAGGGAACACATCTGGAGACAGTTTAAAGCTACAACTACCTAGGACATACTTACATACCATCAATGATGGAAAATGTAAAACTGAAATAAACAAAAGAATAGGTATGGCAAAAAGTAATTTTAATGCCATGAAAAATATACTAACAACAAAACAAATATCACAGCAGGGCTGAAACTAAGAACGGCAAAATGTTACATCTCAATATTCCTGTATAGTGCAGAAACATGCATGGATGGACATTATTAGACAAGAAAACAGAACAGAAAATTTAAGTCTCTGAAATGTGGATTTATAGAAGAATAGGTAGAATTGGATGGAAAGAAAAGATAACAAACGATGAAGTTTTAATTAAAACAACGTCAACTGAAAATAAAAAGAGAACTACTAAATACAAATAATTAAGACAGACAAGACAAGTGAAATTTTTGGGGCATGTTAAAAGACACAACAGTAACACTAACAGCCTGATAAAAGTAATATTGGAAGGGAAAATTTATACAAGGTAAAAGAGGCAGAGGCAGACCAAGACTAACATGGGCGAGTAACGTCAAAAGATGGACATGTCAATCTATCTATGACAGCCTGCACTATCAAAACAAGAAATAGAGTAGAATGGCGATCCAACCTTAGTTGCCGCGGTTGCGGAGTGAGAAGGCACTTTTGAGTACTTGATGGACTTGATGATGATGATGATGAATAAAATATAATTATAAAACGACTTCACAATGTTCTTATAACAATTATTAAATAATATATCAACACTAACAGTACCCGGTACCGCAGGCATTGATTGTTTTCGACTATTCGTACAGAGGCGGAGGTATGAAGAAACAAACTAGGCAAAATAAAAACAATACAAAAATGGAGTGACAAATAATATACAATTAATTTTAAATTAATTGAAGTTAGTGTAAAAGTAAAGTGTAAAGTAGTAAAGTATTACTATAATAACTATTAACTATTAGTATAAAGTAAAGTAAACAGTTATAATAATATATATAGTAAATTATATAGTTATAGTAGTACTACAAATCATAATTACCACTCATAAACGGTCCAAATTTTCCATAAAGAGTCAAGATCACTTCCAGAATCAATGAAATAAATTTATAAACTGTCACATTTTAATTAAATTCTTTTTGTAAACAAAAAATAGTATAATCAATCAAACATGTAACAGGTTATCAGAAGCTGAGCCTGGGCGGTCTGGCAGGAATCTCTCACTTCTGGTTCCAGTTAGCCAGGTAAGCTAGACATTTCAAGCCCACGCTGAAAATATACTAATATTCATAAAGCTGCAAATAATGTATTTCTTATACATATAAAATCTGTCCGTACAAATAAAAAAAAAAAAAGTAACAATTTTGTATGAAATATTTCGTTTATTATAACTATTTTTCACTTGAGAGTAAAGTAACAAATAAAATAAAATGGTGAAAATAATGTTGCAAATCAGACCTAGGAATACTGTATTCTACGTCCGTGTTACTGGGGCCCTACTGGGCGGGGATTAGACGTCAAGAATGCACTTACAGGAGGTTGGTTTGCCGCGCTTGCCATAAAAGAGTAGGCGGTCGATGAGAGCATGAGGCTTATTACTAGTATCACGCAGAAAACTGTTCCGGTTTCGATTCCCAAGTGGGGAGAATATTCCGATCAACAGACTTCGTGGACCGTGGTGCACCAGCCTCTGAAAAAAGGGTACCCGATATTTTATCTATGAAAGTACACGGTCTGGACTGTCTGACTTAACACCAGCCACTTTACTTTTAACACGTACTTCTGGTCATCGAAAAATGTCAGCACATGCACCATATTCACAATAAGTCCTAAGGCGTGAAGAGAATCCTTACTGATTGGGCTGGGAATAAACGCTAAGAATACAGTCTGTGAAGGGAGAAGTGGAAAAAAAATTGCAAGAATGGTATGGTTAAAGCTTTATGTAATTGATAGTAAAAGTAAAGTACCCCCGTCACGCCAAATGGCGTATAGGGAAATATGGTGTTAGTGACCCTATATTTTACAGACCTTCAGCACATGATTTTTTGGAGTAATGTGGTCAGTATTACGCCCGTGCTGGTTTACTTTCCCATAAAAAAATCCGGTACCCATTTAAGGCTGGGTGAACCCGGAAGCCATCGGTTAGGATCGAACCCTACCCCTTGTCCGTGGTAGTCCAGTTCACTAACCACTGAGCTATCGCGGCTCCCACGTAATTGATAGACGACACAAATGTGAACAACGTTTCGGCGCAACAGGCCTTCAGCAGGAACAAACAAACAAACAAAACACACAAATATGTAAGTAAATAAAGTAAATGTAGCTAACTAATAATGAAGCATCCAAAACAAAAAAAATTTCGAACCAGTACGAGGAACAAAAATAAAAATGACGTCCCTGTGTCGTGCCAGAGGGAAAAAGAACTCGTGGTGCAGGGTATACGACTGTCCAACCGATGGGTGGAGTCAAAAACAGATAAGAGGGTTCTAAAAATATGTGGGGGACATTGTCTAGGTTACCTCGACACCGGCAATGTCTATACGTATCAACGGTCTGTGACGGTCTGCCATGCTTATCATAAGAAGCAAGGGACGATTTAGGAAGGCCGGGTATGAGGTTTGCTATTTATCTTGCAGAAAACTAACATAAAGCAAAAAAAAAAAAAAAAAAAAAAAAAAAGCTCCACTCTCAAGAGATGGTCAGGCTACTTCATTTTCTTTCTTTCTTTCTTTTTTTTTTTTTTTTTTTTTTTTTTTTTTTTTTTTTGATACAAGAGGTAGATTGAACAATTTCTCTGATGTAATTTTTTTCACTGCGTGCGTGACGTCCAAGGATCACATTAACACCAGAGGTACTTTTCAAATAACTCATCTCGCATGCTGCAAACTTCCTATTCTGCGCCCCAGCAGAAGAATAACCAATGTGTGTGTATGTATATGTATAGCATCATCATCATCAAGTACCGGACCTGCTGCGTAGGTGATCATGTCTCTCCACAACTTTCGATCACGACAGTTATTTATCATTTCTGTTGTTGACCTTCTGCCAAGTCATTCTCTTAAGTTGTCTGGTATCTTTTCTCTTTGCTTCTCTCTATCTCTTCGTCCCTCAACTTTTCCAGTTGTTACAATATATTCCAGCTCTTCCTTTCTCATTACATGGCCAAAAAAATGATGATTGTTTCTTCCTAATATTGAATATTAGTTCTCTTTTTGCTTTGGTCTCTTTCAGAATGTTTTCATAACTCTACTTAGCTGTCTATTGTATTCTCAACATTCTTCTGTAAAACTACATTTCTACAGCCTCCAGTGATTTTCTTGCCTACTGTCCTATTGTCCACGATTCACATCCATATGTTAAGACTGGCTCTACATAACACTTGAGAATTCTTTTTCTTTTTTCTATGGTCCAAAATGGATTACATAGTGTCTTCCTCATTTTTTGAAAAGCTGCTTTGGCCGGTGCAATTCTGCATCTCACCTCGGTTGTACATCTTCCGTATGAGGTTAACACAGTTCCCAAATATTTAAATTAATTTACCTGTTTTAATATTGTTCCACTTGTCTTTATTTTGCACTGAGGTGATGTCTTTTTTTTTTTTTTTTTACCATTACTTCTGTCTTTTTGTTATTAAGGCTGAGTCCTTTATTTTTAAAGGGTTAAGGCATAAAAATGCGAAGCTGCAGTAAAGCTGAATGTGAGGAAAAATTAAAAAATAAACAAAATGGTATGTAAGAAGTTTTACGTGATAAGTGCACGACACCGACTAAACGACGTTTCGGCCCAATAGGCCTTCATCAGGAACAAAAAAAAACACACAAAACTAATAACGAAACAACCAAAACAAAAACAAACGAAATGTGTTAAAGAAAACAAAATTATCTATCCTGTCAAAACAAAAGGAAATAGCAACCAAGTGCGGCTGTCGTGAACGTACAGAAACGTGCAAAAATGTGCGCAAATGCACACAGAACCAGAGGAGTTCACACAGGGGTCAGTGTGCAAACACAAAGGAGAAAGAATAGAATAGTAGACTAAAAGGTGTTCAAAAGGCGGTAAGAGTGAGATGTCTGAGAGTGGGGTACAATAAAAAAATAAATGGTTAGGAGCACAGAAAAAAAGGTATAGAGGAGAACACCGAAGTGTCTCATAAGGGACTAGAGGAGAAGAACTATAAATAGCATGGCATATTAAGTAGACCAAAGAACCCAAATATGTGCAGTAGAGAAGGCTATGCAAAAGGGAAGGAGCAACCAAAAGGAAACTATGTGTATGAGTGTGATACATTCATACCTCTTGGGGTCAGCGAACCGTACTGGACTATGAGGCGATTTTCCAAAGTATAGCGGCTGCGGTCGTTAGAGTGACAAAGGACAATACCAGTGACGGGTGTCGTCTTTGCCCTTGTGATCAGGGGAGTTGAAGTAGGAAGACACCGGAGTACCAGTATTCTGTATTCTTTCTCCTTTGTGTTTGCACACTGACCCCTGTGTGAACTCCTCTGGTTCTGTGTGCATTTGCGTACATTTTTGCACGTTTCTCTACGTTCACGACAGCCGCACTTGGTTGTTATTTCCTTTTGTTTTGACAGGATAGATAATCTTGTTTTCTTTAACACATTTCGATTGTTTTTGTTTTGGTTGTTTCGTTATTAGTTTTGTGTGTGTGTGTTTTTATTTGTTCCTGATGAAGGCCTATTGGGCCGAAACGCCGTTTAGTCTGTGTTGTCCTTTATTTTTGCTTTCTTTCACTATAATGTCTAACATTTCTTGTAACTCATTATTACTCTTAGCGATTAAGACCGTATCATCAGCATGCCTTAGATTATTTATATTATGACATCCGATTGTTATTTCAGGCATGCCCATATGGATCTTAAAATAATCTCACTATACATATTAAATAAATCTGGTGACAGCACACAACCTTGCCTAACACCCTGTTTTATTTGTTGAAACATTCCCAATTGATTTCCTGTTCGTATGGCCGCTGTCTGTTGCCAGTACATGTTCTTTATTATTCTTAGATCTTTGCTGTCTACGTTTATGCCTTCTAAAACTTTGATTATTTTTTGGTGCTTTACTTTGTCAAATGCTTTGGTATAATCTATGAAACAGCGGTATAGATATGTTTTCACTTCCATGACGCTTTTTACTAAAGACCTTATGGTGTGTATGGTATTGCTCGTTCCTTTACCTCTAACAAAACAACACTGTTCATCATTAATTTCTGGACTGATTTTGTTTCGCATACTGCGCATGGTGATTCTTAATTATATCTTAGTCATGTGACTCATAAGGCTTATAGTGCAATGATCATCGCATTCAATCGCACCAGATTTCTTTGGTAGGGTTATGAATATTGATTTGAGCAAGTCGACTGCTCTGAATAATACTTCACCCGACTATTATTACGAGTGCACAGATTTGAGCCATGGCTAGCACAGAAACACACCAAGATATGAGCCATGACTAGCACAGAAACACACCAAGATTTGAGCCATGACTAGCACAGAAACACCCCAAGATATGAGCCATGACTAGCACAGAAACACACCAAGATATGAGCCATGACTAGCACAGAAACACACCAAGATATGAGCCATGACTAGCACAGAAACACATTAAGATATGAGCCATGGCTTCACGGAAAAAACACCAAGAAATGAACCAAGTCTAGCACATAAACACATTGAGGTATCCATATGCTTGGGTTTGTTGTAGTCTGCAGACTCTTCTTAACGTGGGAATCATCGACATACGAGACGCAGGCTTCAATTAACTGTTCACATGTTTCGTACAAACAGTTGTCCGGTGATTTGAAAGCAGTCTGACTTGTAGAACGTTCCCGTGCATGCACAGTTTCCGGTTGACTGTTCACAGGTGTCGTTGAAACAGTTGTCCGGACATTTGAGAGTGCAGTTGACCCGTAATACGTTTCCTTGCACAGTACAATCTGCACTTTCCGGGTCACATATGATGTCACAGCCATCAGAACACGTCCGTTCCACTGTAGCCCAAATTTACCATCGGGACAAGTGTCATTACAGGTATAGCCAGGATGTTTACATTGTAGGCATTTTCCGGTTTTTTTCTCACATAAAGGACAGACACTGAGACAAGACCTGGAGCAATCGTGTCCATAGATCCCATGTGAACATTAGCCGTGACACGTACCGATGATGACGTCGCAGCTTTTGCTACACCCACTACACACTGCACAAAACGATCAAGAATACCCGTCCAGACAATAGGTCTCTGTAAATGTTTGCACCTCACACACCGTCAGTGCACTGCCGGCCTGCGAAATGGTCGGTGAGAACTCAATCTTAATGTGTGCCATTGGCGTTTGTGTGGTGACTACAATAGATGAAAAGATACGCATCAAGGGAATAGAAAGAAAGCCTTCAAATGGGAAACGGAAGGCAAAAGAAAGATCCATTTAAAGAAATTATATAGAGAACACTGTGACGAGTAGCAACAACTGCGGACATCGGGCGCCCTTGTAAAGGCTCGCCCAGAACGGAGACATGTAACGAGATACAATGTGGGTCATGTGCAAAATTTGATACCTAATTAATAGCAAAGATTTTCGAACATGAAGAATCTAGAATTTCTACCATATTTTATTGTTTTCGGCTCCTAAGGACAATAGAGCTGAGTTTTACAATAGACTCATTTGGAAAGATCGTAGTGTCACAAATACCACATCCAGCTATTTATCAATGTATGACGCCAATAGTAAATGATAAGATAATAATCTTTACAAGATATTTCTACTTCGATAACCTTGTCACCTACTTACAACAATGATCATTTTAATATCAGCCTGTTTTTTGTTTTTTTGTTTGTTTTTTTTTGTAATCCCAAAACACGACTTCAACACCTACTTTGATCAGTTACTGGGTACTGCTTTTGTTTCGTTCAGACGTAGGAGAATTGTAATCAGGTTGTGTGAAATGATGACAATCTACTATGAAATGATGACAATCTACTGTCAAATGATGATTATCTGAGATTGCTTTCGTGCTTTACCCAGTCTACAAGCAGGCAACTCATAAATATACTCAACTTGAGTTTGTTGTGTGGTCAGTACTACTTCTAGTCGCTCTTACTTTTAGAAATACGTCTGGTAGATATTTTTAGACGCTGAGTCAGCTAGGTTGGTTAGACGAAAAATAAAATCGTTATATCTAGGAATTAAACCCAGATCTCTCTGATCAGCAGCGAACGCATTAACCACTAAGGTTCCTCATCATCATCATGTGCCATACCGGTTGGCGTAGGCGATCATGTCCCTCCACAATCTTCTATCTACAGTGCATCGTATCAGTTCTATTGTTGACTGTTTTCCATGCCATGACACCAAGCTATCCAGTATTTTCTCTCTTTGTCGTCCGCGATCTCTCTTTTCTTTTATTTTGACAGTTGTAACCCTGCATTCCAACTTTCCTCTTCTCATGATGTGCCCGAAAAATGTTGATTGCTTCTTGCTAATGTTTTTAAGAGCTCCTATTTTGTGTTGGCCTCTTTGAGAACTTTCTCATTGGTCTTTTTAGCAGTCCAGGGAACTTTCAACATTCTTCTGAGAAATCCCATCTCTGTGGCCTCTAATCGTCTTTTCATTTGTTTGTCTACTGTCCACGATTTGCTTCCATAGGTCAGAATTGGTTCTATATAGCACCAATGAACTCTCTTTCTCATTAACTAAGGTTCCTATAGTGGATAAAACAGATTACAAAATCCCAATGGTTAGTTTATTTAAAACACTAAAATAAAATTATGTCTATTTATCTGGAGTCCCCATGAACTACGTCATAAATTATGAAAAAGCAATTATTCCTTATCTTGATTTTATTTTTATTTGTCCCCTTTAAGTTGTGCATAGTCATTTTCTTTTCTATTTTCATATATAATCATGCGCGATGTACTTATATTAGAATGTTTCAATTATAAATGTTGGGATTCATCATCAATGGCATTATGCCGAAAACATATTCATTTTGCTTCTTTCACCAGTCAAACCAAAGTAACGGCAGATAATTTTCATCATCGTTTGTCCTCAGTTATTTTCGTTGTTCTCATAGAACATCATCAATTCCACTCATAAAATTGACATTTGTTCACAAGCTATTTTCATTATAAAAGAGTTTTGTTTTCAAAGAGGTCAGGAAAGACAATATTAACTACACTATTCCTCAAGTGAACATCCCGTGTGTTCCCGTCCCGTGTGTTACCGGGTCCTCATTATAAGAGAAGTAAAGAATAGTGACACTGTGACCTTCCAGGCATGTCGTAAGAGGCGACTATGAAGGTTGATCGATGGCTTGACAAGCTGTCATTGTAAAAAGTATTGTTATGGAAACAGTCATAGATTTTAGAAGCAGTGATCTCTGCAATATGTGTCATTTTGGCATGCAATGCTTCTGGTTTTTGAGATTGTGGTTCTGTCCTATATGCCGTCTCCTTGGAGAAGACAGACAGAAGCAGTGATGAAGATGGTGGGGGAGACATGGAATGATCTTAAAAGAATGGCAAAAAAACACACCCCTGCTCCACAGCCCGTGCGCTACCGGGGGAGAAAGGGGAGTAAAGAATAGTGGCGCTGTACCCTACCAGGCATGTTCGTAAGAGGCGAGAAAGGAGGGTTGGGCATGGGAATGGCTATCCCATACTGGAAAAAAATAAGCCGAAAAAACTTCACAAACACGGACAAGTCAAAGAGAGAAAAAGTTAAACCCGCCATCCAGGAAAGAGAAGGGCTCTCTGTCTAAGAGACATGTGACGCAGGCCGAAGAAAGCCGTAAGGAGTCCGGGTTGCTGACTCACCCTTTGTCTACCAGGAAATCCTCCAGAATTGGCACCTGGAATGTTCGTACTCTTAACGAACAAGGAAAAGCTGCACATGCAGCAGCAGAAATGACAAACTACAAGTTAGATATTCTGGGAATGTATGAAACAAGATGGCTAGGAACGAGTAAAATAAAACTAAATACAGGAGAGATGATTTTATAATCAGAACACCAGGAACCTGGAGCACAACATAGTGAAGGGGTAGCTATAATTCTATCAAGGAATGCACAGAAGACACTAATAGAATAGGAAGCAGTAGGGTCGAGACCAATGAGAGCAACATTTAAAACTACCAAAAACAAAATAAAATTACACATTATCCAATGCTATGTACCAACCAACGATAAAGATGATTTAGTTAAAGATGATTTCTATAAACAGCTACAATGTCAGATGGATGCAAGACGAGCCAAGGATATTATAATCTTGATGAGAGACCTAAATGATAAAGTAGGATCAGACAACAGAGGCTTCGAAGAGATTATGGGAAAACATGGACTTGGAGATATAAACGAGAATGGAGAGATATTTGTGAATTTCTGCATCCTTAACCAAGTGAGCTTAGGAGGAACGATATTCCAACATAAAATAATACACAAAGCTACATGGGTGTCACCAGATCATAGAATGGAAAATCAAATTGATCACATATGTATTAATAATAAGTTTAAGTCATCCTTACAGGATGTAAAAGTATATAGAGGGGCAGATATAACTTCTGATCATCATCTTCTGATAGCCAAACTTAAAATTAAACTAAAAAGGTATACTACAACGAATAAGGGTAGAAAGTATTTCAATGTAAGGTTTCTTAAAGAACAAGGAATTAAAGATAAATTCGCAGTCACAATATCAAACAAATACCAAGTCCTCCAACAACTAGAAAATACAATAAATATAGAAGATCATTGGAAACAGGTAAAAGATATATGGAAAGAGACATGCAAAGAAACACTAGGGAGAAGAGAACGCCAGAATAAGGCATGGATGACAGCAGATACCCTGGACAAAATTAAAGAAATAAAGAACAAGAAAGCAGACATAAATAAAAGCAAAACGAGAAGTAATAAAGCCAAGACACAGGAAGCTTACACAGAGGTGAACAAAGAAGTGAGAAGATGCATTAAAAGGGATAAGAGGAAATATATAGATGAACTAGCTAAAGAGGCATAAGAAGCAGCAAATAAAGGGAGTATGAAAGAACTGTACAACAGCACAAAGAAATTAAGTGGAAAATACAAACAGATCAATGCCTTTATTAAAGATAATAAAGGAAATCTGCTTAGTAACATAAGGGAACAAATGGAGACATGGAAAGAGCACTTTGAAGAACTTTTGAATAGACCCGGCTCAAACAATCCTCCAAATATACTACCAGCAGAAGAAGAGTTACACGTTAACTGTGGAAAACCAAGCATAGAAGAAATAATGAAAGCCATCAAACTATTAAAAATGGTAAAGCCACAGGACCAGATGAAATTCCTTCGAAAGCCATCAAAGCAGATATTAACACCTCTACCAAGATGCTACATAATCTATTAGACAAAATTTGGGAGAGGGAAGAAATACCTAAAGACTGGAAAGAAGGTTATATGATCAAACTACCAAAGAAAGGAAGTTTAAAGGAGTGCACAAATTATAGGGGAATTATGCTACTATCAGTGCCAGGAAAAATATTAAGCAGAATCATTCAGGAGAGACTAAAAGAGGCCATAGAGAAACATTGAGAGATGAACAAGCAGGTTTTAGGAAGAACAGATCATGTGCTGATCAAATAACTACTCTACGTATAATAGTTGAACAAAGTTTAGAACTAAAATCTCCACTTTATATTGAATTCATAGATTACGAAAAGGCATTTGATAGTTTAGACAGAAGAATGTTTTGGAAGTTGCTAAGTCATTACGGAATTCCCATAAAGTTTATTAACCTGATGAAAACAATGTATGAAGGAACGAAATGTAGTGTGGTGCATGAAGGACAGCTTACAGAAGCGTTTGAAATAAGAACAGCAGTAAGGCAGGGATGCCTTTTGTCTCCATTTCTCTTGCTACTGGCCATAGATTGTATTATGAAAATAACTCAAAACAACAGAAATGGAATCCAGTGGTCACTGACCAAACAACTTGATGATTTAGACTTTGCTGATGACATAGCTCTCCTATCACACAGCCATCAACAGATGCAGGAGAAAATGAGCATACTTGATGAGAGATCACAACAGCTAGGACTGAAGATTAATAGAGATAAGACCAACATTATGAGAATTAATACAGTTGGCAATAACCAAATAAAACTAGGAGAAATACCTCTATTAGATGTACAATCTTACACATATCTGGGCAGTAATATAGATAAAGAGGGAGGAACAGAAAATGATACCAAAATAAGGATATCAAAAGCAAGCGGACCATATATGCAAGCTAGCCAACCCATCAGAGACAGAGGAGATCAATGAGCTTCTATTTGCAGACGACCAGGCACTAATACATGAAACAATAGAAGACCTACAAGAACACTTAAACAAACTCAACATCTTAGGAACAAATTACAACATGAAAATCAACATCAACAAAACAGAAGTCATGAATGTCGCCAAAAATAAACAGATCATCAACATAACTATAGAAGGCAGACAACTAAAACAAGTAGAGATACCTAGGAAGTCTAATACCTTCAAATACCTAGGAAGTCTAATGACAAATGATAATTCCCAAACAGCAGAGATAGAATCAAGATGCAACAAAGCTTGTCAAATCATCGGACAGTTGTCACCACTATTGTCCAACAAGGAAGTAACTCTGGAGGTAAAACGAGCACTATACAATACAATCTTCATCCCAACGTTGTGCTACCAATGCCAGACCTGGACTCTAGATGCAAGAACAATAAGAAACATAACCTCTACAGAAATGAAATGTGTTAGACGAATGACAGGAAACCGTCTGAGAGATAAGATCAGAAATGAAGAACTGAGAAAAAAGCTAAGAATAGCCCCAGCCATAGAATATATAAGGAAACAACAGATAAAATGGTTCGGTCACGTGACAAGGCAGAAAGAACAAAACACAACACAACGAGCCTTCAACAAACGTTGTGAGAAAAACAGACCCAAGGGTCGACCACGAAAAAGCTGGATCGATGGAATATTAGAAGCACTAGGAAACATAACAGCAGCAGAGGCGAACAGAAGAGCAAATGACCCCAAATTATATCTCCCCTCGAAGCTGAAAGGCAGATGAGGAAGGAAAGAAGAAGAAGAGAAGAAAAGCAAGCGGAGCTTGGAAACTGAGGAGCACTGGGAAACATATGGAAATCCAAAGAAATTAGGTTAAATACAAAAATAAAATTTTCAACTCAAATGTTAAGTCGGTCCTATTATATGGCTGTGAAACATGGAGAACAACAAAATTGACAATCACGAAGATACAGACTTTCATTAATAGATGCTTACGCAGAATAAAAGGATGGAAATGGCGGAACAAAATCACTAACATAGAATTATGGAAATGTACCAGTCAAACACCAGTGGATAAAGAGATACAGCAAAGATGATGGCACTGGATAGGACACACACTACGGAAGCCAACTGAGAGTATTACACAACAGGCCCTTTTTTGGAATCCCCAGGATTCTTTGGAAAAGACAAAGAGGAAGACAACCAAGGAATTCTTGGAGAAGACAGATAGAAGCAGAGATGAAGATGATGGGAAGACATGGAATCATCTTAAAAGAATGGCAAAAAACAGAACGACTTGGAAAGTGTTTGTTGAAGACCAATGCTCCACAGGGAGCTGAAAGTTAGAAGAAGAAGACAAGTTTCTTTGCTGATGCAATTTGAGAAGTCAGAGAAGAGGTATTTTTTAATTTGTCATAGAAAATTATTTTTTAACTGTTTAATGAAACAGTCATAGATTTTAGAAGCAGTCATCAATATGAGCCATTTTGGCATGCAATGTTTCTGTTTATGAGATTGTGGTTCTATCCTATATGCCATCTTCAGCTCGAAAAGACAATAGATTCCTCAAGTGAACAAAAAAGAGTCACAGCAGGACTTTTAGAAAGTTTGTTATCCTACATAAGTACACGTCTTTGTTTTAATTTTTTACTTTATTTTACACACATAATTGCACATTCATACAAAGAAAATGATGAATTAATTTAAACAAATTAAATAAATTTATTAATAAATTTGCAGAACATGAATCAGATAATGTAGATTATACACAATACAAAATATATTGCAAAGAATATTTTTTTTAATGTAAACGTGTTTCAAGGTTTCCATGTAGTTGTTAAGTGTAAAAAAAAAAAACTGCTGCTTTTAATTGCATATATTAACTCCATTTTCATTTAATATTTCCGATAAGACAGTTATTCAAGAAAAATTTTAATCAACCATGTGACAATATATATATATATATCATCATCAATTACCGTGCCTACTGGTGTAGATGATCATGTCTCGCCATAATTTTCGGTCTCGGCAGCTATTTATTATTTCTGTTGTTGACACTCTGCCAAGCCATTCTCTTAAGCTGTCTGTTATTTTTTCTCTTTGCTTCCCTCTATTTCTTCGTCCCTCAATTTTTCCAGTTGTTACAATATATTCCAGTTGTTCTCTTCTCATTACATGGCCAAAAAATGATGATTGTCTCTTCCTAATATTGGAAATTAGCTCTCTTTTTGCTTTGACCTCTCTCAGAACATTTTCATTACTCTTCTTAGCTGTCCATGGTACTCTCAACATTCTTCTGTAAAACCACATTTCTACAGACTCCAGTGATTTTCTTGTCTGTTGTCCTTTTGTCCATGATTCGCATCCATATGTTAAGACTGGCTTCACATAACATTTAAGAACTCTTTTTCTTGTTTCCACTGTCAAAAATGGATTGCATAGTATCTTCGTCATTTTTTGGAAAGCTGCTTTTGCCTGAGCCATTCTGCATCTCACCTCCTTTGTACATCTTCCGTCTGAGGTTAACAAAGTTCTCAAATATTTAATTTCATTTACCTGTTTTAATATTGTTCCACTTGTCTTTATTTTGCACTGAGGTGATGTCTTTTTCTTTGTTGTTACCATTACCTTTGTCTTTTTGCTATTAAGGCTATATATATATATTACAGTTAAGCTTGAATTTGTAATTTTTTACATAAAATGTGACGTGTGTAAAGGAAGACAACTTTTCTAATGTAGATAATAGCTGATGTCCAACAATGTTGAAGTAGTGGTCCAGTGGCTACTTTCACAACGCCTCCTCCAGGTAAATGAAGTGGACAATAGGCTGGTCAATAAAGAAGTGAACTTACCACTACAAAACTAGCTGGTCAGACATGAAAATTAAAAAACCAATCACTAAAGATCACAGAAATGCAAAGTGGATGCAAGAGTAACTCAAATACAATGCAAGTTAAGGGTTTACTAAGAGTTCCCTCTATGCCTTAGGTGTACGTGTGATGACTGAAAGCACGTTTTATGGGTGATGTAGTGTGTCAAGCCCCCTTAATCCCCCACCATCCAAAAAAAAAAAAAAAAAAAAAAGAAAATCTGGCACAATTACATTATCAGAGGCTTGGTGAACCTTGAAGTATGTAAAAAGTAAAGTACCCCCGTCACGCCAAGTGGTGTATAGGGAAATATGGTGTTAGTGACCCTATATTTTACAGACCTTCAGCACATGATTTTTGGGGTAATGTGGTCAGTATTACGCCCATGCTGCTTTACTTTCCCAGAAAAAAATCTGGTACCCATTTAAGGCTGGGTGAACCTGGAAGCCGTCAGTTGGGATCAAACCCTACCCCTTGTCCATTGTAGTCCAGTTCACTAACCACTGAGCTATCGCGGCTCCCTTGAAGTATGTGATTTGAAAAAAATATGCCACATTTCAGAGCTAAACCCACAACTTTCTGGTCAGTAGGAAGCACCTAACCATTCAGTCATAGTGGCATCATATACACTGTAAAAGAGGTCAAGTTATTCAGGATCAGTAGACACTGAATGTAGTATACATGACTTGACAGCATCTAGAAACTCATAGCTGATCAATGGCATCATTGGCAGTGAACCAGGGCTGGCCAAAATCTTACCTCCTAATGATGGTCCCAGATATAGGCTAATAATCTTGGCCAAATGAGCAGAATCAACAAGAAGGAAGACAAACCTTTTACAAAAATACTGTAAAAAAAAGTAAAGTACCCCCATCATGCCAAGTGGCATATAGGGAATATGGTGTTAGTGACCATAAATTTTACAAACCTTTGGCACATGATTTTTGGGGTCATGTGGTCGATATTACGCCCGTGCCGCTTTACTTTCCCAGAAAAAATTCTGATACCCATTAAAGGCTGGGTGAACCGGAAGCCGTCGGTTGGGATCGAACCCTACCTCTTATCCTTTGTAGTCCAGTTCACTAACCACTGAGCTATCGCAGTTCCCACAAAAATACTATGCTGAAGTTAAATATGTTAGGGGCCAAAGGTTGCAAATATCTCAGCGAGCTGTAAACACAACAAAACACAACTACCCATCTTATGTTCTTTTTTGAAGCAGACAAGGCAAAGCAGCAATCATGAGGGTAAGCACTTAGAACATCAACCAGGCTATCTCTGTAATGAAATGAAGAAAATGATACACCACATGTATTCCAACTACTGGAAAGGCTCCAACATCCTGTGCCACTGTCTCCAGCTGCAGTATTTAGAAGAATATGGCTTACATACAATGCCTTAAAAAAATAACTATGACAGAATTGAAGTTTTGAAAAAGATACCAGACATCATCTGAGAATCTGGAATCCTGGTTTTGAGTGTTCCAATTACAAACACTTATTTTATTGGAATTCATCATCAGTGGCATAAAGCACAACCATATAATTTAGAGACAATCGCAAGAGATAAGAAAAATGAGCAGAAGAAATTGTCTGCAGTCCTGAAAAATAAAAAAATCAGAATAGTTAAAGGTATGTGACATGAATCGGCGTCTTAGTACATGGATTTTTACCCATATGTTCTCGGCCACCTATCCAGAAGTGTTTGGAGACTCCTGTATAGTGTCATCTCAAGCATCGTAACTCACGAGCAAGGCGCCATTCACCTTCCCAGAGTATGAACCCTGGTACTCATTTCTGCTAGTGGCTGAGTCGACTGCAGAGGTATTTTATCCAACCACGAGTACAATTCACACTGCTTCCAGTGAGAATCGAACACAGGTTATCCGAACGTCGGTAGCTAGTGGGGTGGTTTTCCCAACTAGGCTACCGAGGTCCCAAATTCAGAATATTAATGACTTATGACTATTGGATGAATATATTAAAAGCAAACTGATAATACAGTTAAAAAAGAAAGGCAAAAATCACGAGATGGACAAATGAAAATATTTCAGTATGTGTCCAAAAGGGAAAGACATAAAATGCTGATGTTCCATAACAGTAACATTTGATGTACATTCGGCTTGTCTTGATCTTTCTTCTGTCAATCAAAAGGTTTTGGTAGCATCAGATACATCTGAATGAAACACTTTGTTTCTGTAAAAATGAAAGATTTAGAAAAATGTTAATGGTGTGCATTAGACAACCATTAAACACAATGTAAGGTCCAATAGAAGTGAGAACAGAATGAGTTTTGCATGTAGATAAGTGTATGAAATCATTGACATAGATGACATTTATAATGAGATGTAAAAGAAAATCAATGCAGTTATGTTTAAAAAACTAACAAATAAATTGACATGTACAAATGAACAAACAACATTTGTACAAAAGGGCAAATTAAGATATTACTAAGGATAAAAGTAACTCTCAAAAGGATAAAAAAAAATATTTTTTTTAAAATGGCATATCTTTTGATCTGCTGGCCAAAGAAAACAAAAAGAGGAAAATATTTACTATAAATTGAAGAAAAATGTAAATAAATAAGATGACTGTAATAAATAATATACAATACTAATAACAATAAGTTTTTAAATATTCTTCTACTGCATACACTTTTAGTTGCTATCCTAATATGTTCAAAGCATATTAGACAGTCAAAGATTAGTAACATCATCGTGCAGTTTAATCTTGAATGGCGTTGATGATCTTTTTAGTTGAATCAGAGAAAACAAAGTCAGAAACCCTTGCCCACTGGCATAACTTCACAGGTGAGACCATATTACTTTATTTTTCAACTCATCATGTCATGGAGAAAAATGTGATGTACTATTGCTTAAAGCTTCAGCCATGTGCATCTAATTTCAACATTTTTGTATGCCTGTTTATCTGGCTCCATCATTCAACCTGTCTAGGGTGGGAAACCCGTCTGTTGCATTGCTATTGTTATCATAGCTCTTGCAATAAAGGGAAGGCACAAGCTTCTTTATTTTGGAAATGTACCAGTCAAATACCAGTGGATAAAGAGATACAGTGAAGACGATGGCGCTGGATAGGACACACACTGCAGAAGCCAACTGAGAGTATTACACAACAGGCCCTTTTTTGGAATCCCCAGGGGAAAAGACAAAGAGGAAGACCAAGAAATTCTTGGAGAAGACAGACAGAAGCAGTGATGAAGATGATGGGGGAGATTTAAATGATCTTAAAAGAATGGCAAGAAACAGAACGACTTGGAAAGTGTTTATTGAAGACCAATGCTCCACAGGGAGCTGAAAGGTAGAAGAAGAAGACAAGCTTCTTTGCTGATGCAATTTGAGAAGTCAGAGAAGAGGTATTTTTTAATTTGACATTGAAAAGTTATTTTTTTTTTTACTTGAAGCAAGTTTAATCATTAGGTCATGAGAAATTATGAAAAGGACATAAGAGAAAGAAAACAATTTATCAATGCTTACAGAATTTTAATTACTCTGAGAAAAAAAGTTGCGTATTTTTTTATATCATTAATTTACTTTCTTGATTACTGTGAACATCATCAGAGTAGCTTTGAGTTAGTTTCCTTACTAAAACTTGCGTACTTAGATTTAACCTCCACCATGGTCACAATGGGTAATTGTAGTAAGGGAAAAATTAGTTACTTTTTATATTTTGTCTCTCGATAATCACACGACATAAGGTTGGTGATGCATCAGATTCCAGGACACTCCAACATGTCAGGAAACATGCAGATACATTAACTAAGAAAGAATCCAGGCAGACAGTTTCACACCACCTTCTCATTAAACACAGCCAAACAAATCATAAACAAGAGTAGAGAAGAGCGGTGAATGGATGAGCCATGGGAAAGACAGGGGAGATCTTTTTAAATACATGTCAAGGCCTAACCCTAATGACATTATTAACAACTTAAAAAGAAGAGACCAAACCACCTTCTTCAGACTAAAATCTGAACTGAAAAACCACATCAATAGAATTCAACAAAACCAAACTCCAGAATATCTACCTGTGAACACCCGCATGAAACAGTAGAAAATTCACCTATTTGAGTGTCCAAAGCTCACTGATATCAGAACAATTCTACCTCCACAAAGACCCGATATGTGGAATACCTTGTACAGAACATGGAAAGGAACTCCTTAAAATACCTGCAGATAACATAACATGGAGTTGGGCTGAAGGGTGTCAGCTCACAGGCCACTAGATCCATAACAAGAACAACATATAGTGTCTGAAATTATGCAAATCAAACAGTTTGATTATGTTTTGTTTCAGAATTATACATTGAATATGTTGAACCTGGACAACATACTCAAATCACACAAAAAAAGACTAAATGTCTTCCACATGTCTTCTGCATTCTCCACAGAATAATTCACATCAAATGGCAGGACAAAATAACCACCAACTTAACTGTCCTGCAATGTGCTAAGACCCCAACAATCATGTCGATGCTCAGAAGCCGAAGACTAAGATGGCTGGGGCATGTTCAGCGCAAATGGAAGAAAACATATCCCCAGGCAAATACTATATGATGAACTAATACACAAAAAAGACAAATTGGCAGACCTAAACTACGAAATAGAGATATCTGTAAATCATCTCTGAATGACTTCTCCATCTGTGAAAATGACTGGGAACATCTGGCAAGTAATTGCATGGAGAGCATGTATGAGGAATGGTATAACAACTTTTGATACTGTGCTAAGGCAACACTTAGAAGAGATAGACTCATCAAAAAGGATGGAAAACCCTGTGGATCAGTGGGCCTGACTTGTTCCTTCTGTGGCTGTGTGTGTTTGTCAAACATTGGTAGAATTAGCCATGAGAGAAGCTGTTCAACAAAAACAAAACCTTAAACAAAAAAATACACAGTAGCCTCCACTAGACCATCTGACAAGACGAAAAGGGCCATATACACATATGTTGAACAATTCCCAGATGTATCATGTTGTAGAAAATATGTCATAAGTATTTTTCTTTTAATTAATCATATTTAAAATATAAACTTAAGACTGGTACCAACATAAGATTAAAACTCAGGAAGAACCTCATTTATTACATATGTGTACTTAGTACCCTATTATATGCCTCTGAGACTAGATCTACTTATTCAAGGCATGAATGAATACTGAACAGTTTTCCTGTGTTATGTCCTCTTGATACTAGGACTGTTTATTTAAAACATGAAAGAAGATTAAATCATTTTCACTGGTGTTGTCTTTTCAAAATGTTGAACATTAAATGGTAAGGCAGTATAACTAACTCACATGTCTTGCAATGCTCTAAGTTTTCATTCATGTAGACAATATTATGAAGCTGAATGATGAGAAGGTTAAGTTATAACAGCAGTTAGGAAAAAAAAATCGTAGCCTAAGAAGTTATTGTATGGAGAGCTTTAGGATGGTAAGAGATCAGCAGGCAGACCAAAACTAGGTATACTGATATTTGTAAAGCATCTCATGAAGGGTTTCTCCATTAGTTAAAGAGATAGGTAAAATCTGGTAACAGATCATGTTACATAGAGAGAGAAATAATGAGAGGCACAATTACATTCAGAGTGAATCAAAGAAAAGATCAGAGGACAAGTGCTTAAAAAGAAAAGAAATGGAATCCTGTATCATACATAAATGTTCAACATATACTGTATCTTAGATACTTACTCAGAATTTCTTATATATGTAAGTAAATTGAGTACTTCTAAAAACTTTGCACCAATAATCTTTGGAGAAAAGTTGAAGATACTTTAAGTGATAGTGTGTGAAGCAAAGGTTGAAAACTACTGACATAAATTAAGGACAAACACAGAAAGCAAAAATTACTATGTCTACTTCAAAGTCATTTTCATATTGGTGTTTCCTTGGTAGTATTTAAATTTCGAAACATTTAAAATGTATCTGATTATGTGAAAAAATTATATATTTCATTAGATTTGGGGAGACCCAGTGTGTATTTTTATGTCTTTGTGTTAGAAAAGAGCAGCGTATTAATATACAATATTATAAACTTACTTAAAAGAGTGTGTCCCATTAGTTTTTCTGTGGATGATAAAAAAAGTGGTAAATTATATTTACACAAACATCATTTACACTTCTTCATAGTAAAATCCTAGAATTATTATATACTGAAGCACATTAATAACGCACCACTTTACAGATCCTGGAACATAGTGTCAAATGTGAATATTAGAGTGGAAATAGATTTTCCCAGTGTTTGTCATGGGCTAGGGAGCTAATGGCCGCTGGGATGGAAAGTGCATGATTCACCCTATGGGTTTTTGTGCAGACTACATAAAAACAATAAAAGTACACGTGCAATATGATTCACAATGGCTATGACCTTGAACATGTATATACGTCATGGCTGTATACTCAGTATAAAAGGCCATTAAGACAAAACACCCAATACATGTGGTCGAAATGTCATGACTATCTGAAAATGACTGCTACTGGGCCATTGGTATATTGAAAATTGGAGTGAGATTATGGGCCATTGCCAGAAGAATGAATTGCCACCACAGTACTATTGTGCGTCTGAATGAACATTTCAGAACCACTGACAGTACCTGTGATAGAATTCAGAGTGGGAAACTATGAGTTACTACCCGACAGGTAGTCGTGTTTAGAACTCCTGCCATATGTGCCGTCTTCGGCTAGAAAGGGCAATAGATAGATGGACAGGATGGGAAAGGACAGACAGACAGACAGATAAATTGGTTGGTGGATGGATGGATGGAAGGGTGGGTGGGTTAGGTAGGTATATAGGTAGGTGGGTAGATAGGTAGGAATGTGAGTGGGTGGATAGGTAGCTGCAAAAAATGTTTGAAGATTTTAAAAAAAAAGAAAAGAAAAACTATAAACTCTTGAGGAAGACTTCCTTTTCTTTGTTCAAAATAAACATGTTATTCACTGCTTCTATATTTATAAATGGGAGCCGCGATAGCTCAGTGGTTAGTGAACTGGACTACAAAGGACAAGAGGTAGGGTTCGATCCCAACCAACGGCTTCCGGTTCGCCCAGCCTTTAATGGGTAGCGGATATTTTTCTGGGAAAGTAAAGTGGCACGGGCGTAATACTGACCACATTACCCCAAAAGTCATGTGCCGAAGGTCTGTAAAATTTATGGTCACTAACACCATATTCCCTATATGCCACTTGGCGTGACGGGGGTACTTTAATTTTGTTACTATATTTATAAATAATTTAGTACAGTTAAATTGAACAATGAAATAAAATAAAATAAAATTCAAGAAAGGATGTGCACCGACCTGCAATAACATGATAAGATGTCTTGGAAAACAACAATTGTAATGGAAATACTGGTTGGCATTTTCATAATATTTTGAATTTTAACTCTGTTGATATATCTTAGAATGGAAATATATAGTTTTTTTTAAAATATGAGTATAATATCCTATTTAGTATTGATGCAGAAAATAATCAAAGATATATTCTTGATTAAATGCACAATTCTCCGCCACACATATTTAAAAATTACCAAATAGATAAAGGCACTTACGATGCTAATGATCCAGAAGAAATTCTCATCCTTCTAAAGTGCTTTGATAATTTAACAGCTGCAACAATAGACATTGTTTGGAAAAAAATAGTCCACCCAGTGGCACACCACCAGCCATTCTGTAATAAGAAAGTCAGGTAGCAGCTAAACTCAACTATTACCTCATTAGCTCTGAGTACCAGTTATTTTCTATTACCCAGTATGTCCTAATGTAGCCAAATAATGAGCACTATGGCTAATGAGCACTCCTATCACAATAAAAAAATAACTAGTTATTTTGAACAAATATATTTAACTTCAAACAAGAAAATAACTGCTTCCAATGAAGGAAATGGAAGTCCTGTGTGTTTGGAAACATTCATTGATGTTGTTCAAACATTGGTGTCTTTGAAGACCACTTTGTTTTGATTGTTAGTTTGTTCTGTTGAGGTGGATGATGTTGAACAAGAGTATGAACTTCTGAGTATTCACTTTCAGGATAAATGTACATTTTTTTCTCACCTGCAGCACCCTTAGTACATATAAAGTTTGATAAAGGTTATAATTATCTACTTCTTCTATGTACACCTTTAGATGTCAATATTAATAGCTCAAGGCTCTTGATATCTCCTAACAGCTTGTCTCTTCTTCTCTTCTTCTACCTTTTTAGCTCCCAGTAGAGCTTAGGTCTTCAACAAACACTTTCCAAGTCGTTCTGTTTTTTGTCTCTGTTTTTTGTCATTCTTTTAAGATCATTCCATGTCTTCCCCATCATCTTCATCTCTGCTTCTATCTGTCTTCTCCAAGAATTCCTTGGTCATCTTCCTCTTTGTCTTTTCCCCTGGGGATTCCAAAAAAGGGCCTGTTGTGTAATACTCTCAGTTGGCTTCCGTAGTGTGTATCCTATCCAACGCCATCGTCTTCACTGTATCTCTTTATCCACTGGTATTTGACTGGTACATTTCCATAATTCTATGTTAGTGACTTTGTCCTGCCATTTCCATCCTTTTATTCTGCGTAAGCATCCATTAATGAAAGTCTGTATCTTCGTGATTGTCAATTTTGTTGTTCTCCATGTTTCACAGCCATATAATAGGACTGACTTAACATTTGAGTTGAAAATTTTTATTTTTGTATTTAACCTAATTTCTTTGGATTTCCATATGTTTCAACAGCTTGTCTCGGTATGGTACTAATGATGGCCACAAGAGTCTTCTCTATTGGCTGGGCCCTTTCAAGGCAGGGGGCCCAGCATTCTCGCCATCTGGTGGGACTCCATGGGATGAACACTATATCACTTTCTTGTAGATTGTGATGTCTTCATGGTGAGAATTTCATTGCACTGTTATGTTAGGCATGTAGCCCAGTGCATTCAATTTCAACATGTTTGAGTGTTGCTCCTCCTGGTCTCAGCCTTTTGCCCTGTCCAGTTTGGGTAATCACTTGGTAGCATTGCTACCATTAGAAAAGCTATAGAGGATATGGGAACACAGGCTCCTCTATACCACTTTGTGGTGGAGACACATAAGATTTGCACCTCTGTACAAATGCTCTGCATTTTATTGGATAAAACCTCATTTTATAGTAGAAAATCTATTGAATTATAATGTTGCAAAGTCAGATCTGTTTGATCATGGCTGAGACCGTCAGAGTTGGTTCACACCATAATAATTATAACAATGGGAGCAAAGGAAATATATAACCGAATAGTTAAATTTACCCGTTGATGCTGAAAGAATAATGAGGAAATAAAGAAGAAGAAGAAGAGTGAAATGTACAGTCATCTAGTGAATGTCTTTCGCTTTTAATTTAATAGTGACGCTTTTTCATTACATATGAGTGGAATATTTTAGCATCACTCTGTATATTTCTAGCAATTAAATAAAATTTCTGCTTGTGTTCAGTGGCAAGCAACAGTATATAACTATAAATAGTTTAGAAATGTCTGTATTAAGTGTATGACATAAACTTGAACATATACTTTGTATATAATTTCCAACATAGTTTGTTAAAATTACATTTTTTAAATTCTAATATCCTATTATTAATGTACTTCTCTATTTTTATCAAAACCATAAAGCTAGTGAAGCAATATAGTTTATATTATTCAATATTTAATTTGTTACACTTTCTCTTTTTCACCTTTAGCATTTATCTTTTAAGTAAACATGGATGACTTGTTACACTAATTTGCTGCAAACTGCGATATTTGTGCCTTTTGACCTAACACATCTGCCTTTGGCAAGGGTCCATTTTTAGTTGCTTAACAATTTTGCTTGGGCAGCAGCTTTTTCTGGCCTTCTCTTTTCTATGTTTAACTGCCAAGATTGTCTTCAATGTGCTGACTCCTGTTTCTTGCCATTATCCAAGCCGGCTAGACATTAAATCTCACAGCCCATTGACTGGGACAGGAGATACTAGTAAGAAATCATTGATTTGAAGATAAAAATGTATATTGTCGGTAGTGGGATTCAAACCCAGGCCCTTTTCCACAGACTGGCATCTCACCTCTAGACCACCCAGTCCTCCAAATTATACTTCAATTAATTTTCTTATGTATTTGTCATATTGCATTCTGATTTGCACCTTGAGATTCAGTTCTCTTGTTTTCAGTGTACATTCATTTTTGACAGCTTCCCTATCCTTTAAATTAGTGTACCCAGTTGATGATCAAATCCTGGTCGCCTGCATGACAGACATTGATACTTAATACTACTCTACCAAATATCCAATTCCAATTGTCCAGTTTCTTTCTAATCAGGCTTTACTTCATCATGTTTTTGTTATTATGTATATAATTAAGGTATCTTTTCCCTGAATAACTTTTTTAAAAATTGGATATGCATTTTGTATATATTCTATCTCTGTACATTATTCATTAACTTGTATATTGGTTACATGCTTTTTTTTACCTATTAATAATAATTATTTTTAATTACATTTTAAATGCTTTTAATCAATGTGTGTAAGATTACATAGTGTTTGTGTTTTTATGGGTTTTTTTTTCAATTGTGTAATAAATATACTCTCCACTATTATGCACTCTCTTTTAAATTAAGTATTAAGGGCCCTCTTTTGTAGCATTTGGAAATTATATTTAATTTAAACAATTAATTGATCTTTTCCACTTTTGTTATTTCAATATTAATTTTTCAGGTTTAGGTTTGTTTCATATTATTAGGACAAAATTATATAAATACAATACAAACACAGATTGTATTAAACATTTTTTTCATTAAAAGAAACACCCATTTATTTTACTGCATGCTTGAAATTTCTGCACATTTTTCTTTACCAGAGAACCAATGGCTGATCTGCATACTCCATATACCACCATGTCACTGTACAGGTTCCAAATTGGCTGGCAGTTACCCATCTTATTCCTTACCTAAAAACATGGGGGAAAAAATAGTGTATTTAACAAAACATAAACCCAGCATTGTATTAAATTTACTTGTATGCAAGTTTTATAAATAAGGATACAAAATCTCCTACTCTTTCTTTCTTTCTTTCTTTCTTTCTTCTTTCTTTCTTTCTTTCTTTCTTTCTTTCTTTCTTTCTTTCTTTCTTTCTTTCTTTCTTTCTTTCTTTCTTTCTTTCTTTCTTTCTTTCTTTCTTTCTTTCTTACTTTCTTTCATCCTTTCTTTCTTTCTTTCTCCCTCCTTCCCTCCCTCCCTCCATCCCTCCCTCCCTCCCAAGAAAAGACACAATAGGCTCCACTACACCATCTGACTAGATGAAAAGGGCCATATATACATATAAAATATAAACTATAGAAAAAACAGTTTTTATTTTACAGTTTATAAGAAATAACAAGGAATATTTTGTGAACACTTTATACTTACAGTATTGTTCATATCAGTAATGTATCTGTTCATAATATTTGTCAATCTGGCCTCAAAGATCTTCAAAGACTGGAGGAAAGAAATGTCATAATACCATTTGTTAATTAATTAATCACTTATGGGTTAAAAATTTCATAAAATCAACAAAACAAACACTTTTCTGCAAGCTTTAACATCCTTCAGTGCCGTCTGACATTGGACAGGGCTCACAGTGCACTGCATCCTAAGTCTATTCTGGTTCAGAGTGTTCAATTTCAGTAAAAGAAGTCTATGTCGATTGTTCATATCTCTCTGTATTATTCTCAATGTCTCACATGGTCATTCTTTTTTTTAATTTTCCTATTGTTTTCATTTGAGTACTTGCTTTGTAATTCTTTGGTTATTTCTTCTCATAGCATGACCGACATATGCCCACCTTCACATCCTGATTATTGATGATACTGTTAGTTGCATAGCCATATCTCTCACTAGTCTTCATTTCATAACATTAAATACAAAGCATTTTCCTAAGATGTTTTTTTTTTTAATGCATTTAGTTTATTCTCTATTTCTTTCACTGATTTCCAACTTAACCCTGCATAAATAATTAAATGAATTGGAAAAGGTATCTCAAAAGGAATAAAAACAGACTAGCTGGCATAAAAAAAAACTATTTTCTGATAACTTATGAACATTTTGTGCAACTAACTTTTCTCTCTTTTGAATCTTCCCGAGCCGCTAAAAATTGCATAGGACTCATATTGTTTTTCGTCAACCATCTCTATTCTTAGCAAGATGTGTAATCTTATCTAATGAGTCTGCCTGCCAATGTTGCTTCTTTTATAAATGTTCTGTTTAGTGTCTCTCTAGGTCTTTATTTTTTTTCTGTATCCTGATGTTTCCCGAAGAAGAGCCTGTTTTGAAATTCTTTTGTTGTCTCTTCTCAACACATGTCTGACATATGTCCAACTTCTCTTCCTAATTTTAGATTCAGTTGTTGGTTGCATGGCCATTTCTCTTATCCCTATATTAGTCTTGAATTCATTCTATTGTACACAGAGTATTCTTCTTAAGCGAAACTCTTAATATATAAAATTTTACACACGGTAGAATAAATAACAATTTTAAATAGAATTTATGATACTGTTAATAATATTAGAAAAATAAACTAGTAAAACTATGCTGCTATGATTTATTGAAACAATTAGTTTGATAACTGAAAAAAAAATAAAGTAGAATCAGCGAGGGGTGGGCCATTTCTATCTATCTATCTATTGACCTTTCGAGCCGTAACCGGCCCATAGGGCGTAGACCAAGATACACCTTCTCCTATATGAATTTTTGTTCTAGCAGTTTTCTTTTAAAGATATTTTATCAAATCTCGCCATCTGTCTCTGTTCTGTGCAAGCAGTTCTATCTCATTGAGGGAGCCGATTCCTGCTGCTCTTGCCTCTCTCATCAATGTTCTTCTCAGTGTCTCCCTGGGTCTTCCTCTTTTTCTTTTACCTGTTGTTTCCCATATGAGGGCTTGCTTTGCTATTCGATTATTATCTCTTCTCATCACATGTCCAACGTATGACCATCGTCTTTTCTTTATTACTGAAGATATTAGTGGTTGATTGGCGATTTCTCTAATTTCCTCGTTTGTTTTGAATTCGTTCCATTCTATACCAAGTATTTTCCTTAGACATTTATTTTCGAATGCGTTCAACTTTGTTTCTATATCTCTTGTTGTTTTCCAGCTTTCACACGCATACGTAAGGGTTGATAGTACATTTGATTTGAATAGCCTAAGTTTTGTGTTTGTGCTAATGAGTTTTGATTTCCACAACTTTTCAAGGCTTCTGAAAGACATTGCTGCTTTAGCCAGTCTGGTTCTAATTTCTTTGCTCGTATCCCCTTCTCGATCAATGTGACTTCCAAGATAGATAAAGTGATCGATCTCTTCTACTGGTTTGTTTTCCATGTATATTTTGTCACTTGTTGGAATTAAACTTTTCATGACTTTAGTCTTTTCATGATTGACCTCAAGCCCAATTTTGCTGGCTATTGATGATAGTTCATTTGTGTTTTCCTGCATCGTTTTTATCTGACTGCTGATGAGAACTATGTCATCAGCAAAGTCCAGGTCCTCCAAATGGTCTCCTTGTATCCATTCAATGCCTTTATTACCAGTGCAGCATTTCTTCATTATGAAGTCCATAACAATTCCAAATAACAAGGGCGATAAAATACATCCTTGTTTAACCCCAGTTTCTATTGGGAAACATTCGCTCAGTCCTTCCTCTGTTCGAACTGCACATGTGTAACCATCATACATGTCTTTGATAATATTTATGATTTTTGATGGTAAACCATATTGCTTCAGAATTTTCCACAAAGAATCTCTATGAATACTATCAAATGCTTTTTTGAAGTCGATGAAGTTAAGTACAAAAGGTTTTTGCTTTTCAATGTGTTCCTCCAATATAAGTCGTAGAGTGAAAATGTGGTCAAGACAGCTTCTCCCTTTTCTAAACCCAGCCTGTTCTTCACGCATTACTGTATCTATTGAATCCTTTATTCTATTTAGGATGATTTTACAGAATAACTTTGAGGCAACTGACAAAAGTGTCACGCCTCTCCAGTTGTTACAATCTCTAAGATTGCCCTTTTTTGGGATCTTAACAATGATTCCTTTTTTCCATTTATGAGGCGTCTTCTCTGTTTTCCAAATGATGTTGAACATTTTTTGGAGATGTATTAAATTATGGCTATCATTTACAGAAACAAAAAATAAGCTTTGTGCTGTTTTACTGTTGTATGGTCAAAGTTGGAAAAAAAAATAAAACTAAGTGCAAAGCACTGATGTCATATAAATTTTGTGCATTTCATACAAAAGCTGAAGTGCTGGGAAAACATTTTGCAATAATTGAAAGAAGAACAAAAATAATATGAGGGAGAGGAAAGGAGGGGGTGAAATGCTGTTTATAAAATCATTAATACAAGTCTATCATAACTCATCATTATTGAGTGCCGTCTCTGCATCGAAGGGGTGCTACCATGGAGCGCCATTCCACTCTGTCTCTAGCTTTGATGGTGCAGATTGTCATAGGCTGACTTGTCCATCTTTTGATGTTACTCGTCCATGTTAGTCTTGGTCTGCTCTGCCTCTTTTACCTTGTATTTTCCCTTCCAATATTACTTTTAGTAGGCTGTTGTGTCTTTTAACATAACCCAAAAATTTCATTTGTCTTGTTCTAATTGTGTATAGTAGTTCTCTTTTCATTTTTAGTTGTTTTAAAACTTTCTCGTTTGTTTTTTATTTTCTTTCCATCCAATTCTACCTATTCTTCTATAAATCCACATTTCAAAGGCTTCAATTTTCTGTTCTGTTTTGTTGTCTAATGTCCATGTTTCTGCACCATACAGGAATATTGAGAAGATATAATATTTTGCTATTCTTAGTTTTAGCCCTGGTGTTATTTGTTTTGATGATAATATATTTTTCATGGCATTGAACTTACTTTTTGCCATACCTATTCTTTTATTTATTTCAGTTGTACATTTTCCAGAATTTCTCTCCATGGCTTTCTTTGGAATGTTACGTGATGAGGCTCCAATCTCTTTCACTGTGGTCTGCCATATTCGTCTTTCGTGTTCTGAATATGCCTCATGTGTACCACTCACATTGTTGTTTTTGATTTCTGGGCCGTTGATTATTTCTAATTTTTCCACCCCATCCACCGTTACAGACTTTTCACATACGGGTTGAACACACTCGGCCGGCGCCATTGTTGTCGAACCATGTGCTTGCCTATCGAACCGCGAACACACGACACAAAGAAGAATAAATCATATTCCACTTAAAAATTGGTGCAGTTCACAGTCCATCCACCCATCAGAAGTAAAACATACACCAAACGGGGAATAGCAACACATAATTTCACAACTAGACTGTCACGCAAATCATTTAAATATATCAACAAAAGCCGAATTATAAAAACGACAACACGTAGTCGCCATGACACCGGAGTATCATAACTAAACTGTGGAATAAAACATTTTTAATACTCTAAACAATAAGGTAACAATAAAGAGATAATATGATGTTAAAGAGACTCACGTCATTGAAGGAACTTGAAGCAGCAGTTGGCAAAATCGTTTCGATGTCATGTAGTGCTCTCTCCAGTCCACCACATCTATTCTGTAGCTGTTAAAAACATGATCAAATAAGTTTACAGATTTGTAGTAAATTTTGCAACCTTCATGCTAATGACAAGTTAATTCAACATCTACCAATATGAAAAACAATTCAATTTAATTTTCTTTGGATGATGAAAATGAAGCTCTTTGATACTGACACTAAGAGGTATAGAACAATGAATAAGCATCTAAAAAATAGAACTTAAGATGACATCATCACCATCAATATTCTATTAGTTGCTCATGATGCACAGTTCTTCAAATATCTGATCTATTTGTTCCTAATATCATATAATTTTTTACACTTTTGTATACATCGTTTCAATTTATTATTTTAAAAATAATTTTAGTTGTCTTATCTATCTCAGTTTTGTTCTAGTCTTCTTTCATTGCAAATAAGTCACACTTGCAATACTTTAAGTTGCTTACTCTATCTAGCACCACTGCATTCTTCTCAATATCTTCATCACTGAAGTTTTATTCCTTCCATGAGTTTCTCATTTGGATTCTTATAGAATTAGTCTTCTTATATTCTGTGTACACTATTATTGAAAGTTTGCTTTTGTCCTGATTGTCACATTGTTGTTTTATATCTTTCTAAATGATTATTTCCTTATTTCAGTTTAAAATCTTGGTTTTGTGGTGGGTCTAACATGAAATGTTAATGTTAGCATTAGAAGAATGTAAAACAAAAATACAGCAGAAATTATGGAAAACTTAGAAATTATTGAGATATGTCAAGAAAAATAAGGATGGTATACTCATTACAGATTTAAACTGTCTTCTTCTCCTTAGCATTCACCTGTTACATAGGCATGGATGTGTTGTGTTACTATTTTATGGCAAGTCCAATATTTGCACATATTGGCCTGATACATCTGTCTTTGACATGGGTAGATTTCTAATTTAGCAATGTTTTTTTGTTTTTGCTCAGGCAGTGGCCAACTTCTTTCGACTTCTAATAGTCAAGGATTCTCTAATATGTGCAGAGTGCACACAGGACCTCATTTTTGTTACTGTTATTCAAAAGAAACATGGACATTAAACAAGAAAACAGAACAGAGAATTGAAGCCTTTGAAATGTGGATATATAGAAGAATAGGTAGAATTGGATGGAAGGAAAAGAAAACAAACGATGAAGTCTTAAAACAACTAAAAATGAAAAGAGAACTACTAAACACAATTCAAACAAGATAAATGCGATTTTTGGGCCATGTTAAAAGGCACAACAGCCTACTAAAAGTAATCCTGGAGGGGAAAATACAAGGTAAAAGAGGCAGAGGCAGACCAAGACTAACATGGACGAGTAACATCAAAAGATGGACAAATCAGCCTATGACAACCTGCACCATCAAAGCAAGAGACAGAGCAGAATGGCACTCCATGGTAGCCAACCTTCGTTGCAGAGACGACACTCGATGATGATGATATTCAAAAGAGCCAGATTTGGATTTTACTACATGGAGACCACCTGGAGGGTAAAGCCACAAAGAAACCATGGATCTGAAGAGTAAAATATTCACTTCCTGTAGTGGGTTTCAGATTCAAATCCAGGACCTTCCAGTCTAGAGGTTGATGTTTTACCTTTAGACTGCCCAGTTTCCCACATTATCTGTGATACTTAAAAAAAAAATATTTTGTTGGATACTACACTAGAAAGAGTTTCAAAGAATGGTTAGTATGATAGGAAATTAAAGTTAGGCAATTAAAAGCAAGGAACATTCTTCTATAATGCTTTTCTAAAAGACAGAAAAAGATTATATTACACAAAATAAAATAATACAACTGACTTACATTATTATTTGTTGGCATTTGTGTGATATTTTTTATCTTTTCCAAAGCCTCTTTAATTTTATTCTGCAAAAATAAGAAAAAAGTATATTTTAATATTTCAAATAACTGCAAACAATAAATTGCAACCAAAATATTTTGAATTTTACAACATTAAAAAAGTAAAAAGTAAAATATAATATATAAATTATAATAATAATAATATTATAATATATATATACATGGGAGCTGTGATAGCTCAGTGGTTAGTGAACTGGACTACAGAAGGACAAAATGTAGGGTTCGATCCCAACCGACGGCTTCCGGTTCACCCAACCTTTAATGGGTACGGGATTTTTTACTGGAAAAGTAAAGTGGCATGGGCGTAATACCAACCACATTACCCCAAAAATCATGTGCCGAAGGTCTGTAAAATTTATGGTCACTAACACCATATTCCCTATACGCCACTTGGCATGATAGGGGTACTTTACTTTTTTTTACTTATATATAATATATATACATATATAAATTAATTATACACTCAACAAAGATTCAGTAAACACCACAAAAACTTACATGTTGAGGACTTTGAGAAAATATAAAATAGATGCAAATAAAAGATAACCTGGTTAAAGCACAGAAATCAGAGAAGCACAATGTGGAGCCATCCTGTGATGGATGGCACAGACCAAGCAAAATGGGGTGATTTTGTTGCTGCTCTATAAAATGTCACTAGTTTTGAAGACAATAGACATGATGACAATCTGTTTATCTATATCTATGAAAAACACAAAAGAGGATTACTCATCTGCTAAACTCTCCTGAAGTGCATAGTGGCAATTTCAATTCTATTCCAGAATATGAACATCAAATATTTTACTCACAAGAGATGTCTCCAGTACTGCTCCAGTGGTGCTGATGCTGATGTTCAATTTTTCAGCAACATCTTCAAACTCTTTCTGTAATTCATGTGAGTGTAAATACATTTTTTAAAAATGTAAACATTGTAATGCAGCTTGAAGCATCACTTGGTTTTATTTTTCTTAATCTCCTTGTCTATGGCAGCAAATAAAGTAATCAGTTGGTGGTTAAAACACTTTGTAATATTTTGAAGATAATAAAATTGCCTACACATATCCTTTGGAGCAATAACAAAATCCTTAAAAACTGCCTACACATATCTTGTAAAGCAATAACAAAATCCCTCTACTTTTGCTTAATGAGTGATCATTCTTCACAGGTGCCCCAAGTATAACCAGCACTCTACATCTAAATCTGTGCTGTCACAATTTTCCAACTTTGTATCTCCTTTGTTGTTACTCCAAATTTCACTGCATGGCAATGTCATTAATTACAGTGCTTGCTGGTGTAGGTAGTCATGTCTCTACAACTGTTTATCATTTCTGTTGATGACTTAATATCAAAGCATTCTCTTAAATTGTCTCATTCTCTCTTTCCCTCTTTCAATTTTTCCCATTTTCACAATATATTCAAAATGTGCCCTTCTTGCTAAACAATTTTCTCCTGATGTTGCAAATAAACTTTCATTTTGCATTGACCTCTTTTAGAATGTTTTTGTTACTCTTTTTAGCTCTCAATAGCTATTTTGACATTATCTAAAACCACATTTCTGTGGTCTCCAACGCTTTTCTTGTTTATTCATGTCATTTGTTATGGATTCTGTCTAAGTATGTAGCTTACTCATCTTCAACTATTGTTATTTATTACTGTATGCATTTCTCCTATTTCCAACAGTTAAGCAGATTTTGTTCTTTTATTTTGTTTGCCCAAGATACCATAATTTTTCTTAAAGCCAGTTGTATGAAATTTTTGTGGCATTGATTTTTTAAAATGTCTGTTGTTCTCAGTATATACCATGGACAGCTAAGAAGAGTAATGAAAACGTTCTGAAAGAGGCCAAATAAAAAAAGAGCCAATTTCCAATATTAGGAAGAAACGATCATGATTTCTTGACCATGTAATGAGAAAGGAACGGTAGGAATGTATTGTAACAACTGGAAAAATTGAGGGACGAAGAAATAGAGGGAAGCAAAGAGAAAAGATACCAGACAGCTTAAGTGAATGGCTTGGCAGAAGGTCAACAACAGAAATGATAATTAACTGTCGAGATTGAAAGTTGTGAAGAGACATGATCACCTACGCCAGCAGACATGGTACTTGATGATGATGATGATGTTCTCAGTACACAAATTTATATAAATACACTGGAAGGTATTCAGCTCTCATGTACACTTAGTCTCACTTTAATGTTCTAGTACAGTAATAGGATTTTTGGTTGTTCTTAAGACAGAAAATGGTCTATCTTTGTTCATTTTTTTTATATCCTTAATGGCTCTTCCATGTGAAAGTTCTATGCTTCCTAGGTAACTGAATATATGTTGCTACCTCCTACTTTGTTAATTTGACACATGTAAGGACTTGTTAAATTTAATGTAATGTATTTTGTCATTTGATATTTAGGCTCAAAATTTGGAATCAGGGGACAAATATAATGAATGAGCTGAATACACTCATAATTGACTGTTAACACTTTAATTAGTGAATCAAAGTTGATCAAGACTGTTTCATCTATAATAATGGGTTTCTGGAAATTTACTAACTAATCTGGTCAAGTGAGCAAGGACAAAAAAAAAGTATAGCAATTTCTTAATACTCATAAAAACACCATGCATTGCTATTGTTGGATTTGTCAGACTGTAAAACGTAAATATTATGGTATGGCTTATTGTAAACATGGACACTACACATTTTGCATCTGTTTCACATACATTTTTAGCAATTGTGTATAAAAATAATGGTTCAACTTGTTTGCCGCTGAGTGGTCTCTCTGATTTTTGTGTGTGTGATTAGAGGAGAAATTAACTAGTACTGAGATGTCATTTGTGTGTTCAAAGTCTTTAAGTCTTTCAGTATGAGAAACATTGTCAATCATTGTCTTCTGGGAACATACTCCTTTATTTTGCTGATAACTAGGTCTATTACAGTCAGGACGAAAATGTTGCTGCTCAAGTATTGTGGCAGTTCTATTTATGTTTCTTCATCTGCATTTACTCCATGACTACACTTCTTCAGCATTAGACATTTAAAAGGATGTTAAGTGCATGTAAACACATTGTTGTTCTGGTTTACAGCAGGCTCTGTTATTCACTCCCTTCAGCTCCACACATTCATCTTCAGGATGACTTTATTGGACATTGGCTTGTCTTTACTCAATTGGCCAGACTGGGTAATCCGTTTCCAGGTGCACCATGGACAAATGGAGTAGATCTTGTCAGCTGTTGCCACTGGTCCTAACCCAAGCAGTCAGGTGTGAGTCCCTGAACATTTTCAGCCTATGTGCTGTGGGCATCTTGGCCTTTGAATTCATACCAGTAAGCTAAACACAACAAGTTGTTTGTGATGCTAAAAGATACACAAGATTACAGAAAAACACAAAATTTATTAAAATCTTGATTAATAAATATTTTAAAATGTTATTTCAAAAGATCTTATATTTCTTATGATTTAAATAAATAGAATTTTCTGCCAATATTATGGTTCCCCTTATCATTCATTCCTCTCTTAAATAAAAAAAAAAAAAAAAAAAAACTAGAGATTATTTTAGTGTACATCGAAATGTTTTTGAAGAATTTATTTTTTTTTAATTTTGCAGATATTTGTTTCAAGAAATTGTGTACATTGCATAAGAAGATAATAACTTGAATAACTCAATAATAAATTAGACACTATTTAGAATATTTGTACTCATAAGGACTAATCTATTAAACATCACTAAAAAAAACATTATAACACAAAAATTAAAATTCCCATGTGTTGTTGCCAATTTAAACCACCACCTCCCCCTCTAACTCTCACCCAAAAACAATTTTTAAAAAATCAGCTTTAGTAATTCTGAATATGTAGCAGATTCAAGACACATTCACTTACACAACTGTAGTCATTGCTACAGTTAGTTTTGGAAAACGGGAGTAAAATTAGTGCCACTACCATTTAAATGTAAAATCAATAAAAGTGATTAACCAAGTGCAGCCATATGTAATAGAATACAAAAATTATATCTAAAACAAAAAACACAATTTTAGTGATGTGTATAAACATAGTACATACCTTGTCCGTAGTGTTGGCAAAGTTGCTGCTATTAGCAATGAATTTGTAAAGTTTTGGCAAAAATGCTCTACTTGGTTCAACAGGAGCATCTGCTAACTGCAGAAAAAAAATGTAATTTGTACATCAAGAAAGCAATTTAACTTAATGAAATAAATTCTGTATTACTGGCATCAAAACATGCACAAGAAAATATGGTGAATTTTAATCATCATCATCATTGAGTGCCCTCTCCGCATTGAAGGTTGGCTACCATGGAGCGCCATTCCACTCTGTCTCTTGCTTTGATGGTGCAGATTGCCATAGGCTGACTTGTCCATCTTTTGATGTTACAAGTCAGCCTATGGCAATCTGCACCATCAAAGCAAGAATTTTAATATTTAAAAAAAAAATATAACAAGCCATTTAAGACTGAATTTGCAACTAGGTATGGACAACAGAATCGATCAGAAGTTTTGTTTTGACCAGAGTCTCTTCTATGAGAGAGCAGCATATTGTGAACTTTCTGGTTCAAATACAGCAGAGTTATGACCCAGGTGGGCCAACACCCACTAGAATGCCAAAAAGTTAAAGGGCTTAGTTACTTGCTTGATCGGAGGAAGGGTCTTCTGATGTTCAGATTGCCTCCTGCTGTGAAGATCTATATAAAGAATTTCCTATCATTCTTCTTCTACATCTTCTATCCTTCCTCTGCTGCCGTTGGCGTCGAGGGGAGAAACAATCTGCGATTCTTTGCTCTTCTGTTGGCCTCTTCTGATGTTATTCCTCCTAGTGACTCTAGTATTACCTATCCATCCCTTTCTCGGTCTTCCTCTTAATCTGGCGTTTTCATAGCGTTTATTTAAGGCTCTTTGAGTCATTGTTAGTTCTTTTTGTCTTGTTATGTGGCCGAACCAATTTATCTGTTGTTTTTTTATGTATTCGATGGCTGGTTCAATTTCGAGTTTCTTCCTCAGGTCAGTGTTTCTTACTCTGTCCCTTAAGCTGTTTCCTCTCATTCTTCTGACACATTTAATTTCGGTGGTCGTTATCTTTCTTATTGTTCTAGAGTCCAGCGTCCAATTCTGGCACTGATAACTCAGAGTTGGTAGAAAAATTGATTTGTATATTGCCCTTTTTGCTTCCGTAGTTATTGCTTTGTTTTTCAATAGTGTTGATACTTGGCCTATAACTTGGCATGCTTTGTTACACCTTATATCTATCTCTGTCTCTTGGTTATTGCCTTGTGTTAACGTGCTACCCAGATATTTAAAATTGTCTACTTGCTTCAAAGTCGTATTATCTATTATGATGTTTAGTTTTTCTTTCTTTCTCGCTATTGCCATTACTTCGGTTTTGCTTATGTTGATCTTCATGTTGTATTGTTTACAAGTGTTGTTTAGCCTGTTGATATGTTCTTGTAGGTCCTCAGTTGTTTCATGTATCAGAACTTGGTCGTCTGCAAATAGTATTTCATTTATTTCTTCCTCTCTTCTGTTGTTTTCTGGTACGTATATTTCGTTCACTTTTGTGTTATCGCTTTTAATCGTCCGTGTTGGTATATTTCCTTGGATTGGGCATGCTAATTTGCATATATTGTCCATATATGTGATGAAAAGTAAAGGGGAAAGCACGCAGCCTTGTCTTACTCCGGAGTTAATGGTGAAGTGTTTAGAGTAGCCTGGTGAAGATCTTACTGTAGTGCGACTACTTTCATAGAGGCTCTTGCATATCTCTACTAGGTGGTGACTCACTCCGTACAAGGGCAATACGGACCACAGTTGTTCCCTGTCCACCCTATCGAATGCCTTTTCTTGGTCATTAAAAGCTGTATATATTGTTTTATTATGTTCTATAGTTTTCTCCGCTAGTTGTTTTATGATAAATAGGGCATCTGTGCAACCTCTGTTCCTCCTGAAGCCCATCTGAGCATTGCTTAGTTGTGGGTCTATAATTGGTCTCAATCTTTTTTCAACTATCTTGGCATATAACTTCCCTGTGTGGCTTAATAGCGATATTCCTCTATATTGGTTGCAGTCTCTTCTGCTGCCCTTCTTTTTCCATATTGGTAATATAATGGACTGTTTCCAGTCGTCTGGGACTTGCTGTTGTATCCATGCAGCATTGAATATTCTGTGTAGCCATTTACATCCTGCGTCTCCTGCTGCTGTTAGCATTTCTGCTGGGATGTTATCGATTCCGGGGGCTTTGTTTCTTGGTGCTAGTCGTAATGTTTGTTCTATTTCTTCCATTAGTATATTTGGTTCTTTATCGCCAACTATTAGTTGCTTTTTGTGTGTTTTTGGACTCGTTGTTTCTACATTGAAAAGTTCTTCGAAATATTCTTACCATCTCGTTAAAATTTGCACTTTGTTTGTTATTGCTTGGCCTCGTTTATCATTGATAATTTCAGTTGGGTAATAATTGTCTTTCTTTTGTCTTATGGCTTTAATTGTTCTATAGAAATCTCTGGATGCTGATTTGTGATTGTTACTAATCATTTCTCAAAATTTTATCCATGCTTTATGTTTTTCTTCTTTGATTAATTTCTTCACTTCTCTTCTTTCTATTGTGTATATATCATAATCGCTTGGCTTTTTAGTTTTTAGCCAGATTTTGTATAGTTTTTTCTTTCTTTTTATGGCGTTCTTGACTATATCATTCCACCATGGAGTGCTCATCTTTCCCTCCTTCTTCCTTTGCTTCGTTCCGCATATTGCGGTTGCTATTTTCGTCAATGATTTTTTTAATATGAGCCACTCGTTATCTACTGTAGTTATTTGTTGTGGTAGTTGTTTAAATTGGCTTTCTAGTTGTTTTTCTATTTCTTTCTTTTTGTCTTCTGTTTTAAGTTGGTTTAATTTTATTGCCCTTTCGGATTGTTTTCGTGTTTTCAATTGGTTCTTGTTGTCTTGTTTTGCTTTCTGGATGGTTCAGCAGCATTTTATGGTCTGTATCATTTGTGATGTTAGGTACCGCTCTGCTGTCTCTGATTTTCCTCTTCCTTTGTGTTCTCGCTAGGATGAAATCTATTTGACTTTTACAGTTGTTATCGTTCCATTTATACCAGGTGTATATTTGTGAGTCTTTATGTTTAAAGAAAGTGTTAGTTATGCATAATTCATGTTGATTGCATAATTCAAGCAGTTGGTTGCCATTTTCGTTCTTTCTATTTGTGTTGTCTCCAAATGGGCCCAGATATTTGGAGTTCTCATAATTGTGTTTCCCTGGTCTCCCGTTAATCTTCCTATCATTAAGCAAAAAAATTTACACCAGCAAATGTGTAAATCCCTGTAGATCAAAAACATGTACACCAATTCAATAAAGACCCATACATAGAAGAAACCCACACAACAATCAAACATATTTCAAAGGCAAAAAATAATAATTCAAAGAGTGTTTTTGTGTGTATAACGATGCCTGCAACTATGAGCAACATTGATACACATTGATACACCCATCTTTTGCCTTTGTTAAATAGATTTTAATTTGTTATAAAACCCAACAACAAGAAATGACCTGATATTGTTTAGTAGAAATTAAGCAACTGTTTCATCATTTAGTCTATTCTAAAGTTAATATATTTTTTTTAGTTGAGAGAAAAATAACTCACAGTGACAAAGAAAGAAACCATTTAACAATGATTATATACTAGCGAATTTTCTACAACAAATGTTTATTGTTGTCCTATTCAAAATATCATCTATAATCAAGAGAAGGTGGTCATATATTGGCCAAATGATGAGAAGAGATAAGAGAATCTTAAAGCAAGTCCTCAAATGGGATCAGAGGGTAAAAGTAAAAAGGGGCTAACCTAGAGTAATACTAAAAAAAACATTGAGGCAAAAAGCAAAAACAGCAGGCATCATCTCTCTTGCTTAGGTTGAGAGGCTCGCAAGATAGAATTGGAATATGTGGCAAGATACAAGGTGGGTTATGTGCAAGACCTGGAAGGTCTGACGCTGGATATCAAAGATAATCAGACTTGGAAAATGTAGAATTTCTGCTCTATGTGCTGTCTTCAGCTTGAAAGAACAATAGACAGACAGACAGGCAGGCAGGCAGACAGACAGATACATTTTTATTTCCTGACTGAGTTATTAAGGGAATAATTTTTTTTTTCAGTTGTTGTACTTGGCATAACTTGTATGTTAAAAAAAAATTATTGTTCATCGATCAGCTATTGCTGTGCATTTAGACCATCTTGAGTCACGAACAAGACGGTATGTTTCAGGCCATCACTGGTTCCCTATAGTTTGTCAGGAAGGGTTGATTCTGTAGGCCATATTTGTGCATATGTTAAAAACATGATCCATTCAAACTTAGACTATGTTTTCTAAGATTTATTAGACCCCATTTGCAGTTGTAGTTAAAACTCCTTGTTTATTGGCTATGTATCCACATAGCTAGCACATTTTTTTTGGTCTCAATATTTATATTCATTTTCCATTATTTTGTTTAGTATTATTTGACTGGCTAGCATACTTATAAGCAGAGCTATTTTTGCAAATCTGCTAAATGTATTTTCATAAAATAGTATAAGTAGATCTATTTTAATAAGGAAAAGACTAAATATGCAGAAAGTTGAATAAATGGTCAATTTTCCATTACAAAATGCTTACTACAGCCCTACAAGTCATTTTATTAAAGAACTCTTACAAATTAAGTGCAACCTTTAAAATATGGAGCCCTTGTATGTATAAATTGCATAAAAAAAGAAAAAAAAACATTTAAAAACTCATTATAGATTGTTCATGAATTTAGTTATTTAGCATGTATGTTAAATTATTTAGTTATATATTTATTGCGTAAAACCAATTGAATTTAGAAAATGTAAAATTAACATTTTATTAACAAAAAATATTTGCAAAATACGAACATTTATCTCTCAAAATTTGTTTTTTTTTCATTTAGTACAGAATTTGACATGGTTACAGCTTATGAATTATGACTTGTTTATCACTGTGTTAACCAAAGTTGCAGCAATTCAGAAAGTGACAACAAACCCATCTTTGTTTCAAGATTCTGAGATTGTAGTAAAAGTTTTGTGTGGTAAAACCTAATCTGAACCATTGGTAAAGAACGTTCTAGCCCCAAAAAGTGTCAATGTTTTTGTTGATATTCTTAATAACTCATAAACGTTTAGTCAGTTTTTTATTTGGCAACTGATATTTTAAAAATGCTTTATTCATTTTTAATGATAAGAAATTACATGTAATTAATGTAAAATTGTAAAAGCTCTATTCATTTTTACCAAATTAGAAAGTGTATTTTTTTATATTATGGTATCACAGTACCTTTTTTGATAAGTTTCTATTGAATCTGGTAGTGGGTATCCTTTATTAGTTATTTAATTTGGGAGTAGTAATAGTAGCAACAGAAGTAGTAGATTACATGTTACATATAGTGCCAGTGCTGTAACATAAAGTAACATAAATTAAATTATATAATAAGTCATGAAAATCATATGTGAATACTGTGTTCTTTCTGGTCCTTGAGTTTGGATATTTCTAAGAAAACATGTAAATGTTTAACAGCAATATTAGGAACTCTTGTATCAGACCAGAACTTATAAGATACATCTGTGATATCCATGACCCTAAACAAGGCACTATTGTTTTTTTTTTTACTTATTAACTTTTTCCAGACCACTACCGACACATTGGCTCTAATGTAGAAAGGAAGTAATGATTCTGTATAAATATCCACTGATATTTGGATTCGATATCTAGAAAAAGCTTTATATAATTATTTCCTTCAATTACCACATGGTATTTTATTTGTTACGTAGATAGACTGTTTGAATTTTCTTTATAAATGTGTGTTTATTTCTGACAAATAGTGGCCACACCCACTACCACTACAAAAGTAATCTACTATTTCTTGTATTAATTTCATTATGTGTGGACACAAATGCATCAAATAAAGTGAATTTTGAAGAACTTTGGATTAGTTTGTGTAAAATTTCAAGAAGAATGGATAGCAACACACTTCTAGGTAGGGAAAATAGAGGTACATGAAATATGATATTTTGAATTGAAAATTATCTGCCTTTGAATATTTTCTACTATTTATAATTTAAAAATTTTTTTACTTCAGATATCATCAAGATAATGCTATTTTTATTTTCTTCAACCATTTTCCTTTCCGGTGATGTACATTTAATTATAATATTGCATGAAATTGTTAAAATAAAAAGGAGATGTGATGGAATTTTTCTAAATTGAAAATTAATCTGATCCAAAACTAAAGAAAACCTAATGTTCAGCCAAAGTCCAGAAAGAGTTGAGGCAGTTGCAGCCCACTTCTCAAACCAAAAATTAACCTTGTCCTTACATACTCTTATTAGCAATAAGTGTATCAGAGTTTCAAATTTAACTTTGTTGTATAGTATATGTTTTCACGTACAAAGCTACTATTACTGCAGTCTCTTATTTTATTGGAAACCCTCACAAACAATGAAAACACCACATGCAGATTTGTTATCACTACTTGTCACCATCACTGGTCCATAGTTACTAAGAATGCTGAGAAGGATGTGCTGAGTTTCTGTATGAGACATTAGTTTTCTTTCCACTATCTTTCTCTTTACTAGTCACTACACGTGTATGTTGTCTTCTGTTTAACTCATTGAGAAATTTCAATTTTCTTTGTTTAAATAACTTTTCTCTTAGTGAAAAGAGAGTGCAGGAAGAGCAAAGGTTCTAATATTTAAAATATTTTTAGTCATGTCACTAACCGTGGTATTGTAGCCTGCATAATTCATAGTTGAGTCAAAATTCTTCATAACACCAATAAAACTCATCATTGGTCCCGTGGTAATGTTGATGTTATTAAAATCAACTGATGTGCTACCAAGTTTATCTTGAATGCTGAATTTCTGAGAAGGAAAAAATTAATTAGTCCTTACTAATTTATCAGTCTGATGAACGAATGATGACTGTATGCTAATTTAAATTATCAGAGTGTGCTCTAAATCCTATTTATTGTTATCACAATACAAGAACAACCATAAAATGGTTATGACAACACTCAGACAGTCAAAAACAAAGATAAGATATGCAAAAAAACAAAAGAAGCAAAAAGAACAGACAATAAAAATAAAACAGTTAAAAGATCAAGAATCAAGAAAAACCTTAGAAGAAAAACTAACAGAGGAATTCAAGAAACTCCCTAATGAAATAAGCATAGTAGAAGAAGAGTGGAAGCAGTTTAAGAAAACAGTAATCAACATCTCAAAAACAGTATACGAAACAGAACGAAACTAAGGACAAAAGAAGGGAAAAGAGCACCCAGTGGTGGAACGAAGCAATCAAAGAAGCAATTAACAAAAAGAAGAAACTATTAAAAAATTGGAGGGAGAATAAAAACCCAAAAAAATATGCCGTAGTTCAGAAAAAAAAAGATAAAATTTGTATCAAAGAAGCTAAGCAAAACAAATGGAGAGAATTCAGACAAAATATGAGCAAGGACTTCAAGACAGTCACAAGAGATTTCTACAAAGCAGTAAAAGCAACCAGAGAGAAAAAAACAAAATGACGACCCTACTGAGCTCATAAACGACAAAGACAGGCAGCCAATATCAAATAACCAACATATGCAACAGAGATGGAAAGAATACTTTCAAGATCTATTAAACATGGCACCAACTAGCAATAACACAACAAAAACCATTCAAAAAATGCACAAACACTGAACACAAAATTATGAAAGAGGAAATTGAAGAAGTAAGAAAATATGCACCAAGAAATGAAGCACTAGGATAGATAACATACCGATAGAAATAATAGCAGCAGCAGGAGAGACAGGCGTTACATAGCTGCATAGAATATTCGATGCAGCATGGCACCAACAAAAAGCCCCAGAAAACTGGCAACAGGCAATCATCGTACCAATGTGGAAAAAGAATGGTAGCAAGAGACACTGCAATCAATATAGAGGTATATAACTTCTCAGCCCTGTAGGAAAATTATACACCAAAACTGCAGAAAAAAGGCTGAGACCAATAATAGAACTACAGTTAAGCAATTCTCAAATGGGGTTCTGAAAAAACAGAGGATGTACTGATGCACCATTCACTTCAAAACAACTAGCAGAAAAGATAACAGAACACAATCAAAATGTATACATAGCTTTCATTGACCAGGATAAACCATTCGACTGAGTAAACAGAGAACAACTGTGGAAGATACTAACAGCATACGGAGTAAACCAACATCTAACCAACCTAATTAAAAGTCTCTACATCAACAGTAGCTGCACAGTCAGAACAGCAGCAGGCTACACAGACCACTTCAAAGTTAGATCAGGTGTAAGAGAGGGGTGCATACTATCCCCCCTCTGTATATTACATATATGGACTATATATGCAAGTTAGCCAACCCATCAGAGGCAGAGGAGATCAATGAGCTTTCTATTCACAGACGATCAGGCACTAATACATGAAATGATAGAAGACCTACAGGAACACTTAAATAAACTCAACAGCACAGGCACAAAATACAACATGAAAATCAACATCAACAAAACAGAAGTTATGAATATCACAAAAGAGAAACAGAATATCAACATAACTATAGATGGCAGACAACTAAAACAAATAGAGGAATTTAAATACCTAGGAAATCTCGTAGCAGAGATAGATTTAAGATGCAACAAAGTTTGTCAAATCATTGGACAGCTATCATCACTATTGTCCAACAAGGAAATAACTCTAGAGGCATAACGGGCACTCTACAATACAATCTTCACTCCAACATTGTGCTGCTGATACCAGTCCTGGTCCCTTAATGCAAGAACAATAAGGAAAATAACCTCTACTGAGATTAAATGTGTTAGATGAATGACAGAAAACAGCCTGAGAGATAAGATCAGAAATGAAGAACTGAGAAAAAAGCTAGAAATAGCTCCCGCCATAGAATATATAAAGAAACAACAGATAAAATTGTTTGGCCATGTTACAAGGCAGAAAGATAAAAACAACAACACAACAAGCCTTCAATAAACATTGCGAGAACACTAGACCTAACAGCCGACCATGAAAAAGATGGATTGAGGAAATATTAGAAACACTAGGAAACATGACAGCAGCAGAGGTAAACAAAAGAGTAATAGATCGCAAATTTTATCTCCTCTCGACGCTGAAAGGCAAATGAGTAAGGAAAGAAGAAGAAGACAATACAAGAACTACAACATATGTGTATGTTTATGTTTCCTAAAATGAAGGTTGGAATAATAATTGCCTCTGTCATTGTTAAATCCTGTTATATTTGATATCATCTGCTGCTAAAGATAATATATAATTTCTTTTTTTTAAATTACTTACTTTATTGTAATCTGTTATATCTGACAGATTAAAGACATTAGCCTCTTCCATTTTAAGAGCAGAATATACAGTTTTGCCATTCTTGCATGACCTGTTAGAAAAAAACACTAAAGCATTGTTGTAAAATGCAGACAAGAGAAATTATTAGGAAACAGACAATATCAATGCCAGACAAATGAGCAATAAAAAAATGTATTGAAATTCATGTGCTATAAATCTTGTCATTTGTTGCTCAACAGACACTGAAATCAATCAAGCTTTGAAAATATGTAATTTTACCTCTGGAAACTACTGTATATGGTGTATATGTTATCATTTATATGTCAACAATACTGTTTAAACTACAACATTACTTTTGTATTAATAGTTTTGAACTTCATTCTGGATTGATGATGAATTATGTGGGGGAACTGTGCATGCTTTACTTGCCAACTAAATTTACCACATAGGGTAAGTGTCAATTTCTTGTTTCAGAAGACTTTTTTTCTTCTTTCTATTGTTGATTGTGAATTTTTTTCAAAATTATCTCGGTTCTTGTGTTACATTAATGGAATATAATATCAGCAAGCAGGAATACTGTTCTTTACTACCATGAAATTGCAAAAAAACTTTTGCTTTCATTTAACAGACCATCATGGGTTACAAACAAGGTGATACATTTGAGGTCTTCACTGGTTTCACATAGTTTGTTGTGCAGAGATGTTTTAGTTGCTATATTTTCTGTTCTGAATGTTTTAAGATATTGAGAGTGCTACAGCCATGAGGTACAGAGTCAGGAGTCTGTTTGAGTACTCTACAAATGCATGTTGCAGTGTCACTGAGAAGTGTTTGGGCACTCCACAAATGGATATTGCAGTGTCACTGGAGCCTATTTTGTGTCTTTCCTATAGTTTCAGCTGGACAGGGGAATGGGGGGCGGGGGGGGGGGGGAGAAAGGCTGATTTCATACGTGACCTTGGGCTTTTCAAGGTTATGAGTATGGGTCTATGATTGCTGCTGCCTCCTAGTTATTGGAGAACATTTCGACTTGCAGTCTTCTCTCCGTTTCCAGTTGCGATGGCAAGATCTGGGCTGTTTGTGGTTTGCCACTTGACCTTGAGTAATATTAGTGCTCATCTTTGGGTTTATTGAGTATGTTTTATTATTATGGTTATTATTATTATTAAATTAGAGAAATCTCCAATCAACTACTAATATCTTCAGTAATCAAGAAAAGACGATGGTCATATGTTGGACATGTGATGAGGAGAGATAATAACCAAATAACAAAGCAAGCCCTCATGTGGGAAACAACAGGTAAGAGGAAAAGAGGACGACCCAGACAGACACTGAGAAGAATACGTGATCAGAGAGTCAAGAGCAACAGGAATCAGGCTGTCTCAATGAGATAGAGTTGCTTGCACAGAACAGAGACAAATGACGAGATTTGATAAAAGATCTTTGCAAGGATTGAAAACTGCTAGAATAAAAATTTAGATAAGAGAAAGAATATCTGGGTCTATGCCCTATGGGCCGGCTACAGCTTGAAAGGTCAATAGATAGATAGATAGATTATTATTATGAGATTTCATCTCCTGATATTTATCTATGATATTCTTAAAGTTAATATTTAGAGATTTATATAAAGAGCAGTTTATTGTTGTAATGAGAATGGTTTCAGCTTAGGCTGTCAATATTTTATATGAAAGATCAAAGTTAACTATAAATTTTAACTTCTTGCACTAAAATGTTTTATTTACAAAAAATGTGCGTTTTATTTACAAAAAATGTTTCTAAGTCTAAGAGAAGCTAGGACATCTTTATAATTCTAGCACAACTGATTAACAACTAAATATAACCAAGGGGTCTATGATATATAGATATTATAAACACTTACTCCATCATGTCTGATAACTTTAAGACCACATTTTTCCCAGAATATACTGTATTTCCAAGCCAAGATCCATTTCCACTACTGCCTCCAATCATTTTATAATCATCCACAAGCTAAAACAAATTTAACATACATTACTGTGAACTAATTTCTAAAGTGTAAAAACAAAAATAAATATATAGGGAGAAGAAGAGAGAGGCAAACAGATAGGAAAAAGAAAGTGAGAGAGAGTATGAAATCATATGATAATGCAACATTAAACATCATATTTTGATATCATATACATGGAAAACAAATTTATTGTTCATATTTCTCACTTTTAGAAGTGAAAAGTAACTGTATAATAAAATTGCATATGAGTCTCATAATTAAGAAATGTATCATAAATCAATGAACTATGTATAGTTAGTATTTCCCTCTACCATTTTTGTCCTCTTGTTTTTATGTAAATATCCTTATTTCCACACATATCAATTTCCATTCATTAAACCTTCTAAAATATTCTTCCTAAATCTACATCTTGGTATTTGTTTGATATTGTGACTGCGAATTTACCCTTATCCTATGAACCTTAGCTGACATTGTCGATTCTTGTACTTTATTTATTCTCTTCTTTGATTGACTTCTAACCTTAATAAATATTCAATTGCTTAGCATTTGTAAAGCACTAGGTCAGCGATTTTCAAAGTATGTATGCTTCATCTTGCAACCTTCCACAATGCACACACCCAACAGGAGCTAAGAGTAAAAACAAGGTATATTTGAATGGAAGATTCATTTGTGTTAGCCACAAATCCTCAATCAATAAAACATTACAACTCATCGAGTTGCGTGTCCTTTGTAAAACGATGTACTCATCATAGTCAGTATGAAAGAATCTCACTCTTCTCTCTATATATATCTATTTCTCTCTCTCGTTAACCAGTTCATCCACTTCTTTTTTTGTGAAGTTCTAGGTCTCTTTGATGTCCTAAAACCGTCTTCTTCTTCGTCTTCACCTGTCTCGCCTTCCTGGAATCTCGCAAAGAAACTTTAGTATTTAAAAAATATATAAGTTAAATACAAAGAATATATTAACGATCTGTAAGTCACATCCGAGCATGCATTTATCACAAACAATGTACATGTAGTTTCATTTTGATTCTTCATTATGACAAATGAGGAACACTTACAGATTTATTTTAAAAGAAAGATTGATTGCATCATTACAGGAAAACTATGATGTGTAATAATGAACGCACTTTCACTAAAATATTCTAATTAATGACACCTTGAACTGATACTTCACTTTTCAATCCTCTAACTAAAGTTGTTACTACATTTTGTACTAATTCTATAAGTTGGTCCTCCTGTTCCACATTACCCTATCTCCAACATGTGGTTCTACAGCAGTTTCCAGAACTTGTTTATTTTAATATGGCTACAATAATACTACAATTTAAAAAAAAGTAAAGAGCCCCGTTACGCCAAGTGGCGTATAGGGAATATGGTGTTAGTGACAATAATTTTTATAGACCTTCAGCACATGATTTTGGGGTAATGTGGTCAGTATTACGCCCGTGCTGCTTTACTTTCCCAGAAAAAAATCAGGTACCCATTTAAAGCTGGGTGAATCCGGAAGCCGTCGATCAGGATCGAACCCGACCTCTTGTCCTTAGTAGTCCAGTTCACTAACCACTGAGCTATCGCAACTCCCAATAATACTACAGTAATACTACAATAAAAAAATAAAAATTTTCAACTCAAATGTTAAGGCGGTCCTATTATCTGGCTGTGAAACACTGGAGAACAACAAAACCGACAATCATGAAGATACAGACTTTCATTAATGGATGCTTACGCAGAATAAAAGGATGGAAATGGCAGGACAAAATCACTAACATAGAATTATGGAAATGTACCAGTCAAACACCAGTGGATAAAGAGATACAGCGAAGACGATGGCGATGGATAGGACACACACTACGGAAGCCAACTGAGAGTATTACACAACTGGCCCTTTTTTGGAATCCCCAGGGGAAAAGACAAAGAGGAAGACCAAGGAATTCTTGGAGAAGACAGATAGAAGCAGAGATAAAGATGATGGGGATGACATGGAATGATCTTAAAAGAATGGCAAAAAACAGAACGATTTGGAAAGTGTTTGTTGAAGACCTATGCTCCACTGGGAGCTAAAAAGGTAGAAGAAGAAGAAATCTACATCTTCTTTATATTAAATGCACACAGGCTATACATAAATTACTATATTCGTAAATTCTACATTACTTAGGAGTTCATCTAAAATGTCCTTAATGAGAGGTGAATACATACTACAACTGAAAACAACAACTAATAGAAGTGAATAAGGAATTTAATTACAATTTTAAAATAAAGAGCATCACAAAAAAATACAGTAGAGACATACTTTGTCAAAGATGCTGAGATTCTGGGCTACTCCACAAACAAACTTTTCAGCTGGGGCACCAACACCAAACATAATGGTTGTAACCAGCATCACCAGCCATCCAAAGATAAATGTTATGACAACACCTCTGAAACATGAATTGTTTTTAATTAATGTATTACAGCACATCCATCATTAACAATGCCGCAATAGTACAAATACCATCCCAATAATTAAAATTCCATCTGAAAAATGGCAACAGTTATCACCATTCTAATAATACATTTTGATACAGCATACTGTCATCATCAACTCCATAACAATTAAAATCACTACAATTATTACTGGTATGTACCACAAGAATGATTATTGACATCACAACATTGATTACTCACATCACAGCTAATTATTTATTTTACCATTAAATTTAAAACTTAAAATTAGTGAGGGCATGTAACTTCTGATAGCATAATAAGGTTGTGAATAATGGACAAACTCACAAACAGCAAAGAAGATAACTGATTCATTTGAAACAAAATGCTACAGAAAAATCCTTAAGATATCTTTGATAATGAAAATGAGCAATGAAGACATAAGCAGACTTAAACTTTGAAAATAACTTGCTTATAAATACAATCTCACAAGGGAAATTAAAATACTATGACCACGTCAAGACACAGCGGGCTGGAAAGAACAATAATGGAAGGCATGGTTCCAGGACGACGTGATGGGGGCAGAACAAGATGAAGATGATTTCGAGACATAGAAGAGACCTTGAACATGACAATTGAAGAAGTGGGTGATCTGGCTAGAGAAAATATATTTTTTAGATGGGCTGTGGTGGATGCAACCTTCTGGAAAAGACATGCAATGTCATGTTGCTGATGACAACCATGACAATAATTTCTTATATCATAACAACCAGTGGTGACATAAAAACAATGATTATTAACACCCAAAAAATAAATTATAACATCACAATATTTTTTAATTATAATAATTTATCATGTAACAATCAGTAGTGACATCAGAACGGACAGGAATAACCTTCTTCATATATCAAAACACAGTTCTTAATTGTCAAAGTTGGAAGAAATTTGTGAAGATATCAATAGTGGCCCAGTGATTACCAAAGTAATGAGACTTCTTCTTCAGTGTTCAAGTCTGTGATATTGACTCTTTGTCCTGTTCCATGATGGAGTGATAAGAACAGCATCATGGCACATGATGAGCTGGTCACATTATCAGTACTCATATATGTGTGTGGTCCTGATTTTTTTTCCTTAAACCTGCACTGTGGTTGACACACCCCATATTCAGAAGGCTGGATCAATTACAAGATTAACGATGATGATAAATAGAGTGACATTGTAAGAATGACAATTGGCGCTATAATAATGATTTCTCAGATCATAATAATTATTAACATAGAACAATGATCTTTCTCTTATCAAAAAATTAGTTCAGACTATAACATTGGTTCCTGACAACACATCAGTAAATTATGTTTACACAATAAAAAAATGTTAATGACATCATAACAATGATCACTGATACTGGACAACATCATAACAATGATACCAAAAAAATTAATCATCATGATTGAGACAAAATTACAGTCACAAGTGCCAAATTTTACATCTCTCATTGACACAATTAAAATAACTGCATGCTCAGTTATGTGTATGTTAGTAAGAACTTTTTTAATTTAAACTTATCAAAAATATTTTCACACAAGAATCACCATTCCCGTATTGCTCCAATATCCTAATTTATAAAACTGTTTCTTTTAATTACATCTCTTTTTAGTTGAATTTGTAAACAGTAAAATTTATATTTACTTACGCAATAAGCATGTTTCCCCCAGCATTGGAAAATTTGCCTCTCTTTGTAGGATCATCGAGGAAGCTGCCACCAAAAAGACCAAACAATATTCCAGCTCCTAACAAAACCCCATTTATTATCGTGACACATGCCAGCCCCAGACCTCCATACCATCTGAATGATCATAAACATATATAGATGAATGTGTTAAAGTATAAATGATATAAGGGATCTATGCTTCAATAAAAATGAGAATAAGAGTTTTACTGTACTTCATGGACACAGTTGTTTGTCAGTGATACTTTAGTTGATTTGCTTATTTTATCCTTTCCAATGAGATAAAATTTACAGGCTTCTTCTGTTATCAATTCAAAGTGATTAGAAGAAGCTGAATCCCAAAATTTATAAACTTTTGTGGTTAAAACTTGAATATTGCATCCTCTGAAACTCTTAGATTTGCTATTTCTTAGATCTTTATGTTACAAGCATTAACTACTAAAATATCATTCGCACGTAAACATCATCAATTGAAGACACTTTTAAACAGCATAAATTTTAAGAATGAGTAGGTTCAAGACATCTGTATCCATAATTGCTGTCAATTTTGTTAGATTATAACTAAAATATCACTTTCAGATTAAAACAAACATATGTGTGGAACTAACATTACTTTATGGTTGTGAATCATGAAGAATATACGCCTTTTAGCATCTTGACAGGCAGTTGGTAGCTAGAAAACATGATTAGTCAGTAGTTTGGTAAAACATTGGTGTTGGATGCTGTTTTTCTGAACAACTTCTTTTGTGGCTGAGTCTGACAAATACTGGATAGATAGATGTGACCAGATTTTGAAAAAAGATGCATTTTTGGTGCCTGGTCTCATCTCCTTTCTCCTGTGCCTTTTATTTTAATGAATTTGGCATCCTAGAAAATGAAGAATAGGCAACAAGAATTAGATCACTTGCTGCAAAAAAGATGAAGTTTCTGAGAAGTTCCTTCTACATATTATTGAAAGCTAAGAAATCAAGTGAAGAAATACTACAATACAACATCAATTTAACAATTATACAAAGACAGGAAAAACTGTTGGACAAAAATATATTAATAATGAGAATCTGGAATACCAGATGACAGCAGAAAAGATCAATGGTTCAAGAGGTCACAACAAATAGGAGGAAGGAACTTGAGCTGAATAAAATAGTAATTTGGAAAACAGTCCAAGATAATTGTTTATGATGAATATGGATGAAATTTGTTTGTCATTATGAATTGGTAAACAAGGTATGCAATTTTTAGGGTAATGACATAAAGATGCATCAAAATCCATTCTTTCGATGTGGACGTCAAGTTTGCAACTATAGTGACCATATGCTTTGCACAGATTCTTTCCTGCTCTCCAAAGGGCAATTCAATATCAAGGAGGGGTTTACATGCATATCACAGAATATAATTTATGCCATAATATGTCAGCATTGCCAGATGACGTATATAGGTGAGTCTAGATGACGTTTAGGTGGAAGATTATGTGAGCATCTTCATGATATTGAGCAGAAGACTGGCAGCCCAGTGCTGTCCCATCTTAATTCCTTAGAACATAGCAGTAAACCTGACATGCAAGTTACTGGCATTGTCTCATGTCATTCCAGCAATCATAGCTGGTTCACCCTTGAAAATACTCTTATAGTCCAGTTGGGTTTGCTGTCACCACAAGGCATGAACATATCACTCTCATACACATAGAATACCTGCTACATATTTTTTACCCATATGCGTACCCACACCTATATATGTGTGTATATTTGTCTCCATGTGTACTTGCACATTTCAACACTTTTTGGTGCTTTTTCTCTCTCTCTCTCTCTCTATGCGATCAAGACTCAATCAGAGTAGGATCCCAGACTTTCTCATGAAGTCAGCTGTCTGTTTAAGCGAAACGATTGCCTCATATAGTTTCTCTTCCAGGGAGGTGGGCATGGACCACATTGCTCTTCTCAGGTCTGTGTACTGGGGGCAATCCTGTAGAACATGTTTTGTAGTCATATTGTATAGTGTACAGTGGCATAGGCTGGTTGTACTTATTTTGAATTTGGTGAACATGTGATTTCTCATTCTATTGTGGACAGTGCGTAGGCGAAGTATGATGACTTGATCCCTCCTTGATAGTTGGTGGTATCTGTCACTCTTGCTATGCTTTTGGGTGTTCTCATTTCCATTTTTCATGGAACTGACCTTTGAGGATGGATTTGGCTTCATCATAACTGAGCGGATGGTTCTCTTGTGGTAATCTCCCTCCCTCTTTAGCTAATTTGTCTGCGTGTTCATTCCCGTGTATATTACAGTGTGATGGTATCCACTGAACGACTACTCTCTGAAAGTTATTGCATAGTTGGTCCAGGGTTGTTCTTAAGTCATCTAGTTCATTGTTCTTGGGACTTTCTAGAGCTGATCGTACTGACAGTACATCAGTCAGAATCACCAATTTATTGTACATGTTATTTTTGTGTTGAGTAGCCAGTGTTGCAGCATTTTTGATGGCCTCAGTTTCTGCTTTAAAGTTGTTTGAGAATTTTCCAGTAGCTATTGACTTGGTGATCTCATCCTGATTATTCAGCGTCAAGAACACACCTCCCCCTCCATTTCTGGTGGCATTTGTAGCAGAGCCATCTGTGTATATGTGGGACCAAGAGACCTGTGGGTAGGTATCGTGTATGTGTTTTTCTGCTATGTGTTTTCTTTCTGTGTCTGATTGGGTGCCTTTTTTCATGATTCCTGTTATATTTTCCTTAAGTTCTGGTATTTTATGTTTTCCATGAGGAGACATATCAGATGGGTCCAAGGGTTTTGATATTGTTTGGGAAAGTACTGGGTCTCCAGTAGTTAGTTCATTGGCAATTGCAGCGAAGTTGCTCCTCTTTAGTCGTAAAATTCCGGAACCAATTGGTGCCTTTTGATGTGCTTTGTGGTAATATATACAGATGTATGTGTTTATGAAAGTATGGTTACATGCACATGCATTTGTGCACTTCTTTTCAGTGTGCACACCCATAGTTGCAAATATACACAAATATATATGTTCGCTTTGGTGCGGCAATATTATTTTCCATGTGGATTTACTTATTGGGAATCAACTCATATTAACGTTTCCAGCCATAGTAGAGTCTGGGTTCTTGTACCCACCTCCACATATTTTTAGAACCTTTCCCCTTTTACCGTATTTCACACTTGTGTCCTGCCCAGTCCACCTGCCATATTAATTTCAGTCCAGTCTGTGCCTAACCAAGCTTCGTGCCTGATCAAAGCTCAAGACCACAGGAAAGTGACTGACTTATTTTCCTTTTTTGAGAGTCTAGCATATTATCGCCATAGATTTCTGCATATATCCCTAAATATATTTTTGTTTTGTTATTTGTTATTCCGGCTGTTTGTTATTCATTTTTAGCCTAAACATTGTTTCACTTTTGTTTTGTTTCTCACCTACATAAAGCTGTTACCATACTACTTTTTTCCTTTTTTTTAAATTTTCATGTTGCAATCTTTACCTGTACTTATCATATGTGGTAGCTTTGTCTATATAATCCTTGGCATCATCTTTAAGGCTGTCAAAATTCAAGCCATCCAAAACCTAGTAAGATACAAATTTAAATAAAATGTATATACAATGAGACTATCAGAACAAGCATGCAAGTGTGATTGTATATGTTATATATAGAAAGATAAAAAGAAGATAGACTACAACATAAAATCATCATCAGGTATCATGCCATCATCAGGAAATCATGTCCTATAGCATATTTCTGTCATGAATGTTCCTTAATACTTCTACCGTTAATTTCTTTCATGCCAGGCAATTACACTGTCTAGTAGTTTTTTGTCATTATTTTCTCTATCTTCTCTAGTTGGAACTAACTATCTGGTAGAAAACAGTGAAGGTAATGATGAATAGTGTATAGATGAATAGTTTCCTTGTATTTTTCCCATTATTACAATATTTTCAATTTTTCTTCTTCTCACAAAACATTCAAAGACAGTGCCCAGCTTTTCTCTGATGCACTTCAAAGGTTCACTTGTATCATTCAGTATGTCTTCATTACTCCTTTACTATCCATAGTATCTTCAACATTCTTCTGTTGGGAAAACATTTCTATTGCCTCATATGACCGCCCTGTTTGTTCATCAATTCTTTATGATTAAATTCCATATGCCCAGACAGAAACTATGTAGAAATTCTTCTCGTACTACTATCAACAGTGATGTATTACAGAAGACACTTTTGTTTTCTGCTTCACCTATGTTGTTTTGACATTTACTTCAAATCTGCATCTCCAATCAGAAGTTAATGTTGTGCCAAAGTCATCATATTGTGCCAAAGTCATCATATTGTGCAAATGTAATCATATTGTGTCAAAGTCATCATATAATGTCAAAGTCTTCATATTGTGTCAAAGTCTTCATATTGTGCCAAAGTCTTCATATAATGTCAAAGTCTTCATATTGTGTCAAAGTCTTCATATAATGTCAAAGTCTTCATATTGTGCCAAAGTCATCATATAATGTCAAAGTCTTCATATTGTGTCAAAGTCTTCATATTGTGCCAAAGTCATCATATTGTGCCAAAGTCATCATATTGTGCCAAAGTCATCATATAATGTCAAAGTCTTCATATTGTGTCAAAGTCATCATATAATGTCAAAGTCTTCATATTGTGTCAAAGTCATCATTTAATGTCAAAGTCTTCATATTGTGCCAAAGTCATCACATTGTGCCAATGTCATCTTATTGTGCCAAAATCATCACATAATGTCAAAGTCACCATATTAGGTTAATAGTCATCATATTATATCAAAGTTATCATACTGTGTCAAAGTATTTAAAGTTCTTAAAACCTCTTTTTTTCTGTTTAAATTAAACTGTTTATTCTTTCTTTCTCAACATCTTCAATTCATTTTTGCATATTCTAAAACATACATTTTAAATAATATGAAGAAAATTGTTGCTCTACCTTATGCTTATAATTCTCTCTCTCTCTCTCTCTCTCTGCCTGTCTGTCAATAACTAACAATTTGTAGCATAGCTTTCATCTTCATTATTCAGTTTCGATGATGCTTTTCTTGATTACTGTTAAAACCTCACAAATATAAGATGTTTAATCTCTCACAAAAATATATTCAATTTAACCTATCCTTCTCATGCTATCTTAGAAACACTTACATCATTTTTCATAGATTTTAAATCAGTAATGATTTTTGAGACATCCTTTGTATATGAATTCACTTCTTTCTTCAGGTCTATAGAAAGATAAAACAAATTATGCGACAAATAATTATTTCAGATATGAAGCATCTAGTGCCATCAAAATTTGAATATGAAAAAAAAATTAACGGTAACAATATCAGCAGTTATAAATAACAAAAGTGAAAAGAGCAAGGAAACTTCAAAAGTGGTTTTCAACTTTAGATGCGGCCAAAATGAAGAACATGAGGCAATTTTTTTTTTAAACTCTTTCTCATACGTTGCAGGTCACATACTAAGGTTTACATGGGGCAATCAAAAAGAAGTCTAGAACCAATTTATCCTCTAGATGATATTTGCACAAGAGATAAAAAATAGAACAGTAGAAAATCACAATTTATATCTCCCCTTGATGCTGTAGGGCAAATGAGGAAGGAAAGAAGAAGCAGAATAATTAAAAAAAACTGATGAGATAAAGTGAATGAATTGAAAGTTCCTATTTATTTTTCTGTGATAGTTAATTACTGAGGTGAGAGTCAGAGAGGCATTAGCTACCCAGCTAAGGTTGATGGGTTCACTCAAAATAGGGACGTGTAGTGAAATACAATGCCGGTCCTGTGCAGAATCGAACACTTAATAGCAAAATCATTGGACTTGGAGAGTCTAACATTTTTGCCCTATGTGTTGTTTTCAGCTCGACGGGACAATAAATAGGTAGGGTTATATTTATAATAAGAGTTAGAATTAAGGTTATGGTTTAGGTTTCAGTTTGAGCTTGAGCTCAATTTCTGGCTTGTATTATGGTTAGGCTTTAGGTTTGTGCTAGGGCTAAGTTTAAGACTAGGGTTAGGTTTCAGGGTTGAGTTATAGTTAGGTTTGGGTTGAAATTATAGGAGAGTAGCTATGTAGGTAGGTAGGTAGGTAGGTAGGTAGGTAGGCAGGCAGGCAGGCAGGCAGGCAGGCAGGCTGGCTGGCTGGCTAGCAGGCAGGTAAGTAGGTAGGTACATAGATAGAAAATTATATTGATGAAAAAATAGACTGATGGATGGGCAGATAGATAATTATTCATAAACTGCAACAGTTCTAAATCAATTTTTCAATAAAATATTACAGAAGGAAACAATCTGTAAGAACTCGTGTGTGTATGTGCATGTATATGTATGTGGAAATTTGGGGGGGGGGGAGGTGAGGCCCTTGCATTTTTTTTATGAAAGACAACTTGGTGCATTGAATGACTTATGATAATATTTTTTGTCAAATGCTTGAAACATTAGCGTTCATAAAGGTAAAGAACATAGGCTAATCATTCTCAGATTAAACAGCAGATGAATGGTACACTTCTTATTCATGGGAAATGTTGCACACTATAGGGCTCACTTACAGGAAAGTCTGGAACTATGTAAACATTTGTTTTGCACCCATCTCAACCACCCAAACCCACACTTCCAGCCACCCATACACATACCCACATACACAAAGTAATAGTTTATGAAGAATGTTATAATGAAGATTGTTCCATGATGTAGAGTATCATCATCATCAGGTCGCATGTCCTTTGCAGAACATTACATTCATCACAGCCAGTCTGAAGAAATCTCTGTCTCTAACCAGATCTCCCACTTCTTCTGTTGTCATGTTCAAGGTCTTCTTGATGCCTTGAAACCATCTTCTTGGTCTGCCCCTGCTTTGTTGCCCAGAAACCATACCTTCCATTATTGTTCTTTCCAGCCTGTTGGGTCTTTCGATGTGGTCATAGTATTTTAAACTCCAGTGTAGAATGGTGTTCATAAACCAGTTCTTTTTAATGTTTAAATCTTTTAATATGTCTTCATTGCTCTTTTTCATTATTCCGGGTATCTTAATTAATCATTTTTTGATGTAGAGCATATTTCAGTATTGAAGAACTACATAAATTACACTTAAGGAAAATAATAGAAAAGTAGAAGATCAAAGATATAAAAGAAAGACATTGGGTCCATAACTGAAATATTTGTAGTTGCTACACACAGTTAACTCTGATGAATGAATGATCATGAATCTACAATCATGTTCAGTGTGCATGAACATCAGGTCAAACATGGGAATGCTAGAAAGGAGTGTTGCGCGGGGATAATACTGACAAATAACAGATCAATACAGAACTGTTGTTATCAGTCTCCACATACAGAAGAACATACTGGAGAGGAGATCTGAGCAATGATTGACATGTCTGATGTGCAATGAGCATTGACTAAACTAAATTAACTAAATCAGAGTTACCTACCATCTCTTTCCTTTTGAGTATCATTTTGAACTCTTTCTGGGATGTCATTTAAATTCTTCTTAGACTGAAATTTAAAAAAAAAGAGAATTGTTGATATGTTTAGCTAGAAAAATGTGAGAATTTATTTTTTCTAATGTGCATGCACCTGGGTTAGCGTGTGCAAAGGAAGATAAAAATACAGACTAGTATTAAATAATACGAGTGTGATGAAGTATGTCTTCACATTCTACGCACCTGAGCAGTCACTGAACCAACACCATGGCTAAGACTGCCATTCAAGATCTGTATTTTTGTGTCTTCATCAGGCAGCTGAAAAAATGTAGTGATTTCAAATCAAACATTTGTATAATAGAAAACACTGGTGAAAATAAAACATTTATATAATAGAAAACACCGATGAAAATCAAACTCACAAAGTTCTACAACACCATAACCAAAAGAAAATCAATATTAACTCTAACATCTCTATTGCTTAAAAATTCATTAACCATCTAGCATGCAAGATGTAGCTAAAGATATTTATTACACGTGCATGACTGAAGACAAAATTCTAAAATATTTTAAAAGACAACAAACCAAGAGAATAAACAAGACATTTAAACTGTAATGACAAAATTATGTACTGCAGGGTGGGGGGATCAATGCTAAACACAATTTAAACAAGACAAATGAGATCTTTAGGGCATGTTAAAAGGCACAGCAGCCTTCTAAAAGTAATCTTGGAAGGAAAAATATAAGGTAAAAGAGGGAGAGGCAGACCAAAACTAACATGGACAAGTAACATCAAAAGATGGACAAGCCAGCCTATGACAACCTGCCTTGTCAAAGCAAGAGACAGAGGAGAATGGCGCTCATTGGTAGTCAACCTTCAATGTGGAGACGGCACTCATTGATAATAAATTATGATATATATATATAAATATGAACAAAGTTGAATGCATTTGAAAATAAATGTCTAAGGAAAATACTTGGTATAGCATGGAACGAATTCAAAAACAAATGAGGAAATTAGAGAAATCGCAAATCAACCACCAATATCTTCAGTAATAAAGAAAAGACGATGGTCATATGTTGGACATGTGATGAGAAGAGATAATAACCGAATAGCAAAGCAAGCCCTCATGTGGGAAACAACAGGTAAGAGGAAGACCCAGAGAGACACTGAGAAGAATATTGATCAGAGAGGCAAAAGCAGCAGGAATCAGCTCCCTCAATAAGATAGAGCTGCTTGCACAGAACAGAGACAAATGGCGAGATGTGATACAATATCTTTAAAAAAATTGAAAACTGCTAGAATAAAAATTTAGAAAAGAGAAGGAATATCTTGGTCTACTCCCTAAGGGCCGGCTATGGCTCGAAAGGTCAATAGACAGACAGACAGATAGATATGATTAGTAAACTCACTTCTGATTAAAAGATTCTTGCTTATATTCATGTTTATGGACCACATAGCTTTGAGGTTCACCCAACTTCTAATAATTGGCTCCAGAAAACTTTCTCTCATAAAGTAGGATAGCCAAGTGTGATACTGATCACATGACCCATGAAATGAATGACTGTCATTCATCAAAAAAATATGGGCACTAACATCATATTCCTCAAACACCTTTAGATATGGAGGAAATACTGTATATTCTGATATATTGTTCCTTTTAGTCACTCTAGCTGCTTTTCTCAGATATCTCATAACCGCATAAAAGAACTTTTTGAACTTGTTGGTGTAGAAATAATGAGATACTTGATGAAAGTTTTTGGAATAACTAGAAAAGACTACCATAAGAATGAGGTCATAAGATATAGAACAGGAACACAACCATTTTTAAACTACATACAGAGACAATAAATAAAATTGTTTACCCACCTTGCGATTAAATTACAAGAATGCACATAAAAGAATATGTTGAGCGCAGTTACAGAGTAAGGTGGAAGAGCATTATAGCATATCCATGAAACTCTGTAACATCCACCAACAACAATGGCCAAGACTGCCAGGAAATCAAAAACTTTTGATCTCCCTTGATGCCCAAAATGGTATAAGAGAAAGTAAAGAAGTAGGTGTCAGATCTTATGATGTTAGTAGTGTTCTTATGTGACTTTCATATTAGCAAAAGGACCAAATTCCATTTTTACAAACAAGAATAACTTCGGAAGATCTTCAATATCCTCTGCTAATTTATGTTTGTGGTTAACAATGAATAGTTTCCATAGTTTATGACCATTTTCGTCTAGATTAAGGCTGTCTGTTTTGTCTATCCAGCTCTGTCTTGCTGATATCATGACCTCACGTCTGTATTTGGCAGAGGCTGCTTTGTAGGCAATGTTGCTCTCTGTTTCTGAGTGATGTTTTAGCTAGATTTCTGGCAGAGCCCAGTTCCTCTTCTAGTCTCTGTATTTCCTTGCTCCAGTATGGCTTGTAGTTTCTTCTTGCTCCTCTAGGAATGAATTCTTTAGCAGCTCTCAGGATTCCATTTGTTAACCGCTCTATCATATTATTGACCTTCTTTTCATGGGTATTGATAGGCACAGTATATGCATCAGTTAACCTGGCAAACTTTGCCCAATCTGCTCTCTTATAGTTCCAGCGGGGAAGAGGTATTTGCAACTCCTGTTTGTGAGCAAGAGCCACTGAAAGTTTGACTGGTCTATAGTCACTATCTCCAAGTTGGTTCAGCACTTTTCTGGTTATTTTGATGGATATATCTCTAGTTGCAAATGCTCAAATATTTATGTTTACATTTATTATATTTTTAAATATTGATTTATTTGTTTCTTTTAATTTTCATGAAATACACAAGTTTTACTTTATATCGCGAATAAAAAATGTCCTAAATACATTTTTAAAAAATAAGTACTATAGTGTGTATCATAAAGCACTGACAGTTATAATTTAATAATTAATTAAATAAAAAATGTTGTAGTTTAAGGGATTATGATTCATTTATTGCTTATTGTTTCGGCAAAATGTAAACATGCAGCACTTTAAAGTGGAGACAGCTTGTGAGCATGTCTTGTTACAATAGAACTTAATCTTATAAAATGCAAACTACAATTTGTAATGTGTTTTGATGCATGTAACTAAGAAAACGTGGGTGGTCTAGAGCTAAGATGTCGGCTTCTGGACAAGAAGGTACCAGGTTTGAATTAGGAATTTTTCACTTTGAATTTGTGGTTTCTCCTTGACTTAACCCTCCTTTGATTTCTGAAGGTGAGATTCGATGTATGAGTATAGTTCCCTTGGATAACGACAAAAAAACAAATGGTCCCATGTGCCTTCTGCTTTATGCTGAAGAACCTTTGGTAGATGAAAATTGAAATGAGTAGACCAAAAAAGAGTAGACATTGATAGGAAAACTCTTCGAGCTTATGGCTGTCTGTGTAAAACTAGGATAAAAGTGATATTCACACAAAATCCAACCCCTCGAAACTTTGCTGGAGATAGAGTTGGTATAGGCAAATAAACAACTAAGAAAATTAAATTGCTCTTAACAGTAATATTGTTAAAGATATAATAATGAAAGTGTTTATGATATGAAATTCATAAAATGAAAAAAGATCATGCATTTCATTTATCAATGGTATCAGACTAACTCATGAGAACAAAGATAGCATTGTGCATTTAGTCATTAAGTGAGTTAAAAGAAACCTGTGATGCATTGAAATTTGTCTTAATTGTTCTGTTTGTGGCTGCAAAATTCGTGTTATTCTTTGCCAAATCATCCATTTTTCTTTGTATGTACTCGGTATCGTTGTGAAATATTTTCGACTGCTGTATAGCTATCTGTCTGTTTTCTTGAAGGGTCTGTAAGTTCATTAATAATTTTCTTGCATCTGTAGAATACAAATATTAAATCACTGCATCAAATATAAGAATGCCTACAGTTAAAGTGGTTATAAAGCATAAATCCTTACAAACTGTTGTGAATTCTAAATAGTGATACAAAAGACAGGAAAATATTTGAAGTCACAGAAATTTAACATCACAGTAGATTTTTTTAGCTATCGTGGCTATAGTTAGCTGAGTGGCAGTGTTCCTTAGCGTTTGGCTTTTCGTGGCAAGGCGCTGTGCCACTGAGTACGGGTTCGATCCTGCCTCAGTCTATATATATTGTTCTTTGTTTTTTTTTCTGTTGTTGATTATTTGTCATTTTTTCCGGGTGCTGTAAACATACGACATACCTCTTCCTCTGAATTGATTCGCTAGATTTTTTTAGAATGGACTGCTAAAACTAGTAACAAGGACTTTCTGATGAAGGCCAAAGCAAAAAGAAAAAGTGTATCATTAACATCATGGTGATGCTGTTATATAAAACTTGGTCAGATAATTGAGAGAACTGAACATATTGTGACAAATTGGTAAATAATTGAGGGGATAAAGGATGGAGGGAAATAAAGAGATTAGGTGAAGCAAAATAGAAACGGAGAAAATATAAGCGATAACTTGAGAGAATCTATCTAGTTATTGTCTTTTCGAGTCAAAGAGAGAACCAAAGCAGACATTCTAGACTCTCCATGTCCGACTATTTTGTAGAATTGAACAACTACAGAGACAAAGTTGTGGTTAGACACGACCACTTATGTCAGCAGACAATGGTACTTGATGATGGTGATAGAATTCAGTTATGTATAATTTGCAATGCTTGATAATGGTGGTAATGATAGAATTCAATTATGTATAGTTTGCAATACTTGATGATAATGATAGAATTCAGTTATGTATCATGTTCTACAGGATTGCCCCCAGTACAGAGACCTGAGAAGGACAATGTGGTCCACACCCACCTCCCTTGAAGAGAAACTATATGGGGCAATCGAATCACTTAAACTGACAGCTGACTTCATAAGAGAGTCTGGAATCCTACTCTGATTGAGACTTGATCACATAGACAGACAGAGAGAGAGAGAGAGAGAGAGAGAGAGTTATGTATAATTTGCAATGCTTTTGGAATCTTTCAAGTGCCAAGTTAAAGAATATGGAGGTGAGCTTACTAGTGCTTTTCTATCTATCTATTGTCCTTTCGAGCCGAAGACGGCACATAGGGCAGAACCACAATCTCAAAAACAGAAACCTTGCGTGCCAAAGTGACACATATTGCAGAGATCACTGCTCTAAAATCTATGGCTCTGTTTCCATAAGAATACTTTTTACAATGACAGCTTGTCAAGCCATCGATCAACATCCTTAGTCGCCTCTTACAACATGCCTGGAAGGTCACAGTGTCACTATTCTTTACTTCCCTCATAATGAGGCCCCGGTAACACACAGGTAACTAGTGCTATTGCACATCATTTAATTATCTTGGTTTGGTATGATCCCCTAGGGGCGTATATCTACCGAGGAACAAACCTTGCTTAGTTGGGGGTTAAGACAAAGGAATGCAAATGAATGCATAAAAATGCGAAGCTGCAGTAAAGCTGAATGTGAGGGATTATATTTACTTACATATCTGTGTGTGTTGTTGTTTGTCTGTTCCTGCTGAAGGCCTATTGAGCCGAAACGTCGTTCAAATCTGTGCCGTCTACTAACCACGTAAAGCTTTTACCATACCTTTTTTTCTATTTTTTTTTTATTTTCCCTTGCTGAGTTGGACCAATCAACCAGTTCAATAAATAAATTCTTATTCCTTCATTTAATTAATACAAAGACCATATTGATGACGACAGCAGTCACAATAAGATTTCAAAATGTCTTGGAAGCTGTTTAGAAGTTGACTGGGCGCTGTCGTGTGTTACTTATATAGGTATTGAGCTAACATGGGACTCGGATCGCCTCTGCATGTATTTGTTTCTCAATCGTGTTTCTGTGGTTCAGATGTCTCAATCTGCTGTGTCCTGTGTGCCGATGGAAGATAGTGACTTGATAGTGCGTGAACAGTTGGCAACAAGCATGCGTTTTAATATGACCTTGGTGTTTTTCTTTTCTCGTTCTGGTTTGAAAATGAATTTTATAACCACTTAGGTAATTAAATTAACTTTTCCTAAATTCCAACCTTCTTTAGCTTTTTCATTGTATAAGTCTACTGTTGTCTTTTAAACAAACGAACGGGGTGATTAAAAAAAAAAAAAGAACAATAAAGTAAAAGACGTCACCCCATTACGCTTCCTGATTAATTACCGCGCACTTTTGATGAATATTTTAATTTTCTTCTCCAGACTACTCCAGAGACCTTCAATCTTTCGTGTTCGAAACTTCCACTATTACATCCATTAAAGGAAAAAGCAAGTAATTTTTGGGTAACCACAGGAGTGTAATTTTATTGCATCATTTGGTCAGTCTTTTTGGATAGTGTCAGATCTTTTTAGCCCATTATTGCGTTAACGCTTTAATTTGTTGCTAATAAATTTGAATTTGGTTTACTGCTTGCATCGTGTATGTACTCAGGGCGTCTGTGACATGTCAATGTGCTACTGCGTTTAAGTTATTACAGTATTTTAAAATAGTAACTAACAGCAAGCAGTAATAGTGTATGTTATATTATATTCTTTAATTTAGTACAAATTGCTTCTTCTCTCGTTTTCTGTTGCTTTCATGGCTGAACCATCACTATATACAGTGTCATCAGTTTAATGGCAGACTATTTTTTCTTACACTTTTAGTAGTTACTCGCTCTCTTTAAAATAGCATGTGTGCCTTGCTTTATTCTTTGTCAGAAATGTTTCATTAAGCAGATCCAAGTCACAACTATTGTTTTACTTCCACACACATAAATTACGTGAGTAACTATATAACTACTGCTATTGTTTACAAAAACAATATAAAAAACTAAATGGTTTAGGAAATAAATGATTGTTTGAAAGCTAAATTGTGATGATGCAAAGTGATACTACCTGATTCTAAGCCATCAACGCTGTTATATGTCTGGTCTAAATGAGTACTTGTGAGGATGTGATCACGTATTGGTGTGCCCAATAAATAACCAATGTCTGTAGATGCAAGGACAAAATATTTTAAATTAGTGATCAGTGTTAATAAATAATGAGATTAATTATAACTACACGATTTCTGACTTGAGAGTTAGAGTAGAAAAACCATCCAAGTCTCTACAAAAGCTTAAGGTTTTATATACAAATTCAGACAGGTATGACTCTACTTTAATTAATGTTATTTTTTAAACTTTATAAAGTTTCCATTTAAGTTGTTATTTCATAATAAAAAATTTAATTAATTTACAATTATAAGTGGGCTATTATATCGGTGACCTATAACTCATGAAATATAATTTCAGTTGTTATTAAGTTATTGAATTATTTGCGGATCCCGATCATTACACCCCGAACATGTCCATAGGTGCACGGATCCCCTCCTCAGCAAGGTAACGCGTATATAGAGGTAATTCGTAAAAACTCACAGAATAAATGAAAGTAGATTATATATATATATAGGATTGTAGCGTCTAAATAAGCAGAATATGGCGTAGTTTTTAAAATTTTGACATACAAATTTCGCTGATGTGAAGAGTTTCCACAACTTTTATTTCGATAGGTCGAATATATAACAATGGTAAGATAAGAAAACACCACAGGACAATAGGTAGTTGATGTGCTTTTTATGCTTCTAGCAGTACTCACTGTCCAAGTCTCGAAAAAGTACGTCCAACGTAAACAAAAAATTTCCTGAAATGAGTTGCTGGGCTTGCTAGAAACAGAAGAAAATAGACATTAAACATTACAATGATAAAGATTATTCTGATCTTGAGATTGAATCTTAACAAGTGTATATATGTATAGTTATTTGCGAGTCATCATCATTGCACTCCGAACATGTCCATAGGTGCTCAGATCCCCTCCTCAGCAATTCCTTCAGTGTCCAGCGACTGACGACTCCATTTCTATGTTGGTTGATAAGTCCTCTCACACGGCTACTAAGTTTCTCATTTCTGGCTGTGCCCATCTTAACTCCCATTTCCATCATCCGAAGAAGTGACGTGGATCTGTGTTTGTCGAAGTCCTGTGCTCTTCCCACATCTCGGAGGGCATTGATGATGTCCGCCTGATCCATTGGTTGCCCGTCCCCAACGACAGCGCAGCTAGCCAACCTGTCCGCTCTTTCATTTCCCCGTACTCCCGCATGTCCAGGGACATAGACAAAGGTGACCTTACTTATTTTGGATTTCTGCAACGACTCTACCCATTGCATGTGTACAGAGCCCGCCTCTACTTTTTTAATCATGCTCATCGAATCACTCAGCATACATGCGTGGGTGTAGTCTTGTGTCTCTAACCATTTCAATGCCTTGGTCACTGCCATCGCCTCCATTGTCATGCTACTCGTGGTCATGACGTATACACCACTGTCTTCCTTGACTATTCTGCCTGCCGCGCGTGCTGTAAATGCCCATGCACTTCTTTGGTGTCGTCTTACAGATCCGTCTGTATAGATGATGACTGCATCTTTCTCATCGGTGTTATCGCAGATGAGACCGTTGGCCTCAGCATTAACTCTTTCAGTACGGAGGCTTTTTTTATCAACGCGACGAAAGAGATTTCAGAGATAAAATTGTTCATGGTTTTAAGAATCAATCTACATATTTATATAAAACATAACAGTTATATATGATTTTTTTAGAAAATTGAACAAGGTATTAGATTTCACCGTAACCATGACGATACAAGACATGTAAAATAATATGGTTTGATAACGGTGTACACTAATCAAATTGAGAGTGACGCACTGTGCGGCGAAACGTACGGAAAGAGTTAACCACGAACGGGGTCTTTTCCCTACTTTTCCTGTCCAGTGTGACAATACACGAGAAAGTCCCCTTGAATGACGTAAGCACCGGTATCCTAATATTTATGTATTCATATATACATATATATATATATATGTATGGCCCTTTTCGCCTTGTCAGGCGGTTTGGTGGAGGCAATTGTTTCTTTTGAGGTTTTGTTTTTGTCGAACAGGTTCTCTCATGGCTGATTCTACTAATGTTTGACAAACACATACGGCCACAGTGTCAGGCCCACTGATTCACAGGGTTTTCCATCTTTTTTCATCAGTCTTTTCTCTTCCATGTTTTGCCTTAGTACAGTCTCAAATGATGTTATGCCATTTATTATACAAGAACTCCATGATGTTGATCTCTTGCCAGATGTTCCCAGTCATTTTCACAGAAAAAGTCTTTCAGAGATGATTTACAAATATCTCTATATCGTTGATGGTAGCTTCATAATCTGCCGATTTGTCTCTCTCCGTGTATGAGTTCACCATATAGTACTTGCTTAGGAATATAGTTTTTTTCCCCAATCGCTGGACGTGACCCAGCCATCTATTCCTTCGGATTCGAAGCATTGACATGATTATTACTGTCTTAGCACGTTGTAGGACTGTAAAGTTGGCTATTTTGTCCTGCCATTTGATGAGCATTATTCTGCGGTGACATCACATGTCGAAAACATTTAGTCTTTGTTCATGATTTGAATAAGTTGTAGTCATGGCGACTACGTGTTGTCGTTTTTTATGATTCGGCTCTTGCTGAGATATTTAAATGATTTACGCGACAGTCTAGTTGTGAAATTATGTGTTGCTATTCCCCGTTTGGTGTAATGTTTTACTTCTGACTGGAGGATGGACTGTGAACTTTATTGATATTTAAGTGGAATATGATTTATTCTTCCTTTGTGTCGTGTGTTCGCGGTTCGATAGGCAAGCACATGGTTCGACAACAATGTCGGCGGTAGTCGGGTGTGTTCAACCCGTATGTGTAAAGTCTGCGACGGTGGATGGGGCGGAAGAATTTGAAATAATCAACGGCCCAGAAAGCGAAAACAGCAAAGTGTGTGGTACACATGAGGCATATTCAGAACACGAAAGGCGAATATGGCAGACCACCGTGAAAGAGATTGGAGTCTCATCACGTAACAATCCAAAGAAAGCCATGGAGAGAAATTCTAACTACTGTTTTAGGAACGAAACGATACAGTTTTAAAACAACTGAAAATAAAAAGAGAACTACTAAATACAATTAAGACAAGAAAAATGAAATTTGTGGGGCATGTTAAAAGACACAACAGCCTACTAAAGGTAATATTGGAAGGAAAAATACAAGGTAAAAGAGGCACAGGCAGACCAAGACTAACATGGACGAGTAACATCAAAAGATGGTCACGTCAATCTATGACAGCCTGCACCATCAAAGCAAGAAACAGAGTAGAATGGCGATCCATGGTAGCCAACCTTCGTTGCGGAGAAGGCACATGATGATGATGAATCAGTTGTCCAGGTTTCAGATCCATGTAACAGTGTGCTAAGCACACAGGTCTATATATATATATATTATATATATATATATATATATATATATATATATATATATATACACAAATTTCAACAAACAGAAGAGACATACTTTCTACATTTCTCTTCTTTTCCATGGTCAAAGACTTACAGTCAGTGGACGATGTGGCATCCTGTAGGGCAACATCAACATTATTTCATTCTACAAGTTTCAAGGCCATTCCTCGCAGGGTACTTCATGTCTGACTCACACTGTTCATTTGTGTTCTCTCCCAGGTCACCCTTGTTATGCCTCTCTCTTGTCTCCTATCATGAGTCCAGTTTTTTTGTGCTTGTTTCTGATCATGGACAATCCTGCTCCAGCATTTGCCTATTATTACTTATCCCCGGGAGCCTCGGTAGCCTAGTTGGGAAAACCACCCGACTCGACTACCGACGTTCGGACAACCCGTGTTCGATTTCCGCTGGGAACAGTGTGAATTGTACTCGTGGTTGGAAAAAAAAATACCCCAACGGTCGACCCAGCCGTTGGCAGAAATGGGTACCAGGGTATTACCCTGGGAAGGTGAGGAATGTCGCTTCGCATCTGAGTTTCGATGCTTGAGGCGACACTATACATAAATCTCCGAACATTTCTGGATAGGCGGCCGAGCACATATGGGTGTAAACTCGCGTGCTAAGACGCCGGTTCAAGTCTCGTACTTTACCTTTACCTTACTTATCCCCGTGTGCATTCATTATTTGTGCTTCTTGCAGGCTGTATGAAATAATGGCAGTACTGATGTTTCTTTTTCTGTTTTCTAGTACTCAATGCATATGGAATCAAAGAAACATACTAGCAACATGAAGATGTTGAGGACATAGTTATGACAAGTTATGGTTATGGAAGGCCCCGGTATCACTGCAAACGAATTACAATTTATAATGACTCAATTACTCAACCGCCCGTGCCAGTGGAATCATCTGAATTACTATCTCATCTCTCAAACAAAGAAAGGTAGTTGATGTACTCTATATGCTTCTAGCCGTACTCACTCCCAAACTCACTCATCTCCCAAACAATAGTAGACTATATCTAGCAGACTGACATAACTATGACAAGTTATGATTTTAAAATGGACATACAAGTATATGTAGTGTACAGGAAAGATCGTTTACTGGCTTGCTTGCCGACCCTGGTTATAAATTAAAATGTGTGTTCGCCCTGTGCTGGGTAGTGGAACACTCTTCTAAATTGTCCGGTCTCAATACAGAAAAAAAAAGGTGAGACTGTCCTGGAAATAGAAATGAAAGTGGAAACATGTAGTAGTAGTTTTACATACGAAATCAGATGCTTTACTATATTTCCTTCTTATTCTCAAAGTCATTGGAACAACATTGATGGCAACAACCATTTTCCAATTTCTGCCTGAGCTGACAAAATCAAGACTGACTATATTTAATGTTTCTAGATTTAACTTAACCATGAAATATCATCTATTTTATGTTTCCTTATTTGTTAATACATCTGTATCACTTTGCATTTGGGGAGGGGGAGGATAGATACATCGTCATACTCTCTGTTAAATGTTAAAGATTCCTCATTAGTGTGTCCTATTAATATGAGAAAAGATATAACGAAGTCTCCCTAAGACCATCTATTACAGAGTCATGCTTGATACAAGTAATATATATATATATATATATGGACTGAAAGGATGGACAAAGCCATTGTATAACCACCACATTACAAGAGCGCTTCCATCTTCAGTTGTTGTAGTTAGTCGAAGGCCACGGTATCACTGCAAACGAATTAAAATCCATAATTGTTCAACCGCCCGTGCTGTCAAATCATCCGAATTACCATCTCATCTCATTGAAGGATCCAAACAAAGAAAGGCAGCTACAGTCCCCATCATAGCATGTGCCACAGCACACGCTAAAAGACATGAGGTGTAGCCGCACCAAAAGTGAACTCAGCTGAACTGTCTTTCGTCATACGATATCATTATTCATCGTAAGCAATCGAAAGATCGAAACACGATCTGGATGAAAAACACAGCTACTGTGTGCACAGAGCACTAAACTCAGTAGCTCCAGCACCACGCTTGACTTGGAATATGAGGAAACTACAACAAGGAACACTTTTCAAACAAAGCCTCAACGGTTCTTGTCGTCTATCTGCCATATTGACCAAAAGAATAGTTCAGTTGTTGAAAGGGACTGAATACCTGTGGTTTTTCTGTGTGACGTAATGGTTAATTGACAGTCTACTAGATAAAGTGACAATTTACCGAATTTCACAAGTTTATTTTTGTCTTCACATCTTTCACTCACAGAAAAAAACAGCACATCAAGACTCTTACATAAACAGTGAAGTTGAAAAATTCTTGCAGGTCATCTAATTTATCAACATCATTATTTTGAAAATCTGTTATAGATGTGGACAAATTGCTGCTAGTGACAAACATCAAACTGGAACCGATTCTGGCGATAAATAAAACATTATTATCTTGACCTTACGTACAACTTTAGTCTCAATCAATTTGGAAAACTAGACGAAATAAAAAGAACAAGATTAGCCTGTTATTTTAAAAATGAATCTGTTTCACTTTATAGTAAGAGTCAAGGAGGTAATAATTGTGCTTAAAAAGGAAACAAAGGAAATGAACATAGCAATAAGAGCAATGATACAAATATAAATATTGCAGCAACATCTACATATTTCTAAATTTAAATGGCAATAAAACATATTTTAAATACATGTTTGTATTATATTTTTTTTCTAATTACCAATTACATTCATGACAATAGAGTCCCCTTGCCATATAACGCATTAACTTGTTTTATCCAGTTAGTCTAAATTTGTTTACTTATAAAAATCCTCCCTACACTCAAAAGTCGTATCAATAGAATAGTTAGACCGGATGGCAGGATCGATAACTCGTGCTCAACCAGCAGAACACGTCATGAAATCCCCGTAGGGCCAAACTGTTCTTCTGTTGGGGATTTAATCAAACTCAGACCTGAACACCTCGTGGCTTCTTCTCAGGACAAGTGGCTAATATTCTTAGATTCTATATGCCACCCCCACCTCCCCACGCTGGACCGTGGTAACGGTATAATGCCGTAAAGATTGTTTTTGTTTGTTTTAAATAGTTCAAACGTATCAATAATGAACGAAGAGTATGGTAGGTCACACAAGCACTGAAGCAAAACTCGTTGGTCATCGAATCCTGGCGCTGAGAATTAAGTGAGGTTATGTTGCTTTGATCCCTGCATCCGGGCACAGCGATGGGACTATATGTGCTCCATTCTTCTCCCGGAAATACTGACAACCTCCTAGTTGTACAACTCTGACCCACGTGCACGAACTCCATTGCTCGGTTTGATGTCCATCAATTGTACGGGTGGTTTACTGGTCAGATTTCATGAAACCAAACTTAAGAGTAGCATCATCTACTGAGATATACTGTTGTAGTGTGTGAGATATGACGAAACAGAATAGACCGTTAGAGCTGTCTCAAGTCTGTCATGGGAGTTAACTATGAGACAAAAGATTAGTTCAGTTGACAAGTTATCTTCATTGCACAAAAAGCATCTCTATAGCGCTCAGATTCACTCCACAGCGCTCAGATCCACTGCACAGTGCTCATATCTACTACACAGCGCTCAGATCCACTCCACAGTGCTCATATCTACTACACAGCGCTCAGATCCACTCCACATTGCTCATATCTACTACACAGCGCTCAGATCCACTCCACAGTGCTCATATCTACTACACAGCGCTCAGATCCACTCCACAGTGCTCATATCTACTACACAGCGCTCAGATCCACTCCACAGTGCTCATATCTACTACACAGCGCTCAGATCCACTTCACAGTGCTCATATCTACTACACAGTGCTCAGATCCACTTCACAGTGCTCAGATCCACTCCACAGCGCTGAGATCCACTCCACAACTCGTTCCCGTGTATGAAGCCAGACACTGGTGAAAGCACTGAAGATGGCTTCGGCTAAGACGCACGAGCTCCGTAGCACCGCGAAGACCTTAACCCCAAACTCCTTAACGCCTCTTACGACATGCTTAGCAGGCGACAGTGCTTTCTCTCTTTTCCCTCAGCCGTGGTTAGAGTCCCAGGTTTCCACAACGGCAAGCAACATTATCATGATTAACAATCGACCTGAAGTTAGAAGTTCTTTTACTGCTTTTTTTAAGAGGAACATTTTATGCACGTACAAATCTATACAGTAATTTGAGTGTCCTTTATGAGATGCAAACGCAATTAATGACAAATTATTGCGTGTTCTAGCGTGTAGAATATTTTCATTGATGTTTTCGTTGATATGTGTTGTCCTCATGTAAAAAGAAATGTTCAACATTCCGGTTCTGAATCAATCGCTGTATAATCAATATTAATTAATGATTTGTAGATTAAGGGATAATAGGTGTACGGGTAATTAAGTTAAGACAATCGGGACGGTGGGGGGAGAGATTGATGTGGTGTAAGAAAATATGATAACATTAGACATTATTATTTGAGTATGACGTGGCCAGTGCTCTTATTTACTGTCATCATTTACTCTAATAAGCAGCAATGGTATTTTAAAAGAGCACAGCCAGGAAATACCAAAAAAACCCACAAATAAAAGTAGAGACCGCAATAAGAAATGTAAGAATAAAGGAAGAATGACACTCATTTCAAGTGACCCAAGTCCCTGGATTTTTAGTGCTACGAGTCATGTACACATTTTTACAGCCGAATAGACTGAAGCGATGTAGTTTAGACAGAAAAGAAAACCATTGATTAGCGTTTCGAATTCCGATGAAAATAAAAGGCATCGATATCGGATTCTTGCTAGTTTGCTATGCTTCGGTGAAGAAGTTTGTCTTTTTTCTTTGGACGGGCAACATGCAGTGACGTGTCAGGGTTGAATGAAGACGGGAGAATGTGTTTATAGAACTTAAATGGGGAGATGTGTTTATAGAACTTAAGTGGGTAGAAGTATTTATAGAACTTAAGTGGGGAGATGTGTTTATAGAACTTAAGTGGGGAGGATGTGTTTATAGAACTTAAGTGGGGAGGAAGTGTTTATAGAACTTAAGTGGGGAGGATGTGTTTATGGAACTTAAGTGGGGAGGATGTGTTTATAAAACTTAAGTGGGGAGGATGTGTTTATGGAACTTAAGTGGGGAGGATGTATTTATAGAACTTAAGTGGGGAGGATGTGTTTATAGAACTTAAGTGGGGAGGATGTGTTTATAGAACTTAAGTGGGGAGGATGTGTTTATGGAACTTAAGTGGGGAGGATGTGTTTATAGAACTTAAGCATAGCAAACTCTCAAAGTTCTAAACTGGTAAATATGCTGGCATTTACAGCGTATGTAGTCACTCAAAGACTTTTGTCTGCCGAGTTTGAAGAGAAATGTCAGTCTTGTGTGCATCATAAAAGATGTGTTGAGGCATATTATCATAGCCAGCATCCAGCAACATTATGATTGTGAGGTGTCTGTGACAATGGTTGCCCCAAGATGAAAGTTGTTTCCAAGATCAGTGGTACTTTGTGCGATGTTTTTCATATCAACCATAGAAAAATGCAAATGAAAAGGTACTGATGAAATCGGCACATCTACAGCTAATAAGAGATAATTGGCAACATTTCTACATTGATCGTCCAGCAGTTTTTATTTATTTTTTTATGGTTATTTCTTTATTTAATCTGAGACATTGATATTATTACGGATGTGTTATTTTGATTTACTGGGTGTGTATATTTACGGTAACAACATTACTAAATGTTCTCATTTTTCTATCAACAGTGCCTGGCAGGTAAGTGTTCTATATACTGTGTTTTGTTTTTACGTTTATGTTGATAAACATTTTACAAAATTCATCTCGCGCACTACAACTGTGAACAGCTGGTTGAATTGCATGACCACTTGAATTACGTCACCGATCACGACTGTGCCCCTAGCGGGCAGGCTTTGTGTTGCAGTCGGCGTTGGAAATAACGAACAGTAATGACTCCATCGGTGTATTTGTTGTACGTGCGTCTCAAACTCCTATTAGCGCATGCGCACCATTTTATTTCTTTTAATTAAATTTACAAAGACCGGATCAGCTGCAGGCTTGTCTTCAAATATGAGTGTAGTCAAGTCTCCTGTGCCTCTACTCTATCTATGGTCAATGTCTTCACAGTCGATGCTGTAAAAGCCAGTACATTCATTCTTTCATTCTTAGAACTGCGAGTAGTATAAGTTTACGAAACAAAAAGAAAGGTAAAATGAATAAATGAAATAAAGAAACGTGATCCGACTTGAGAACTACTGCTAAAGTATATTATTACATAATATGTTTTTTAGACAAAGCAGATTAATCTATCATTAACACAACATGATTACTCACATTGCCAGTAATGTGAAGGCTGACAGAATACCCATGGATGTAAATCTGCCACATTTATCGCCTTGGCCGGCCTCTGCCATGCTATTGATGACTCGTTTTCCACCACAGCGACCACAGCAGCGGCAGCAACAGAAGCACATGCCGACGATTGGAAAGACCAGAATAAAAACCAATCCAACAGCCAGGGCGATGATGTACCCCAGGTAATCAACAGCCATCTATTGCAAGCACAAAAACGGTAGATCGATAAGGCTTATTTTGTAGCGTCCGAACATTTCAGAATAATGAATAAAATAACAGCAACAAACTGGTTCATTTCATCGACAAATCGGCTTGTAGAATCTCTCTGATTGAAATGAATACTGGGCGATTTTTTACCTGAGGAATATCTGCTGACCATATCACTCACAAATATGCTGAGGTCACTCAAAAATATGCTGAGGTCACTCAAAAATGTGCGAACAATAAATGTAAGAGCATCTACACCATACTCTCTAGACGCAACGTTCGAGACGTGACAGTGCTCTTTCTGTGCTCTTCTAATAAAGTAATACCTAATATGCATACCAAGCAAAAAGTAACGCACCGTAACCTGGATGAATGAGAGGGAAAAAGGTGTATATTAGTGTGTGTTTTTTTTAACTTCTACTACACTAGTTAGCCTTATTCATCTTCATCAATCGCCATTGAGAACAAAGAATGTTAAATTGGCGTAGATTGTTTTGTGTCCTGATTTACAACGAACTAGCACAATGTTCGATCCCTGGTCGACCATGGCAGCTAAATTAGTTTATGTTCTTGCTCATTGAAGGGGATGTAAGATGTTTGTTCATTCTTTTGAAGAAAGTTCTCAGGCACTAATGAAGGGGTCAAACAACTGCTATAATTTACACAGCTCCCGTCGGGGAGGGGGGGGGGGGAAATTACTCCAAAGAAGGCCCCATCAACAGTTCAATGAAAGAGCCCGAGAATGATCGATCAATGTTCATCTGGGTGTATCATATGATACATAACATACAAGATATATCTTTCACTTGTCCAAAATGTGATCATGGAAACTCCTCAAGCGTGACGTCTCACCCAAAAAGTGCTAACTATGAGGGCCTTTATGCGTGTCCTGTAAAAGATACATTAAACAGCACTCTCCCAAGAAGTGTGGCTTGTCTTCCATTACGAATAACGTCTTAACTAGAACTATAGCTTTTCAATTCTTGTTAATACTAAAGGATAACTGATGTACCCGCCTAACGGAGCTCACGTTATTCTAGAGAACTACCGCCAGTCATTGACAGAAATAAGTCATCTTGACTTGCATTTTTTCTTCAGAGTTTAGGTTATAACTCTACTTTACCTGAAATAATTCCAGGTACGCCGTCTCTTGAATCGCTCAGTCAGCTGCTGCACATGTATGTTAATGCTGTATCAGTTCACTTTACATTGAAGTCAGCTCTTGTGTAAATAGATGGCTAGTTAAGATCACGACTCAACCTCTTTTCTTTATTGACAGACAACAGATCAAACATTACACGATCTATGATACTGACCAGGCGCCGTTACAGTAGGGTGACCATTTTTTTCCCATGGTTTCCGGGGACATTTGTCATATTTTTTACATTTCAGAGGATTTTTTTGCTTATTTCTGAGACTGTCCCACAAAATCGGGGACGAACGATATATATATATATATGTATGTGTGTGCGTGTGTGTGTGTGTGCGTGCGTGCGTGCGTGCGCGTGTGTGTGTGTGTGTGCATACATATATATATTTATTTATATATATTTTTATAATATGTGTGGGTGGGTGTGTGACTGTGTGTGCGCAAGAAATTTTGTAGATGCAAAAAAAAAGATAACTTTAAATTTCATAATAACTGTTCATTTGCTGTTTAATTTTATTTTTTTTAATATTCACGGTACTTATGCGATACACGCACTTAATGACATTACAATAGCTAGTTGTGTTTCTCAATAAAAAAAAATATATAAAATAAAAAAAAATTAAACAACATATAGATATCAATTGCAGTATTAAAGTAATGTTTACAGTACCTTATTTATACTGAAGAGGTTGTTGCCTCGGCGTGGTACTTGTTTTTTGAGTGTATCTTTCTCAAGATCTCATGATTTGAAGCAAGTTTTTCACGAAGCTTTCACATGATAAATTAATGTTAGTTTTTACTGTTGGCGACTTTGGCGAGATACTTTGGCGGGAGATGTCCGGAAAGGCAGGGGTGGGGGGGAGAGAGAGTGTCTGCTTTTGTTAAAAATTAAACCCATCCCAATAGAAGTGAGTGGTGGGAATAGAAGTGACGTAGCACCGCGCTTCAAGAGTTCAAAGAGCTATCTCCGACACAACGCGTCCAAGTCTTCTCTTTTATCTTCTTGCTAATGCCGCTCAGTCTGGGATAAAGAAACACAACTCAGTAACGTCCTGAGTCCTAGTGATTACTTTAAAAGAGGGCCGATTCCGTGTATGAACATTTATTTATTCACTGAAATCGGGGACAAATTTCTTTCGGGGACAACTTCTACATTCCGGGGACTGTCCCCGGAAATCGGGGACGAATGGTCACCCTACGTTACAATCATTATTCACAATTATAACTAACGGCTGATGCCAGTCGTGTTCTGTTAAATTATAATATGATTGTCTAATCCCTTCACAATCCTGTGTGGGCAAAATAAGATTTTCTCCTAATCATAATGACTCACTTTCAACACACTTGGGATATATAACTTAGGCCGTCCTCTAATATTTAATTCCAAACTACTCTAGATGGTAACATCTTAACTGGGAAACCAGCTCGCTTAGTTTACATCAATCCTTAGTGACTTCTGCCGATCTTCTAACTTATCGGTCCGTCTAGTTTTCTTTCTTTCTCGATAATTTCTTTTTCATTTTCCATTTAATTCTTTGGTCTCTGTTTCATACCGGAGTCTTGCAAATTCTCGTGTTATATGCCTTAACTCACCTTGAACCCTTGGTTCTCTTTAAATAATGTGGACCATCCCTCTCTCTCTCTCTAGTTACTATTATCAATGTTATGTTGCCCCTTGCCCCTCGATGCTAAAAGTCAAATGAAGAATGAAAGAAGAAGAAGAATGATATGTTTATTTCCCTACACCATTACTGTGGAAGAATTGTCTTGCTCATTTCTGCCTCACCGAACCTGAAACTTATGTCTTCTGATGCAAAGGTTGTTGAGTTCCTCATTTGTGTTGATGTTGTATAGAGTGGCTATGGTAGGATGTTTAGGCAGGAGCTGACATCGCATATCTGATAGACTGGGATAGTGTGATGCGCGTTCAACAGTCTCCAAAGTGACAACACGGAAACAACTCCAGTGTCAAAGATGATACTTGTCCTCAAAACATCAAGTGATAACTCAAAGATGCAGTCTTGATTACGTTGGAAAGTTTCTTAACACAGCTCCCTAGTTACACTTCACAAACTCATCTGATTAATTATCTTGCTTATCTAAAAGTCTCTAACTACACAGAAATACTTGTTATGGCTGTCTATGAATTTATTAAACTCTAAATCGAAAAGGTTTCTTTCATGTTCGGAGAAACAGCTAGTGGCTTGACAATCCCCAGGTTCCATAACAAAATTAGCGCAACTCCTTTGGCTATCTCAAAATAATGTGTGTAACAAATAAATGTATGTGCACTTTTTAAATCTAGAAATAGTATGCCATGCACAAAATATACAAATATATTATCTCGGAAACAATCTCATCTTTATCTTCAGCGTTCCCTTTAAGTGAACTTGGTACGTTGTTCACAGCTGTTAGTTTAAATATAAAAATGACATTTTAGTTCTAATCTTGGAAATGTTATTTTTCAGCATTTATGGATGATGTCTTGAGACTAAGCACATTCCACTCAATCTTAACATCTATATTTCAGTAACTGGTTTCACTTTGTGACGCCACACACAAAACTTGTACGTTATGCTACTAATGCCAGACCTGGACTCTAGACTCAAGAACAATAAGAAACATAACCACTACTGAGATTAAATGTGTTAGACGGTCGGTAGGAAACTGCTTGAGATAAGATCAAAACTAAAGAATTGAGAAGAAACGTTATAAATAATTCGCTCCATAGTGTACATAAAGAAACACAAATAAAATGGTTTGGTCACGTGATAAGACAGACCGACCAAAACACAACACACCAAGTTTTTATTAAACTTTATGAGAACAGCAGACTCAAGGATAAACCTCGAACAAGATTGATTCATCGAATGTTAAAACACTAGAAACAGTAGCAGAGGCCAACAGAGGAGCAAACGACAGCAAATTATATCTCCCCTCGACTCTGACAGGCAAATGAGGAAGGAAAGAAGAAGAAGACAAATAAAACATGGAATTTTTATTTAAAGTAAATGTTTTTTTAATTAATATTTTAAAAATATATATTGACACTCACAAAAAAAAAGATAAAACAATGGCTAATCTGATAGTTTTGGGGCCAGCAATATTTAATTTTTAGTCACAAACGTTTTTTAAATTGTAAGATACAACTACTTCCAATGACTTTCAACATTTAATAGAAGATGCACGTATACTTCACCTTCAAGGAAAGATGCAAGTGAGAAAATCAACTAAAGTATCAATACTAAACAACTGTGTGTGTGTGTGTTTTGCAAGTTTACGAAAAAGCCGCAATATCCGCGCCTTTTGGCCAAACACATCCGTTTTTGCCATAGCGAATTTTTAAACGCATACTAATTTTTTTTCCCCCAGGCAGGGGTGAACTTGACCTACTCTTTTCGATTTTTAACTGTCAATGGTTCTTAACGTGCGCAGCGTGCACACGTGACCGCTATTTTTCGCAGTGATCCGAGAGAGCTAGACTCACTACTCAGAGACAAGGAGAGGGAGAATCCATGGAGAAACAAGACTCGAAAAGAACCATGTTCTATGTCTATGTTAGGATTCGAAGTCGGGACCTCCTTGTCCAGAATCGAACATCTTACCTCTAGACCACCCAAACACCCTCCCCCTTTCCTAGTGTATGTGTCACTCAAGAGCGTTATGAGTAAAAATATAATGTGAACCAACAAGTTCACAATTAAAAATTCGTCTTAACCACAGTCTGATGTAGAGAAGAAAGTATCAATAGTCATCATCATCATCATGTACCATACCGGTTGGCGTAAGCGATCATGTCCTTCCACAATCTTCTATCTACTGTGCATCGTATCAGTTTTGTTGTTGACTGTTTCCCATGCCATGACACCAATCTATCCAGTATTTTCTCTCTTTGTCGTCCGCGATCTCTCTTTCCTTTTATTTTGCCAGTTATAACCAAGTATTCCAACTTTCCTCTTCTCATGATGTGCCCGAAAAAGGTTGATTGTTTCTTTCTGATGTTTTTAGGAGCTGTCTTTTTGTTGGCCTCTTTGAGAACTTCCTCATTGGTCTTTTTAGCTGTCCAGGGAACTTTCAACATTCTTCTGAGAAATTCCATCTCTGTGGCCTCTAATCGTATTTTCATTTGTTTGTCTACTGTCCATGATTCGCTTTCATAGATCAGAATTGGTTCTATATAGCACCGATTAACTCTCTTTCTATTTTCTATTGACATAGATTTGTTGCATAAGATATTTTTCATTTTCTGAAATGCTATTTTGGCCTGAGCTATTTTACTTTTTATTTCAGTAGTGCATCTTCCATCCGATGTTATTATTGTGCGAAAGTATTTGACGCGTTGCACTTGTTTCAAATGTGTCCTGTTTATTTTTATGCTGCATGCTGGTGATGATTGTTTCTTCGATATAACCATTACTTCTGTTTTCTTACTATTCAGACTGAGACCTTTCTTGATACTTTCTTTTACTATTATGTCTATAATTTCTTGTAGTTCATTCTCTGTCTCTGCCATTAAGACTGTGTCATCCGTATATCGCAAATTATTTATGTTGTGACTGTTGACTTCAATTCCTTTTTTGTCTACTATTGATCTCATAATATGTTCGCTGAAAAGTGAAAACAAATCCGGCGACAGAAGACAACCTTGTCTGACTCCTTGTTTTATATACTGGAAATGTCCTGTTTGGTTGTCAATTCGTATAGATGCTGTTTGTTGCCAGTACATGTTTTTTATGATTCGCAAATCCTTGCCATCAATGTTTAATTTCTCCAGCATATTGATTATTTCCACATGCTTTACTTTGTCAAATGTTTATGTGTAGTCTGTAAAGCACATATATAGATCTTTCTTTACCTCTATAGATCTTTCTATCAATGTTCTTAAGATGCATATTGCATTAATAGTCATTAGTCTACAAAATAATGTGCACTGATTTTGGCCATAACTCTCTTGACATGTAGAAAGGCATGAGCGCAGAAAGGGAAACCTCGAAAGCCTGCACTAGCGTGACGTTTTCACGTTTGCGGGTAGTGGCAGTTGTGGCTAGAGAGACGCAGGCCGTGTAAAGCTCGCATAGCTGAATATGTCATGCTAGTGGAGGTTTTCCGGGGTCTTCCTTTCTGCCATGTTTTGGCAAAGAATAAAAATTCCATAGACTTTGGGATCATTAATAACAGCATTAAGTTAACAATAATTACCTTCTTCCAGTCACTTCCCACTTCGAAATTTCCATCTTTGATCTTCTTGGCCCACTCTGTGGATATGCACATAAAACATTATGTTTTTGTAAAGAGAACATTATTCTTAGACACGTATATATATATATATATATATATATATATATATATATATATAATACACAAGACTGTGTATGTCGTGGTTGTAGTGGTGATGATAATGTAAATGCGTGCAGGATGTGGCGCAGTAGGAGAGACTGGAACCAATACAGATGTATCTCCCTTCTCAACCTTGCTGGAAGGTTACACGCCAAAATTATGGGGAAAATGCTACGGCAAATTATATAATTACAGATCTGGGACTATCATATGAGATTAGGGTAGATATATGATTAACTGACGAACTACTCACCCTAAAACAGCTACTAGAAAAAAAAAACTACAGTACACAATCAAAATTTGAACATAGCTTTCATAAACCAAGAAAAAAGCATTGGACAGAGTAAACAGAGAACAACTATGAGAGGTACTATAACATCATACGGAATAAATCAACATATAGCCAACCTATGTAAAAGTCTCCACTTCAACATCAGCTGCACTGTCAGAACAGCGGCAGCTGCACAGACCAATTCGAAGTTAGAGACAATAAGACATTGTTGCAATTCTATCTCCCCTATTATTTATTACCTACATATGTAAGTTAGCATACCCATCAAAGACAGTAAAGGTTAACGAGCTTCCACTTAAAGGATATCAGACACTAACACAGGGGATTATAGAAAACCTACAAGAACAGTTCTTGGAGGTAAAGCTATGAATAACTTCACATTAATCATAAGATCAGTAATAGAAAGAGCTAATGGGGTGATAAACCGATAAGAATTTATGTTTTATTGACCATACTAAAGCACCTGACAAAGTAAAACATAAAGAAATAATCACAATTTTAGATTATATAAATATTGGCGACCAAGATCTAAGAATAATAAATAACTCGCTGGCAACATATAGCTGCTACAAAAAATGGAAATCATTAGCAGTTGTTTTAACTGTTAAAACGAGGTCTTAGACTGGATTGTGTACTATCACCAGATTAGTTTAATTTGTATTATGAGATTATGCCCGTTATTTTCTTGCGGCGTTCGCCCGATTCCTACAAAATGAATGGATAGTCTTTTTCGTCACCCGTCCTTAATGGGAAGTTAAGTGGGCGTAGATGTGAACTGTTGAGATCTATTTGAGCCTTTCGACAACACATCCGACGACTTCAGCGAGACATTTTTCAGTACCTGGCTGCCTTCCCTTTTTGATCCCTACTTACTGGGTCAAGCTAAAAGGGTTAGTCTGTTACTGGAGGCACCGCAAAGAGGTGGAGCATGGTCTGGATCCAACCCAATTGCTGTCTGGCGCCTTGTCTCCCGCGATTATACTAATGTTTATAAAGAACATGCGGGGATTATCACACAGTGGTCATAATATAAAACACCTGGAGTTTGCAGACCACACAGTCTTGATCACTAAAAGTGAGAATGAGTTACAGAATGTGATTAGCACTATAGTGATAGAAAGTTAAAATAAAGGTCTTACTCAAGAGCAAAGAGAGAGAAGTAATGGTCATAATAAAGGGAAACCAATTCGAAATGCAAACTGATTTAATGGGAGCAAAATTAAATAGATCTATGTATTCAAATATCTCGGAATTGTGTTAATTTCAGGTGGCAGATGTACAAAGAGGTGAGGTGGGGTACTATCTTTTGTCCTCACTGTCTTCTTTTGCCTTTTACATGAAATAGAGCTAAGCAAAGCATCCAAAATACAAATACGAGACAGTTTAAGGGAATGTTTTAGTAGGAAATCAACAACAAAACTGATAAACAGCTGTAGAAACAGCTGAAGGTTGTGGAGAGACACATGACAGCTTATACTTAATGAACATAGAATTTTACCAAATGGAAATGCCCCTGGCAGAGACGAGACCGCAATGCTTTTAGCCATGTCGTAAAGAAGACCAATAGCTCCTATGTCGCCAGCCGTCTTTCCCTTAGACTTGTAATTCTCGTTGACCGGAACATCCGCAAAGGTGATGTTGCTGTTTCTGTCAGCTGTGTTGCCGTAACTGTCTTGTAAGGTCTCCGGGTGCAGAACCTGTACATTAACGGTCTGTGCATCAGCTGCTGTACGTACTGACGCGTGGAAGGCAATCGAGGCAAGGAGAGCAAACACTAACGTTTTTCCCTGAGCCATCTTCTCAAGTATAGACAGTGTCCTTGTCACTGAAAATAATGAATAAGCAATGAGAAACTTTTGCAGGGAGGCATATTTAAATAGTTAATATCTTTCAGGAATGTTGAAGGCCAGTCATGTATAAATAGTAAATGGAATGTTGGAGGTTAGTCATAATTAAATAGTAAATGGAATGTTGGAGGTCAGTCATAATTAAATATTTAATGAGATGTTGGATTCCAGTTATAATTAAATAGTAAATGGGATGTTGGAGGTCAGTCATAATTAAATAGTAAATGGGATGTTGGAGGTCAGTCATAATTAAATAGTAAATGGGATGTTGGAGGTCAGTCATAATTAAATAGTAAATGGGATGTTGGAGGTCAGTCATAATTAAATAGTAAATGGGATGTTGGAGGTCAGTCATAATTAAATAGTAAATGAAATATTGGGGACTAGTCATATTTAAATAGTAAATTGAATATTGTAGGCAAGTCATATTTAAATAGTAATGGAATGCTGGGGACTATTCATATTTAAATAGTAAATGTTTCAGGGGGAGCTGATGCATGATATTTAACTTTTCAACACTGTGATTATTTTGTTGGCTCAGTCAGAGTTACCAATCTTGTAGCTGTCAAGTACCTAATATCATCAACTTCAAACTTGTGTGTGGTGTTTCTTTATAATTAAAATTTGCCAAAATAGAAATCGAAATACGGATACAAGTTTGTACAACGACAAATATTACTAATCGGATAGATAATTATTTAAACATATTATTTTCGTGTGCAAAAAGTAGCTAAAAAGAAGACTAACAATAGCAACACGAGATGAAATGCCAGGAAGATCGTATGGTACATCTATCTATCTTTCGTTCGCCCAAAGCATTGTCTCTATCTGCAATGTCGTTTCCTGCATAAATTTTGCTGTCTTTTGTAATTCTTGCAGTGGCCCATATAGTTTTGTCTGTAGTGTATCTATGAGCCAATGGATTTTCCTAAGTCTGCTATATTCAGTGTAGTCTTGAAGTATGTGTTCAGCAGTCTGGGGCGCCTGTCCACATGTACAAGTAGTTGAGGTGCCGATCTTGAATTTTGTATACATGTGACTATGGAGTCGACTGTGTCCTGTTCTGAGGCGTATAATGATAAATTATTCATATCTCTTCATATTATGAAAGGCTTCCTGATTTGGGGCTTGTGGTCCTCTGATTGATTTGATTATCTGTTTCTTATGATGGTATGTAACCGGTGTATCTAGTTGTATGCCTGTTGAACCTTCCTTTGCCCACTGATCTGCTTTCTTATTTCCTGGTATTCCACAGTGAGATGGGATCCACTGCATGGCAACCCTGTGGTGCTTGCAGAGCTCAGTCAATAAGGTCTGCAGATGTGGTAATTTTCTGTATTGTAGTGCCTGGAGTGCTGATATTGCATCTGTCAAAAACACCGTATGGTACAATATCAACAAGGCAGTTAAAACTACTGAGCGCATGTATCTTTCCGATAGCAATGTATGTTTGTCAATCATGGGCAATCTCGCAAAAAATAATGAAGAAAATTGGAACATTCGAAACAAAATGCTACAGAAAAATAATTAGGAAACCTTGGATAATGAAAAAGAGAAATGAAGACATTAAAATATCTAAAAAATGAAAATAACTGGCTTATAAAAATCTCACAGAGGAAATTAAAATACGGCCACGAGAAAAGCCACAGTTGGGCTGGAGAAAAACAATAATGGAAGGCATGGTTCCAGGAGCACGAGATACGGACACTTTCTAAGAAGAAAGTCGTTGCAAAAAAATCCGTAAGAGACCTTGAACTTGACAACAACCAAAAAAAAAGGTGTGAGTTCTGACTAAGATAGAGATGTTTTTTTTTCCCTCAGACGGACAGTGATGAATGTTACGTTCTACAAAGATCTCGCACCCCGATGATGAACGTTGGAATCGAAAAGTTTAACTTTTTAAAAGTAAATTAATTTTGTTGAAACTTGAAAGCTTGTATGATTAAAAAGTAAATATATTTGGAAAAGTTTGGACGTTAGCCTTATTTAATTAATTCATTAATTTCTATTGTATTTTAAATTTGGAAACTAATGATATTGAAATATAACTATTTTATTTCACTTGAAGGCTAGACATAAAATGAAGTACAAGTTGTTTCTGCTACTTCTTCTGCTTGCCATTAGCTAGCGACCAACAAAGTAGTTATTAGCAGTTAGCTGCTTAGTAGTTAAAAAAGTAGACACGATATATGGTATCTTGTAGCAACAACAAATTCTATATTTCTTTGTTCCGATATTATTTATTTATGGGTGCCCTTATTCTGACCTACATTGCACAATGCATTAAGTTGATGCCAGGAAAAGCACAGACCAAGCATTAGTGCGGGCATCAAGTTGTAAAAAGTAACTGGTTATAACGTGTGTCATTATTAATAATAACAGCTGTAAAAAGACTCAAATATAAGGGAAGATAAGAAAATGTAGACCTATAAGGGGATGGAGGCCACAGAGATGGGATTTCTCAGAAGAATGTTAAAAGTTCCCTGGACAGCTAGAAAAGACCAATGAGGAAATTCTCAAAAAGGCCAACACAAAAAGGGAGCTCTTAAAAAACATCAGAAAAAAGCAATCAACATTTTTGGGGCACATTATGAGAAGAAGAAAGTTGGAATACTTGGTTACAACTGGCAAAATAAAAGGAAAGAGAGATCGTGGACGACAAAGAGAGAAAATACTGGATGGCTTGGTGTCATGGCATGGAAAACAGTCAACAAAAGAACTGATACGATGCGCTGGAGATAGAAGATTGTGGAAGGACATGATCGCCAACGGCATGGCACATGGTGATGATGATAAGGCGATGAATTAATGAAATGGTGTTACGCTGAGTACAAGGCGGGAGATTGACAGAGAATTGACACTTTAATTTTCCTTCGACGCTTAATGGAACAAGGGCAAAGTAAAGCAGAGCAAATATAGTGAATATTGTCAGGAGACAGTTCTATGAAGTAGATTAACATGGCACTCCAATAATAAATCAGTTATAAACAAAATGAAATAATATTAAGATGAAAATTAAGCTTTTTTCCTTTAAACATTTCCAACAAAATTGAGTTATTTTCTGTTAAAATGTGTATCTGTTGGTGATGCAGTTGAAAGCTCGAAAGATATTTAAAATTAAAATTTATCAGGAAAAGGTGACACGCGGTCGAATTGAAATAAAAGTATGAAAAGACTCGGAATAGAAACAGGAAAAACCACAAAATATTATTAGAACGTCGCCGTCAACATATCCACAGAAAATAATATTCTAAAATGTAGAAAACAACGTTCCAGTGACGGCATAGAGACGTTAATTCACCAGTCGACTATTTATATGATCACGACATGTGGTTTTCTCGTTTCCTAGAAATACTGTATTGTATAGAATGAAGTGATATTATATCCTTTGTGTTTTGAAGCTGAAACACACATTACGTCTGGCGTACAAAATGCGTAACAAATGATGTGAACAAGCTGTTTCAGATCAATACACCTCATAATAGTGAATCAAGCATAGGAGAAATGTAAATACGCATATACACCTGCAAACACGTTGGGCATTAAATTAGCTTTATCACAATACATACATGCCACCGAGTCATAGTAACACCTGTAGTAGCCACAAAACCAGCAGCTGTAGCCACATTGAAAGTGCAACCAAATGTTTAGTAGGGAAAAAGTACTTCCTTAAAGCGACGTGAAGCACATTCTATTTCTTATCTAGAAAACAGAACGGTAGGGGACTAAACAGATAAAATATCTCTTATGAGTTATGAATTAAAAGAATTGTATAAAATGTAACATATCAGTCACTATTTATTAACTCTTCAAGTGTCCCACCCTTTGCCCAATTTCCCACCAGTTTTTCTCCCTCGTACTTTGGTACTGATTAACCTCCCGCAACATGTGAAATACAATTTCTATGAAAATTATTGATTTTTCCGAGAAAATACAGCAATGTTTTTGCTGATTGTACTAATTTATGTGCAGCACGGTGACTCGAGCAAGTCTACTTGCGATCGCCAGGATCTGCAGCTACAGCTTATCCAGGCCTCACTTCACCTTCCAGTATGTCTCCCAGGTAACAACACGCTGGCTACCCACCTGGGGTTCAACGTAGTCCCCAAAATGGTGGGAGAAGTTGAGAGAGGATCAAATATCGCAGAACCTCTTGGACGGACAAGTCCCAACTTATCCAGCAAAACCGGGAAATCAGAACTACCCCAGCAACAGCTACATCAACTATCAGGGTTTGAGAGCTCATGGCTGGTGTTTATCTCGTGTTAGTTTGCCATCATCGTCATCATAAGCAAATCTCATCATCAAATGTGATAATTTTTGTGCTCAATAAAAACTACCTATCGTATCCATGTGTGTCCTAGAGCGTTATGAGGAGCTGTAATTTACTATCCTGAACAAAGTGTGCCACATTAACAGTTGTTAGCGCGCGCAGATGCATAATGTTTGTAGTTTTGTTCGCTACCCATCTGACTTTTTATTTCCACCTAGCATTGATGCTAAATCATCGGATGCTGTAACAGCTTCCATTCATAAACACACGCATTTAAAAAATAAGTAAATGTACACAATTTCGTCTGTCCAGGAAGTAGTATTAACAAAGATTGATAAAGAAAGGAGAACATCAATATCAGGATTAACAAGATCAACCCCCTTGCCCTCCTTTTTTTTCTTCCACAAGTGGGGAACTCCACATTTGTCATAGAAGAAAGAAACCAACTTGGGCTCTTCAATATAAATGCTAAATCTGCATTGCTTTAAGGGTCTGAAAACTAACATGTATCGAAGAGGAGTAAAGTACTGTAAACCAGTAGTTCTTGTATCGAAGATTACCGCTATCAAACAGTAGTTTTTAACTAAGATGTCTGATGTATATTTGTCTGGAAGATCTAAGGTAAAACCAAACACAAAGATGTGGAGAACAAGGCAATGATCATCGATGCTAAGATTGAAGATGGCGAACGGAGATGGATAGAAACCTGTGTTAGAAAAAGTCATTTACGTAGTCATTCACTCGAGACAGTGCATGTTTACATTATGTAGCAGCTAACAGTGAGACCTGTCTTCGTGATCATTCCATAGAAGTGGTTTAGATGCTTGGTTACACTTCGCTGATCCTTACGTCAGTAGACATCTCTAGTTCACTGGTTGTTATCCACTTCAGGCCCTCCTCAAAGTACAATACAACAATATTGCGTTTTCGTTGGAACCCACACTTATTTTTTTAAGGAAAAAAATTATTCCCAAAGAAACCTGGCATAGAGCAATAGAAAGTGAGGCCACACCCAATGCAGTTTCCTGAATATTGCTTATATTTTGCGCACAATATACATAATTGGAAAGTAACGAGCCTATACTACGCCATTTTATAGATGTATCTATCTATCTATCTATTGACCTTTCGAGCCGTAACCGGCCCATAGGGCGTAGACCAAGATACACCTTCTCCTATATGAATTTTTGTTCTAGCAGTTTTCTTTTAAAGATATTTTATCAAATCTCGCCATCTGTCTCTGTTCTGTGCAAGCAGTTCTATCTCATTGATGGAGCCGATTCCTGCTGCTCTTGCCTCTCTCATCAATGTTCTTCTCAGTGTCTCCCTGGGTCTTCCTCTTTTTCTTTTACCTGTTGTTTCCCATATGAGGGCTTGCTTTGCTATTCGATTATTATCTCTTCTCATCACATGTCCAACGTATGACCATCGTCTTTTCTTTATTACTGAAGATATTATTGGTTGATTGGCGATTTCTCTAATTTCCTCGTTTGTTTTGAATTCGTTCCATTCTATACCAAGTATTTTCCTTAGACATTTATTTTCGAATGCGTTCAACTTTGTTTCTATATCTCTTGTTGTTTTCCAGCTTTCACACGCATACGTAAGGGTTGATAGTACATTTGATTTGAATAGCCTAAGTTTTGTGTTTGTGCTAATGAGTTTTGATTTCCACAACTTTTCAAGGCTTCTGAAAGACATTGCTGCTTTAGCCAGTCTGATTCTAATTTCTTTGCTCGTATCCCCTTCTCGATCAATGTGACTTCCAAGATAGATAAAGTGATCGATCTCTTCTACTGGTTTGTTTTCCATGTATATTTTGTCACTTGTTGGAATTAAACTTTTCATGACTTTAGTCTTTTCATGATTGACCTCAAGCCCAATTTTGCTGGCTATTGATGATAGTTCATTTGTGTTTTCCTGCATCGTTTTTATCTGACTGCTGATGAGAACTATGTCATCAGCAAAGTCGAGGTCCTCCAAATGGTCTCCTTGTATCCATTCGATGCCTTTATTACCAGTGCAGCATTTCTTCATTATGAAGTCCATAACAATTCCAAATAACAAGGGCGATAAAATACATCCTTGTTTAACCATAGATGTATCAATGAGGCGTAATAAGAAGAGGAAAGTTGGAATACTTGGTTACAAGTGACAAAAAAAAAAAGGAAAGAGAGAACGCGAACGACAAAGAGAGAAAATACTGGATAGCTTGGTGTCATGGCATGGAAAACAGTCAACAACATAACTGATACGATGCACTGTAGATAGAAGATTATGGATGGACATGATCACCTACGCCAACCGGTAAGGCACATGATGATGATGATGATGATGATCAATGAGGCATAAAAATGGGGGAAAATAGTTGCGGCTCTTGAAGTGTCCAACGACACATCAAGTGGGGATAAATTCCAGGAAGGCGATGGAAGCAATATTAGATTATTCTAGTATATACATCGATGGTTGCAAATTACATGAGGACAACCAACTTCGAAACTTGTGTCCAAGTGCTTGTTAAAGCCAATCTTTGCCGTACGTCACAATTTTCAATGTGTTTCTAGCCGTTGCTTTTGATTTAAGAAACGTTGAAAAGGTTCAATTTTACTCTCTCGGAATTTGTATATACACATGTCAGTAAAATAATCTTCAAATCCTTAAGAGATCAACGAACGTATAAATTTCATTGAATTGGATACCTAATATTCACTTTCGTTTTTGGATGGCAAATGCAGACCAATATAACCTAGAAGACTTAGTCTGAGGCTGAACGGATCGTGTATCGTAATGAAGTGGGGAAAAATCCACAAGACGAAACCACAAGAGAGCGAGTAATTCACAATTACAGGTCCGAGTTCAAAAGTCGTATTCTAACTTCGCAATACGCATTTTAATGAACATAAAAGTGAAGTTTGCATCATATTAATTGTGTCTAGTTTAATACTTGTAATAAATAAATGCATTACAATGGCAATAATTCATTCGTATTACGTATTTTTATGAAGTGAATCAGTTCTGACGTATCTGATATAGCGAACATTTGGAAATCAATTTAAATCTCGCCTTAGGAAGTGATTAAAGTAATCTGAAACGTTTTATGCGGCACGGTGTTTTTTTTTTTCAAGGCACCCGTCACTGTTGCTCTAACTTTGATTCGCTAATTACGAGAACTAGAATATTATTATAGTAGTATTATTGGGAGCCGCAATAGCTCAGTGGTTAGTGAACTGGAATACAAAGGACAAGAGGCAGGGTTCGATCTGATCGACGGCTTCCGGGTCCACTGGGTACCGGATTTTTTCTGGGAAAGTAAAGCAGTACGGGCGTAATACCGACCACATTACTCCAAAATCATGTGCCGAAGGTCTATAAAAATTATGGTCACTAACATTATATTCCCTATACGCCACTTGGTGTGATGGGGCTCTTTACTTTTTTTTAAAATTGTAGTATTATTGTAGCCATATTAAAATAAACAAGTTTGCAAACTGCTATAGAACCACATGTTGGAGATAGGGTAATGGGGAGCAGAAGGACCAACTTATATAATTAGTACAAAATGTAGCAACAACTTTAGTTAGAGAGTTGAAAAGTGAAGTATCAGTTCAAGGCGTCATTAATTACAATATGTTAGTGAAAGTGTGTTCATTATTAAACAAAATAGTTTTCCTGTAATGACGGAATCAATCTTTTTTATTTTTTATAAATCTGTAAGTGTTCCTCATTTGTCATAATGAAGAATCGAAATGAAACTACGTGTACATTGTTTGTGATAAATGCATGCTCGGATGTGACTTACAGATCGTTAATATATTCTTTGTATTTAACTTATATATTTTGTAAATACTAAAGTTTCTTTGCGAGATTCCAGGAAGGCGAGACAGGTGAAGACGAAGAAGAAGACGGTTTTAGGACATCAAAGAGACCTAGAACTTCACAAAAGAAAAAGTGGATGAACTGGTTAACGAGATATATATATATATATATATATAAATAGATATATATAGAGAGAAGAGTGAGATTCTTTCATACTGACTATGTTCAGTACAACGTTTTACAAAGGACACGCAACTCGATGAGTTGTAATGTTTTATTGATTGAGGATTTGTGGCTAACACAAATGAATCTTCCATTTAAACATACCTTGTTTTTACTCTTAACTCCTGTTGGGTGTGTGCATTGTGGAAGGTTGCAAGTTGAAGCATACATACTTTGAAATTCGCTGACCTAGTGCTCTACAAATGCTAAGCAATTGAATATTTATTAAGGTTAGAAGTCAAACAAAGAAGAGAATAAATAAAGTACAAGAATTGACAATGTCAGCTAAGGTTCATAGATCAATATTGGCAAATATAGCCTACAACATCGCAGGAAATATGTTATCCTCTTCAAACATTAAAACAATAATCTGAAGATAAAATGAACACTGATAAGAGAAATCCTAGCTCTAAACCAACAACAGAGAATATATTACTAACTGATCGTCAATTTCAGGTAGTCTTAAATGTTGACTTGGAATTTGATCTGAAGTGATCCTGTTTTACTTATATCACATCAAGAGTTCTAGTCCCATGGTTCCCAACCTGTGGTTTGTAAACCTTCAAGGCGTCACAAAGTGTTTTGGGGGCACCTATTATCTATCTATTGTCCTTTCGAGCTGTAGCCGGCCCATAGGGCGTAGACCAAGATACTCCCTCACTTATCTGAATTTTTGTTCTCATCATCATCATCGAGTGCCTTATCCGTAACGGAGGTTGGCTACCATGGAGCGCCATTCTGCTCTGTCTCTTGCTTTGATGGTGCAGGTTGTCATAGGCTGATTAGTCCATCTTTTGATGTTACGCGTCCATGTTAGTCTAGGTCTGCCTTTTTTGTTCCTAATTTTTGTTCTAGAAGTTCTTTCTTCTTTTAAAGATATTTTATCAAATCTCGCCATTTGTCTCTGTTCTGTGCAAGCAGCTCTATCTCATTGAGGGAGCCGATTCCTGCTGCTCTTGCATCTCTCATCAATTTTCTTCTCAGTGTCTCTCTGGGTCTTCCTCTTTTTCTCTTACCTGTTGTTTTCCTCATGAGGGCTTGCTTTGCTATTCGGTTATTATCTCTTCTCATCACATGTCCAACATATGACCATCGTCTTTTCTTTATTGCTGAAGATATTAGTGGTTGATTGGCGATTTCTCTAATTTCCTCGTTTGTTTTGAATTCGTTCCACGCTATACCAAGTATTTTCCTTAGACATTTATTTTCGAATGCGTTCAACTTTGTTTCTATATCTCTTATTGTTTTCCAGCATTCACACGCATACGTAAGGGTTGATAATACATTTGATTTGAATAGTCTAAGTTTTGTGTTTGTGTTGATGAGTTTTGATTTCCACAACTTTTCAAGGTTTCTGAAAGACATTGCTGCTTTAGCTATTCTGATAATAATTTTTTTGCTTGTATCCCCTTCTTGATCAATGTGACTTACAAAATATATAAAGTGATCGATCTCTTCCACTGGTTTGTTTTCCATGTATATTTTGTCGTCTGTTGGAATTAAGCTTTTCATGAGCCGAAAAAAAAACTATCACTATTATCTACTGCTAATTTACACATTCTGTATCAGGTCTACGTTTCATTAACAAAATCGTTTTTACGACAGCGGCTTGTTAAACCTCTGATCAACGGTTCTATACCAAGCCGGAGAAAAATAATTCCTCCATCTTGGATACAACAGGAAACGATTGTATCCACGATTGGGGACACCACTGATGTTATATTTAATTGCAATTAAATTATACAAATACAACATGAAAATCAACATCAACAAAACAGAAGCTATAAATATCGCAAAAGAGAAACAGAACACCAACATAACTATAGAGGGCAGACAACTAAAACAAGTAGAGGAAATTCAAAACCTAGGAAGTCTAGTAGCAGAAATAGACTCAAGATGCGACAAAGCTTGTCTATTCATTGGATAGTTATCACCACTATTTTCCAACAATGAAATAAGTTTAGAGGAAAAACGGGCACTCTACAATATAATCTTCATCCCAAAGTTGTGCTACCAAGCCAGTCCTGGACCCTAGATTCAAGAACATTAAGAAAAATAACCTCTACTGAGACGCAACGTATTAGATAAATGACAGAAAACAGTCTGAAAGATAAGATCCGAAATGAAGAACTGCGAAAAAAGCTAGGAATAATTCCCACCTCGACGCTGAAAGGTAAATGAGGAAAGAAGAAGAAGAATTAAATTAATAATAAATTTCACTATGAACGACCTATCTTGGTCGGGTTGAATTTCTCCTACTTAGACCCATACGAACAACTTATGTTTCTTCTCATTGCGTTGTTTTGGCGTTCTTGTACAGCTGCATTCTTGGAGAAGAAATAGTTATCTTGTATTATTTTAATTATTGATACATAATGATTTTTGTCACAATCGTTCTATATTTTAAATAATAAACTGGTTAGATTTTCTATTTCGTTCTCGGTTTGGTGCGAATCATTCTGCTATGACAATTCTATCCATCTATCTATTGTCCTTTCGAGCCGAAGGCTGCACATAGGACAGACATTCTAGACTCCCCATGTCCAATGACAACACATAGGGCAGACATTCTAGACTCTACATGTCCAATGACAACACATAGGGCAGACATTCTAGACTCTCCATGTCCAATGACAACACATAGGGCAGACATTCTAGACTCCCCATGTCCAATGACAACACATAGGGCAGACATTCTAGACTCTCCATGTCCAATGACAACACATAGGGCAGACATTCTAGACTCTCCATGTCCAATGACAACACATAGGGCAGACATTCTAGACTCTCCATGTCCAATGACAACACATAGGGCAGACATTCTAGACTCTCCATGTCCAATGACAACACATAGGGCAGACATTCTAGACTCTCCATGTCCAATGACAACACATAGGGCAGACATTCTAGACTCTCCATGTCCAATGACAACACATAGGGCAGACATTCTAGACTCTCCATGTCCAATGACAACACATAGGGCAGACATTCTAGACTCTCCATGTCCAATGACAACACATAGGGCAGACATTCTAGACTCTCCATGTCCAATGACAACACATAGGGCAGACATTCTAGACTCTCCATGTCCAATGACAACACATAGGGCAGACATTCTAGACTCTTGTGTCTGACGATCTTTCAACTGTCAAACACAGCAAAGGACATGCATTGAGTCTAGCCACCCAACTCTGTTCTTGGACGCGTTTCTCAACCTCGGCGAGGGAGTTTATACCTGCTGCTGCCTCTCGTTTTAATTGGGTTTTTTTAAAGTGTTTTTCAAGGTCGCCCGCTATGACAATTACAATTAATAATTTTTGTAAAACGAATAAATAAAATACAGGAATTCTTGTTTATTTTTAAGAAGAATATTATTGATATTTTCATAAATCAGTAAACATTAAAACATGATATTCATAAAATATTTTCAGCCATGACATACAAAAAGCCACAATGTATTTTTTTTTTTTTTTTGCAGTGTTATTCTTATAGCTATTGACATTGAAGAGTTCGACGTTCACATTATCTACAGGAATGTTAAGATACAATTTTGTTAACCAAGCTCCGCGTTTTCTCCAAATGCTAACAAAGTTCCTTAAAGTCTTCACTAGAATGCTCTGTTTATTCATTCCCGAAAAAAAAAGAAAAAAAAACATTTCCAGCTATTTCTTGCTACTTTCTATGTAGTTCTTCGTGTTCTTCAGTGGTCAGTTCACTCTTATGGTCTTCCCCTAACACCATTCACATTTTCATCATACTCTCAACATTATCACAAATGTGCCGAAGGTCTATACAAATACGGACATTAAAACCCTTTTTTTACTCATCGCCACCTCCAACCAACCCCATGGACTTCCCCAGGAATACAATATCATTCGTCACTATAGTCTCCACAAGCGACAAGAAACAGAAATAGACTCAAGATGCAACAGAGCTTGTCAAATGATCGGGCAACTATCATTACTATAGTCAAACAAGGAAATAACGCTAGAGACAAAACGGGCACTCTACGGCGAAATCTCTATCCCAACGTTGTACTACCAATGCCAGTACCACACCTTGACGCTAGACTCAAGAACAACTTTAAAAGATAACCACTACAGAAATTAAATATGCATGACATGAAACAGTTTGAGAGATAAGATCATAATTTTTTTTTTTTTTAACTGAGTAAAACGTTAGGAATAATTCCAAACAGTGAATACAGAAAGAAACAATAGATTTTAAAAAATTGTTTGGTCATGTGACACGACTGAACAACCAAAACACAATACAACGAGCTTTCAATAAATGACACGAGAACACCAGACCCAAGGGTCGACCCATTGAAAATAAAATATATAAAAAAAAATACTCCAGCGGTCGACTTAGCCGCTGGAAGAAATGGGTACCAGGGTATTATTCTGGGAAGGTGAGGAATGCCGCCTCACATCGTGAGTTTCGATGCTTGAAGCGACACTATCCAAAAGTCTCCGAATATTTAAGGACCGAGCACATATGGGTGAAAACTCGCGTGCTAAGGCGCTGATTCAAGTCTCGTACTTTACTTTTATAGAAGACCAACAAGAACACTGAAATAAAATCAAAAACACAGGCACAAAATACAACATAAAATCGACATCAACAAAACAGAAGTCAAAAATAGTGTATATATGTTATACATATATATATATATATATATATATATATATATATATATATATATATATATATCTTCTTCTTCTTTACCCCCGTCACGCCAAGTGGCGTATAGGGAAATATTGTGTTAGTGACCCTATATTTTACAGACCTTCAGCACATGATTTTTGTGGTAATGTGGTTCTGTATCTATATATATAGATACAGAACATCAACATAACTATAGATGGCAGACAACTAAAAGAAGTGGAGAAATTTAAATACCTAAGAAGTCTAGCGATAAACTACAATTCACTAACACCAGAAATAAACTCAAGATGCAACAAAGCTTGTCAAATCATTGGACAGCTATCGCCACTATTGTCCAACAAGGAAATAACTCTAGAGGCAAAACGGGCACTATACAATACAATCTTCATCCCAACGGTGTGCTACCAGTACCAGTCCTGGACCCTAGATACAAGAAAAAATAAGAAATACATCCTCTACTGAGATTAAATGTTTTAGACAAATGACAGGTAACAGCCTGAGGGAAAAAAAAGCCAGGAATAATCCCCGCCATAGAATATTATAAAGAACCAACATATAAAACGGTTTGGCCACGTGATAGGGCAGAAATAAAAACACTACACAACTGGCCTTCAATAAAAGTTGCGAGAACACCAAACCTACAGGCCGTCCATGAAAAAGATGGATTGATGGAATATTAGAAATACTATGAAACATTGCAGCAGCAGAGGTGAACAGAAGAACAAAAGACCGCAAATTATATCTCCCCTCATTGCTGAAAGGCAAATGAAGAAGGAAGGAAGAAGAAGAATATAGAAACTGTAAACCGTCGATGGAGATATAACCTGACCATTTGTCCGTAGTTGTCTAGTTCACTAACCACTCAGTTACACGACTCTCTCATTCTTTGAAAATACACAAATAAGGTTTATAGTCTGTTCCAAAATGGTTAACCGCTATTTAATCATTAATATCTCTGTAATCACTTGATCGAAATTGTTCAAATTTTGCACATGACATAATCTCAATGTCCTCACGAATACATTTTGTTCCTAATCAAAAACGTGTGGTTTTAAATTCTCCTTATTTAATGTATACAAATTTACTACCTCCTAGACAAACCACTATTTTATATGGTTGAGCCCTTCATATTTCTTACCTATTATCGTTTGCTAATCTTTCACGCAATTCCCGTGATTTGTGTAGTTTCTCCGTACATTTGTGCACGATGTTTGAACGGCAAGTAAATTTTTGATGTTTATAAACAGCTTCCGTTTCTATTCATTGGCGTTGTATAAATCGTTGGGTGCTCTATGTATTTATTGAAATGAGTGTTATTATTAACATTCGAATTATATTACGCCTATGCTGGAATAGGCCAATTGCTTCAATTACTGTAAACTATTTTTTTCAACAACAGAATAACTGCATCTGTCGAAAAAAAAATCAAAGGAATTAACCGTTGCAGGTGAATGACACTTTCTACAATGTTGCATTTTGGAAAACTTTTGGGACATCGAAAGAACAAGACCAAATGTAAAAAAATATGTTTATGTGTGTAAAGGTTATGGAGATATTTGAAGTTAAGCGTGGACAAACCATTTTGAAACGGACTATAGTAGCAGTGTTGGTGCGCAAAGTTAACTTCATACTGTTAGGCACTCAGATTCTGTAAACGCAACAACGACAAATAATTACCGTCCTCACCTTTTCGCAACACTTATAAGTCAATTCTTCGGTCATTGTCTACCCAAAAACAAGTCCATGAAATCCTTAACCTACCTTTATATTTTTATGGTAAACTTTCATGGATGAGCGTAATAGTTTAAAACACTTTTGTCGTTGATACTTCACTTGGACCTGGTCTGATCAACACAAAAGTATCAGCTTCATCATGCACTTTTAACTGCTCCGCGACGTTTGTCACATTCAGAGAGTTACAAAACATGTATCAAAAACACTTGTTAAGACAAGCCACATTTTTAATTAATTCGTTTCACAACCACACGCCAGAAAGCTGTTGGATCAATAACCAACCATTTGTCGTTAATCCTGGCCAAGTGCGTTCAATGTCTAGACGACCACGAGCAAATCAAGCATTTACTGGTGCTGCAGAGTGTGGGAGTGGGTCAAGACAAAGGAACATTGAGTGGGTGTGGAGCGAACTGCAATGGATAATATTAGAGTGTGTAATTGCAATGGGTAGTGTTAGGAGGAGTAGTTAGTTGGTTGGTTGGTTGGTTGGTTGGGTGGTTGGTTGGTTGGTTGGTTGGTTGGGTGGTTGGTTGGTTTGGGGTTGGTTGTTTTAGGTTGGATTGGGGGTTGATTGGTTGGATGGTGGGTTGGTTAGATGTTAGATGGTTGGGGTTGGATGGTTGTTTGGTTGGTTTGGGTTTGGTTGGGTGGTTGGTTGGTTGGTTGGAGGTGGTTGGATGGTTGGTAGGTTAGGGTTGGTTGGTTTGGGTTTGGTTGGATGGTTGTTTGGGATTGGTTTGTTGTTTGAGATTGGTTGGGGTTGATTGGTCGGTCTGCGTTTGGTTGGATGGTTGGGGTTGGTTGAATGGTTCTTTGGGGTTGATTGGTTGGTTTGCGTTTCGTTGGATCGTTGGGGTTGGTTGGTTATTTAACTGGTTGCTTTTGGCTTGAATAGAGCAGAAATCATAACTCTCCATGTCTGGCGATTCAAAAGCTATGTCTTGTAGTAATGTAAAGTAGGTAAAGTACGAGACTTGAACCGGCGTCTTAGCACGCGAGTATATACCCATATGTGCTCGGCCGCCTATCCAGAAATGTTCGGATATTTCTGTATAGTGTAGCCTCAAGCATCGAAACTCAGATGCGAAGCGACATTCCTCACCTTCCCAGGATAATATACCCTGGTACCCATTTCTGCCAACGGCTGGGTCGACCGTGGGGTTTGTTTTTTTTTTTCCAAACTCGAGTACAACTCACACTGTTCCCAGCGGGAATTGAACACGGGTTGTCCGAACGTCGGTAATCTAGTCGGGTGGTTTTCCCAACTAGGCTACCGAGGCCCCCCAATATGTAGTAATGTTTTATTCCTGAGTTCATAATTCAGCCATCTCTATTAATTGTGCTTATGAGAGTCTCTTTTGGTTACTCTTGTTTTCCTTTGCCACCTTGTGTCATGAAGGCCTATGGCATGAATCTTCTTTCGTCTATACTGAACACGTGACCGATGTACTTCCAATGTCTTTATCGTATATAACTTGATACGTATTCTTGTTTGGTTTCTTCTTTTATAATTTTATTTGGTGTGAAGTCATCATCATCAATGAGTGCCGACTCAAAAAATAAACGCAGCAAAAGAGAATCAGTATAACTTGTGACGTGCCAAGTATATAGAATTAGTTAGATATGTCTTCAAAACTAACGACATATTTATTAGTCAGGTGGTCTGTATCACGTCATGCCGCCATACTTTTTCTGAGATAATGAAAATCACCAATTTCCAGAGGCTGAATGGAGACTAAAGCCGTGTCAGTAGAAAAAATATCTACATTTGAAAATTAAACTTGAAACAATTAGCTGATGAGTACACGAACCTCTTAGCCACATTGACGGGTATAACAGAAATTGAGGACTATTGAAGAAGACCCTCATCCGTCAAAAGAGCTGACTACAGACAGAAACCTATTTATTCCTTTAGTTGTCATCGGGTGAATGCCAGAGAAAGAGAGAGAGAGAGAGAGAGAGAGAGAGAGAGAGAAAGTAGAAACTATTGAAAACTTCAATGTCAAGAGTCTACGGTAGTTTAAGCTAGGTCAAGACGCCCTGCAGCACGCAGGCTTAAGCGGTCAGTGACTCATAGCTGACTGTCTGCTCCGGACCGTCATCACTTCACAGCGATACTACTCCGCATCCCAGAATTGACTCTAAAAATAGATTAAATTCTGCCCGACAAATGGGGATCATGGGGAAGGCAACTCGGTACCCAAAAATGAAATGTCGAATGTATCAGGGCGAAAGGGGTTAATAACACGGTTTCGTGTAAATTACAACAACGTAACTGTTTCACAACTATCCCTTTTAATGACAAAAGAAGAAATTTATTAGTCAATTGGGGGAAATAAAAAAGAAACATAATTAATCTAAACGCATTCTTTTCTTGGAAGTAAAAAAAAAAATTAACCTTGAGAGTTGCCACCGCTTTATTTAATTAATTATCAAGGTAAAGAATATCCCGAATTATGAAAGTAAAGAATATCCCGAATTTTGAAGGTAAAGAATATCCCGAATTTTGATGGTAAAGATTATCCCGAATTATGAAGATAAAGAATATCCCGAATTATGAAGGTAAAGAATATCTATCTTCTGTGATTTCTCTGAGCATAAAACATGTATCCCTTACCAACCTGCTGAGTCAGTCGTAAGTTAAGGGCTTAACACGACTAAAAACGGGCACTATACAATACAATCTTCATCCCAACGTTGTGCTACCAATGCCAGATTGGACCCTAGATGCAAGAACAATAAGAAAATAACCTCTACAGAGATTAAATGTGTTAGACGAATGACAGGAAACAGTCTGAGAGGTAAGATCAGAAATGAAGAACTGAGAAAAAAGCTTGGAATAGCCCGCGCCATATAATCTATAAGGATACAACAGATAAAATGGTTTGGCCACGTGACAAGGCAGAAAGATCAAAACACAACACAACGAGCCTTCAAAAACGTTGTGAGAACACCAGACCCAAGGGTCGACCACGAAGAAGATGGGTCGATGGAATATCAGAAGCACTAGGAAACATAACAGCAGCAGAGGCGAACTGAAGAGCAAAAGACCGTACATGTTATCTCCCCTCGACGATGAATGGCAGATGAGGAAGGAAAGAAGAAGAATATCCCGAATTATGAGAGCAAAGAATATCCCGAATTATGAGGGTAAAGAATATCCCGAATTATGAAGGTTAAAAATACCCCGAATTATGAGGGTAAAGAATATCCCGAATTACGAAGGTAAAGGATATCCGGAATTATGAATATAAAAAATATCCCGAATTATGAGGAGGGTAAAAAATATCCCGAATTTTGAAGGTGAAGAATATCCGAATTTTGAAGGCGAAGAATATCCCGAAGTTTGAAGGTGAAGATTATCCCGAATTTTGAAGGCGAAGAATAGTAAGAAGAATTATAATATTATAAAATTATAGTAGAAAAATAAGACAAAGTTAGAATCCTAACATAAAATGTAGTGGGCGAGTGAAGTATTGAACTTTAATATACGTGGTTATAACATTTACACATGAGGGAATCATTACTCTTTCTCACTGTTAGTACCTTCTCATAGTCAAGAGGCCATTGGCCCATTTTCTTTTACAGATTGCTTGACTGACGCAGAGTATCAGGTTGGGATTGTATCACGGTCATTTTAACGCCTAAGGTAGCACTCTACCCAATGCACTGTCGACGATATGATTAAACACATCGTGTACTACGGGAATAGTTAAAGAAAAGCAACACATATGCACGCACACAAACCAGGAAGTACTTCATCTGTCACTGTGGGTACCCTATGGTTTATGCAACCAAGCCAAATACTAATCTTTATTATAATGAAATTGTAGATCGATTAACTTTCAACCACGTTTACTTAAATGTCTTAAGCAATAACACTAGTGTAAGTAAAAAGTAAAGTACCCCCGTCACGCCAAGTGGCGTATAGGGAAATATGGTGTTATTGGCCCTATATTTTACAGACCTTCAGCACATGATTTTTGGGGTAATGTTGTCAGTATTACGCCCATGCTGCTTTACTTTCCCAGAAAAAAATCCGGTACCCATTTAAGGCTGGGTAAACCCGGAAGCTGTCGGTTGGGATCGAACCCTGCCCCTTGTCCGTGGTAGTCCAGTTCACTAACCACTGAGCTATCGCGGCTCCCTAACACTAGTGTTACAACCTAAATATATAAAAGTTAACCAGATAAGATACCGGAGGTTAACGTAGACCTAAATTATATATATTCTAGATTTTATTTGTTCGTCTCTCTTTTTTAAGTACCTAAAAATCCACGTTATGAAAAATACGGTACTAGTGTGTCCTGTTTGTAGTTGTCGTACTTGTTATTGAATACGCTGATGCGATCGTGGGTTGTGCACAACCACCACACTGCTGAAACAATTAATGTTCATTTAGACATCATCTGAAATCAACAAATCACTTATTTATATGCTCAGAGAACTGTGGTGTCAAATCTAGCCAAAATGAACATTTGAATAAACAACTTTGGACATACTTGTTTGTTCTTGCTCTGATGAAGTTATTGAGTTTCTAAAACTAAGGCCGTGTTCAGGGGAATGTGTCTTCCTTTTATCCCATCATTGAGGCAGGTTTGACGTAATCTAATTTGAGCAGATCAAAGTGTAGCATTACGTCTACATTTTGTATTGGTTCTTGATCTTATACAAGGATGGGAAACAATATACGTTGTATTAAAAATTGCGTCAAGGATCGATATCATTGTATAGCTGGTATGCAGAGACGTGGACCCTAAACTACCAACAGATACGTGGATATGCACACGGAAACGCATAGCAACTTAAGAAAAAGTTTAATAGGTGCCTTGCAGCATTTGACCAAGCAAGAGTAGCGAAGTTTCTATCTATTGACCTTTCGAGCCGTAACCGGCCCATAGGGCGTAGACCAAGATACACCTTCTCCTATATGAATTTTTGTTCTAGCAGTTTTCTTTTAAAGATATTTTATTAAATCTCGCCATCTGTCTCTGTTCTGTGCAAGCAGTTCTATCTCATTGAGGGAGCCGATTCCTGCTGCTCTTGCCTCTCTCATCAATGTTCTTCTCAGTGTCTCCCTGGGTCTTCCTCTTTTTCTTTTACCTGTTGTTTCCCATATGAGGGCTTGCTTTGCTATTCGATTATTATCTCTTCTCATCACATGTCCAACGTATGACCATCGTCTTTTCTTTATTACTGAAGATATTAGTGGTTGATTGGCGATTTCTCTAATTTCCTCGTTTGTTTTGAATTCGTTCCATTCTATACCAAGTATTTTCCTTAGACATTTATTTTCGAATGCGTTCAACTTTGTTTCTATATCTCTTGTTGTTTTCCAGCTTTCACACGCATACGTAAGGGTTGATAGTACATTTGATTTGAATAGCCTAAGTTTTGTGTTTGTGCTAATGAGTTTTGATTTCCACAACTTTTCAAGGCTTCTGAAAGACATTGCTGCTTTAGCCAGTCTGATTCTAATTTCTTTGCTCGTATCCCCTTCTCGATCAATGTGACTTCCAAGATAGATAAAGTGATCGATCTCTTCTACTGGTTTGTTTTCCATGTATATTTTGTCACTTGTTGGAATTAAACTTTTCATGACTTTAGTCTTTTCATGATTGACCTCAAGCCCAATTTTGCTGGCTATTGATGATAGTTCATTTGTGTTTTCCTGCATCGTTTTTATCTGACTGCTGATGAGAACTATGTCATCAGCAAAGTCGAGGTCCTCCAAATGGTCTCCTTGTATCCATTCGATGCCTTTATTACCAGTGCAGCATTTCTTCATTATGAAGTCCATAACAATTCCAAATAACAAGGGCGATAAAATACATCCTTGTTTAACCCCACTTTCTATTGGGAAACATTCGCTCAGTCCTTCCTCTGTTCGAACTGCACATGTGTAACCATCATACATGTCTTTGATAATATTTATGATTTTTGATGGTAAACCATATTGCTTCAGAATTTTCCACAAAGAATCTCTATGAATACTATCAAATGCTTTTTTGAAGTCGATGAAGTTAAGTACAAAAGGTTTTTGCTTTTCAATATGTTCCTCCAATATAAGAAGTTTCCTTATATATATAAGTGGTGTATAGGAAATATGGTGTTAGTGACCATACATTTTACAGACCTTCGGCACATGATTGTTTGGGGTAATGTGGTCGGTAGAACGCCCGTGCCGCTTTACCTTCCCAGAAAAAAAACCGGTACCCATTGAAGGCTTGGTGAACCCGGAAGCCGTAGGTTGGGATCGAACCCTACCTCTTGTCCTCTGTAGTCCAGTTCACTAACCACTGAGCTATCGCGGCTCCCAAGAGGCGACTAAGGAGGTTTGGAATTGTCGCCTGTGCAGTAGAGTAGAATGTGTATGGAGCGACCTTGTCAAAGGAATTTACCGATGCATTTTAGGAAGTCCTGTGATAAGTGGTGAAGCAGATAAGAGGAGTTTTCTGACTACATGAAACTGATTCAATGGCTAGAATAGAATAGAATAGAATAGAATAGAATAGAATAGAATAGAATAGAATAGAATAGAATAGAATAGAATAGAAATGTTGCCGCTGCTCGGGAAAAATTGTCAGCAAAAGCCTTTCATACCGTGGATCGACGTCCGTGCTACGGAGTTCGTGTACCTGGGCCAGAAATCTGCTCGGATTTTCTCTAGATCATCGGAGGGGATATCGGAGCACCTATGGATTTGTCTGGTGTACAGTGATGATGATCCTAACAACAACAAAAATAAATTTTCATTTAAGTGCTTACTGTGAAATCGGGAACTATGGTTAACTGACCGCCTAAGTTACGACTAAACGCTCCATCTCACCTGCAATAAAATCAGTGGCCACTGAGGAAGGACAATCGATTGCTTGACAGGGAAATCGAAATGTGCTCTTTTGAATATGAGGGAAACATTCAAACTCAATGCTACAGCGGCGACTGATGCTTTCTTTCGCTATTACTTTCTCACCTTCTTTCTTTCTTTTGTCTTTCTTTCTTTCTACTTTTCCTTCTTTCATTCTTTCCATGTCTTTCTCTTTCTCTCTTTCTTTCCTCCCTTCCATCCATCCACCTCTCTTTTTTTCTTTATTTATCTATTTTTTTTTTTTTTTTTTTTATATTTTGGTGGAAATGAAAGTTAGCGGTTGCTAAGAAGATCTGCTGCTATACGTAAAAATTAAGTAAATGAACACAAAATGTTCAGGTCATTAAATGTCATACATTAAGAGGTAGATCTAAAAACTATGGAGTCCAAGGACTGATACAAAAATATATTGAAGTCGTTATTTATCAATTATTTAAATTGCATGCGAAAACTGCGGTGGTGTAGAAATCCTATTATTTGTGGACGATGGAAGACAGTGGGAGAAGTGGAATACGAAAGATGTAGGAGAGAGAATATGAAAAAGAAGAATATGAAAAAGAAGGAGAAGAAGATGAAGAAGAAGAAGGAGAAGAGAGAGAGAGTTTGGAGAGAATATATACTAAAGGATTATAAAAGAGTAGCTTGCAAATTGAAAGAGGCTGAGTTCCCTTAAAAGCATATCCTAAACTGGTGGTGAAATTCGTAGTCTTTGCTTCAAATGTTTGTCGATTAATCGACTTATTGTTTTTTTTTTTTTTATTTAGGCTACTTCGTTTTTGGAGAAAAGAAAAAATGTTCACAGACGTAAGTGTTACCAAAGTGTGAGGTAGTCATTTTATGTGATCGTTGGATACTCTCTATGGTGAAAATATAGAAATCTTGTATCCACAAATCCCTCCACTCTAATTTTAGAACCTATTCTCATACATGTCGATAATCTTCAATTGAAAATCTGGCCAATCAACATTTGGGTCGGAACTTAATGGTAATGAGAATTGCTCTATTAACCTTGTTTACTGTTGTCCAACAAGGAAATAATTCAAGATTCATCAAAGCTTGCCAAATCATTGGACAGCTATCACCACAGTTGTCCAACAAGGAAATAATTCAAGATACATCAAAGCTTGCCAAATCATTGGACAGCTATCACCACAGTTGTCCAACAAGGAAATAATTCAAGATTCATCAAAGCTTGCCAAATCATTGGACAGCTATCACCACAGTTGTCCAACAAGGAAATAATTCAAGATACATCAAAGCTTGCCAAATCAATGGACAGCTATCGCCACTGTTGTCCAACAAGGAAATAATTCAAGATTCATCAAAGCTTGCCAAATCATTGGACAGCTATCACCACAGTTGTCCAACAAAGAAATAATTCAAGATGCATCAAAGCTTTTCAAATCAATGGACAGCTATCACCGCTATTGTCCAACAAGGAAATAATTCAAGATGCATCAAAGCTTGTCAAATCAATGGACAGCTATCACCGCTATTGTCCAACAAGGAAATAATTCAAGATGCATCAAAGCTTGTCAAATCAATGGACAGCTATCACCACAGTTGTCCAACAAGGAAATAATTCAAGATGCATCAAAGCTTTTCAAATCAATGGACAGCTATCACCGCTATTGTCCAACAAGGAAATAATTCAAGATGCATCAACGCTTGTCAAATTATTGGACAGCTATCACCACTATTGTCCAACAAGGAAATAACTCTAGAGGCAAAACGGACACTCTACAACACAATCTTCATCCCAACGTTGTGCTACCAATGCCAGTCCTGGACTCTAGATGCAAGAGGAATAATAAAAATAACCTATATTAAGATTAAATGTGTCAGACGAATGACAGGAAACAGCCTGAGAGACAAGATCAGAAATGAAGAACTGATAAAAAAAAGGTAGGAATAGCCCCCGCCATAGAATATATAAAGAAACAACAGATAAAATAGTTTGGCCACGTAACAAGGTAGAATGATCAAAATACAACACAACGAGCCCTCAATAAACGTTGCGAGAATACCTGACATAAGGGTCCACCACGAAAAAGATGGATCGATGGAATATTAGAAGTACTAGGAAACATAATAGCAGCAGAATCGAACAGAAGAGTAAAAGACCGCAAATTATATCTCCCCTCGACGCTGAAAGGCAAATGAGGAAGGAAAGAAGAAGAAGAACCTTGTTTTCTGTGATGCGTTAAGTGGCTGTGAATGTTATCACCAGAGTTCTCTTTGCTGCTGACATTAACTGGAGATGTCTTTGGTGTTGTCTTTGCTTTGTTAGTCTTACAAAGAAATGTCAGATGTTCTTCATGATGACTATCCTCGCACAGCGTTAGTTCATGCTTCGAAAACTTTGACGTGTCCGTAAAGTTCGTGCACGAGTTGCCCTTTGTAACTTGAGTTTACAATTATTCAAATGCAGATTCATGTCAACTCAAGTTGCTAGCTGGCATATCCAAAGAGACTGAAAATTATTTGGACAGGCCACCCTTCATGTCCATGAAAAGTTCGATTTTGCTCCGAACATAACAAAATCGCTTCAGCATATCTCCTCAACTTAAACAGCGTACGTTACAGTAGTAGAGCAGATCGCCATACTCGAAATCGACTTGTACGGGAAATTCTTGAATTTGGCGATGGATGGGGTCCTCTTAATATTATAACGTTCACACAAGATACCTCGATGGGCTCGATGTCAGCGATTTTAACGTTTTGACCCACGCACAATTTCTTGATGAACAATACAGAGCAAGAGTTAAAGGCATCAAGTTTCATCCGTGATGTTGAAGAATTTATCAGTACCTCTAAGAAAGGTAACTAATTGCTCTGTCATCATTTTTTTGGCCATGTATTGGGTTATTGAGTTATTTGCGGGTCATCATCATTGCACTCCGAACATGTCCATAGGTGCTCAGATACCCTCCTCAGCAATTCCCTCAGTGTCCAGCGACTGACGACTCCAGTTCTATGTTGGTTGATAAGTCTTCTTACACGGCCACTAAGTTTCTCATTTCTGGCTGTGCCCATCTTAACCCCCATTTCCGTCATTCGAAGAAGTGACGTGGATCTGTGTTTGTCGAAGTCCTGTGCTCTTCCCACATCTCGGAGGGCATTGATGATGTCCGCCCGATCCATTGGTTGCCCGTCCTCAACGACAGCACAGCTAGCCAACCTGTCCGCTCTTTCATTTCCCCGTACTCCCGCATGTCCAGGGACATAGACAAAGGTGACCTTACGTATTTTGGATTTCTGCAACGACTCTACCCATTGCATTCGTACAGAGCCCGCCTCCACTTTTTTAATCATTGGCCATGTAATGAGAAGAGAGCAGCTGGAATATATTGTAACAACTGGGAAAATTGAGGGACGAAGAGATAGAGGGAAGCAAAGAGAAAAGATACCAGACAGCTTAAGAGAATGGCTTGGCAGAAGGTCAACAACAGAAATGATAAATAACTGTCGTGATCGAAAGTTGTGGAGAGACATGATCACCTCCGCCAGCAGGACCAGTACTTGATAATGATGATGAATCGCTGTGTCTGTCATATTTGTTAATTCATCTAAGTTGGGAGAGACATGATCACCTACGCCAGCAGGGCCGGTACTTGATGATGATGATGATGAATTGCTGTGTCTGTCATATTTGTTAATTCATCTAAGTTGTGGAGAGACATGATCACCTCCGCCAGCAGGTCCAGTACTTGATGATGATGATGATGAATTGCTGTGTCTGTCATATTTGTTAATTCATCTAAGTTGTGGAGAGACATGATCACCTCCGCCAGCAGGTCCAGTACTTGATAATGATGATGATGAATTGCTGTGTCTGTCATATTTGTTAATGCATCTAAGTTGTGGAGAGACATGATCACCTCCGCCAGCAGGTCCAGTACTTGATAATGATGATGATGAATTGCTGTGTCTGTCATATCTGTTAATTCATCTAAGTTGTGGAGAGACATGATCACCTCCGCCAGCAGGTCCAGTACTTGATAATGATGATGATGAATTGCTGTGTCTGTCATATTTGTTAATGCATCTAAGTTGTGGAGAGACATAATCACCTCCGCCAGCAGGACCAGTACTTGATAATGATGATGATGAATTGCTGTGTCTGTCATATCTGTTAATTCATCTAAGTTGGGAGAGCGGGTGGCCGAATCGATAACTCGTCGGGCTCCACACCTGCAGAACGCGAGCCTGAATTCCTGTAAGGTCACAAGTTTTTTTCTTCTGTCGGGGGTGAAATAAACATTCAGACCCGAACACCTCGCTGCGACTGCACTAAACAAACGACCTTTATTCTCCGGCCCTATAATTTGCCCCAGCAGGCCCCAGTAAAGGGAAAATACCGTAAAGATAGTTTTTTTTTTCTTATCTAACTTGACGGATAATGTTATGAAATTTAACGTAAACACTTCTAAAACTGTTTTTCTTTTTCATCTCTTATTTGTCATCTTTGCGTTATCAGCAGCTCAGTGTGGCACATTTGTTGGATCAACCAACCTTTCTTAGGTCAAAGTATGCATATTTTCATGAAGGGGAAACAATTTTTTCACAATTTCTCCATTGGGAAATTGTTTCGAACTCCTGCCATTTGTCTTCACTAATCGGGTAGCTCTCGCAAGAAAATATTCTCTGAAAACTTCGTGGCAATAATAAAACATTCTGATAATCGTCAAACGTTTACTTAAACAGAACAATTTTGTATGATGAATTATTTCATTGGATCGTTTTATTTTGTCGAGACTGTTATGGTTATGGAAGGCCCCAGTATCACTGCAACGAATTAAAATCCATAATTGCTCAACCGTCCGTGCCAGTGGAATCACTATCTCATCTTCCAAACAAGGAAAGATAGATGTAGTCCCCATCATAGCAGTCTCAGCATACGCCAAAAGACATAAGGCGAAACCGCACAGAAAGTTAACACAGCCATCTGTTCCCTGTCATACGATATCTTCATTCATCATAAGCAATCGGAATATCGAAACACGGTCAAAACGGATGAAGCGCACAGCTCACGGTGTGCACAGAGCACTTAACTCAGTAGCTCCTGCAACAAGACTTGGAATATGATGAAACTGCTACAAGGAACATTTTTCAGACAGCCTTTAAATGTTCCTGCCGCTTATCCACCATATTGACCGGAAGTTCACGTCCTCATGAAAATGATAATCGCCATATTTTTTTTTTTTTTTTGTATAGCGCTTGGTGATGTTAGGACATCGTTTTTGACTTCAAATGCGAACATATGAAACATAGTTAGTCGTCGGATCATCCCCGTCGCACATCGAACAACAGACCGTAAGATCTCCCTGCAATGGCTATGTAAATTATGAAATGATAAACCAGTTCAAACGTCTACCCTCGATCTCACAGTAGCTCTCTTGAATCTAGACAACATCCCCCCCCCCCAGAATAACATAAAACCCCGGGAGTCACACAGGGGCTGCAAAGTCATGTACAAATCTCCGCGATTTCGCCTTTCGTTATTAGCGTAAAGGCCGGTTTTGGGATATACGATCAACCATTATCTGTCGAGGCTGTGTAGCAAATCATTTTCCATTTTGATTTTTTTATGAATTAATATCATCATGTCACCGCGGAATAATAGATGATCTCAGGAAATCACCTTAGGGAGCACTAATGTTTTCCAATCAACATCACTTTTCGACGTGTTTTCCCCATACACTCTCTTTGTGGGGTCTAAAGATGTGAAAATTTGAACAAGATCGGATCTGTACAATAGACGAGAGAGAGGACATTCCACCCAAATCTTGCAATGTCTTTCTTCGTTTCCTTGTTTTTATGTTTTCCATCATTGTCACGTAGAACACTCACATCCTTGCAAACCTGGCCGTTTTCTGTTATGATTGGTTCTAAGTTTTCTTTGGGGTGTTTGTGTAGCGATGCAAATCCTGTTTTGTTCTCTCTGAAGATATAAATCACACAAATCATAGTGGATGTCCAAGAAGATCGATCACATATATATGCCGGCAGATTAAGAAATTCGACTTCTCTTGCTAAGTGATTCTTTGTGAATTCACTCTATGGAATGCCGTGTTGTTTATGTTAACAGTAGTGCATGTGGGATTCATAATCTATTACAAGTTTTCCACTCTGTTTCACATTAGCAATACAGATACATTTCTTCTAAGCTTTGTAAACCACGACTAAACTGTAGGGTACCCATCGTCGAAAAATTGTCATGTGTCAAAGAGCATCAGTAATGTTCTCAACAGCATGATATCCAATACCAGCAACACGATCTAACTCAACCTGTGAGAGTTGTTGTCCTTATAAAAACAAAAGTCAACTCTCTGTTCAGTTCTTTTGCAACACTTGATGGACGGTCACTTATATTGTATCATTATTTTTTCATATTTTTTAAGTGATTCGTCCATCTACTAACAGCTGACAGTTCTCTCTCAAGGCATATTCTGCAGACGAGTGTGAATCGCTTCAGGCTCATTACATTTATATATGAGAAATTCAGTCACAGCCCTTTGCATCTGGTGATTGTTGAAAACAGAGTCCATTTTAAAACTAATGCAACAAAACAATATAATGTGAAATTGGTGAAGCTTTTTAAAGTGACATGTCTAACTAAACAAATGTGTGCCTTGATCTGCATCTGCCTCTTTTACCTTGTATTTTCCCTTCCAAGATTACTTTTGGTAGGCTACTGCGTCTTTTAACATGGCCCAAAAATCTCATGTGCCTTGTTCTAAATTGTGTTTAGTAGTTCTCTTTTCATTTTAGTTGTTTTAAGTCTTCATCATTTGTTTTCTTTTTTTTTTTCATCCAATTCTACCTATTCTTCTATAAATCTACAATTCAAAAGGTTCAATTTTCTGTTTTGTTTTCTTGTCTAATGTCCATGTTTCTGCACCATACAGGAATGTTGAGAAGATATAACATTTTGCTATTCTTTCTTAGTTTTAGTCCTGGTGTTATTTGTTTTGATGTTAGTACATTTTTCATGACATTAAAATTACTTTTTTTTGCCACACCTATATTCTTTTGTTTATTTCAGTTGTACATTTTCCATCACTGGTCCAAGGTAGTTGTAGCTGACCATCAAATGTTTGCTACAAATCTTCAGCGTTGCTATCATATATGCCACGTCATTGCCAAGTGGCTTGTAAAAGGTCAGAACATATGTATTCAAGGCTCACCACAACAATCCGGCCTCTATGACGAAGCAAGCAGACTGTTCACATTACATTGTAATATAATTTTAGTATTGGGAGATTTGCGTCAGTTTCTGTTACACTGTGGATTAAACAGCCGTGCCAACGGCCTTACATCATGTTAGGCTGTTGCTGTTTTTACAAGAACGTTTTGTCAGTAAAGTGTCGTAATGTTGATTCACCTACAGGCATGGTCAATATCTATTAGTTTTTCCCATCGAAATTTGGCAAATTCTTCAAAGTCTTCTAACAATTACACGCTGTCTTCCAACCTCTCACTATAACTATTGTTCTTATCTACCCATAATTTCTTCCATTATTGATTTACTCAGCTCAATGAACGGGACACGTGGTCGTAACATTCCAATTTTCATAACTTCACAGTAATAAGATCATCATCCTGTTGTTTTGCTCGCTGAAATATATTGTAAATGTTGTTGTCGATAATAGTGTCCAAATGTATGATGCAAATAACTTTTCTGTAGCATCGTCATATTGTGTATATTTTTGTTCAAGTATCCGCGATAGCTCAGTGGTTAGTGAACTGGACTACAAAGGACAAGGGGTAATGTTCGATCCCAACCGACGGCTTCCGGGTTCACTCAGCCTTTAATAGGTACCAGATGGTCACTAACACCATATTTCCAATACGCGACTTGGCGTGACGGGGGTAGTTTACTTTTTTTTATCTTCATTATATGACGCCTTTCAACGATGGTTTGCTACTTTTATGCAACGTCATTCTCTTCTGTGACCTACTTCCCGGTTCACCCCAGTAAGTGTGCGTCAAAACTGACTGGTTAACAGAAGCTAGGAACGCAGTGTTACTTTTAAAGGTGGTTGTTACTGCTATAGAAGACCTGGTATTTCAGTACCTCTGGGCTGGACTAGTAGTTTCCCAGCATAGCCTGGAATGGACGAACTCCAACTTCTCCAATAAGAGCTGAGAATGCCCAGAAAGCCATTACGACCCGCCACATCAGTGAGTTAAAGGACACCCTGCCCACATCAACTCAACTCGTGGCATTACATCAATAACAATAACCTCTTGATACATTCAGCACATTTAAAACTACGACTACCTTTATTTGATGATGATGATGATGACCTTTATTTGCTTTTTTCCCATGTACTTAAGACTTACATTTAACTGCTATAAATCTTATAGGCTTATGCCAGTGATACAATTTCGTCTGCATATCTAAGATGATTACATTTTGTCCCCGTTCTTTTTATCCTCTAGATCTACTGCAACTATGCACATTTAAAATCGAACAAATTAAAAGATATATTTAGCTACACACACAAACTTAATTATTTTATCCACATATACCAAGAACCGTTGAGGAAGCTGAAACCGTATATCTAGAGCCAGGATGTTTTAGTGGCAGTTATTAGACCGTCAGTCTGGTTTTGGAGTTCTGAAAAACGTTTATATTTTTCACTAGTGACTTTAATCGTGGTACAATGAATATTATATATGCTTTATGATACAGGGGGAGCTGCGATAGCTCAGTGGTTAGTGAACTGGACTACAAAGGACAAGAGGTAGGGTTCGAACCCAACTGGCGGATTCCGGTTCACCCAGCCTTTAATGGGTACCGGATTTTTTTCTGGGAAAGTAAAGCGGCACGGGCGTAATACCGATCACATTACCCCATAAATCATGTGCTGAAGGTCTGTACAATTTATGGTCACTAACACCATATTTCCTAAACGCCACTTGGCGTGACGGGGGTACTTTACTTACTTTTTTATGATACAGGAAGCGCGGTAAAAATGACAGAATGTTATTTCTATAACAGAATCAACGTTATAACAAAAAGGAAAAGGTGCGTAGTGATGTTAATGGTGTAAAGTTAGTGCTTTGAGAGTGAAATGTACACCAGACACGACAGCTGACGCCTTGGAAAGCATAGTATGGTGTCACCTTCAACATATAAATGTAAGCACGCGTTTATTTTTTCAATAGAAAGTAAATTAAAGAGAATACATGAGAATAATATAGTAGCAAATAATGAAGGAAGCGATAAAGTGCAATTTATATATATAAACATTTGTCTAAATTTGTAAACCAGCTATTAAGATAAACCAACGAACGATTGAAAAAAAATATTCATATATCAAAATATAAGTTTCGAAAAAAATAGCATCGCTGTTCTAAATAGAAGCAATACTCTTCACTTGCTGTGAATGCTAGACAACGAATGAATTTGTGATGATTACACAATAACAAAATATAATACTTTTGTTGATTCCTGTAAGCAGCAGCATGTAAATTGTACTCGTAAAAGTATGTTTTGGTACGGTCATTACAATTTACTTGAATGAATTGTTAATCTATATTATTCGTTTACGTGATTAATAAGTCGTCCATATAAATGCCTTTCAGTTTGCTTTATCTGTGTGCGGGTAAAAGGTAGTTCAATAAAAGGACCTTATCAGTTGCATTCTTGGAGCGGTGACTGATCGTAGCTTACCTGTATTACAATCCAGGCCTTGGTCGCAGGTTGTTCATTGAGAGGTGTAATAAATAATTGAATAAATATACGTTACGGATTTCAGAGAAGGGCAAATGACGTTAATGCCTTTGAAAGCTGCTCCCCACCCATTTCTTTCTTTTTTTTATATTTGGCGTCCGTGTTTATCAAATGTGTGTGACAGAGGTTAGACTACAAGGGGTGATCATTGCCGTAAGAAGTTCAGCTTATCTTGTCATGGCGGCAACATATAGCATGGAAGTGGATCATCATCATCAAGTACCGGGCCTGCTGGCGTAGGTGATCATGTCTCTCCACAATTTTCGATCTCGACAGTTATTTATCATTTCTGTTGTTGATCTTTGGTTCAACGTAACAGAAGATTGAAAGTGGCTTTCTTGTTATCATCGTCAGGGGCAATGCTCGGAGGCGTTGGCGATCATGTCCTTCCATCTCTCTCTTAGGTGCTTCTTATCAATTCCACTGTTGATTTAATTTTGTGGCACGTCGTTAAAATTTTTCTTCCATTGTCTTCCTCATTCTTTTTTTCCATTAATTTTTTTTTTTCTATTACATTTTCCAGTTTTCCTCTCCGCATCACATGCCCTAAGAATGTGGGCTGTTTTTCTTGACAGAATTCAACAGATTTAATTGTGTTCTGGCATCTCTCAGGAATGTTCTCAGGACTTCATTGCTCTTTATTAGTTGTCAACAATATTATCAACATTCTTTTGTACAACAACATTCCTGTGGCCTTCAACTAACTTCTTATTTGCTTACTAATCGTCCATGATTCATTTCCATATATAAGTTTATGGTTATGGTTAGTCGAATGCCCCGGTATCACCGCAAACGAATTAAAATCCATAATTATTCAACCGCCTGTGCCAGTGGAATCCTCCGAATTAAAACTCATCTCATCGAAAGATCCAAACAAACAAAGGCAATTGCAGTCTCCATCATAGTAGCTAAAAGCACACGCCAAAAGGCATAAGGCCAAGCAGCAACGACAATGAACGCAACTTAACTGTCCTTCGTCGTACGATATCATCATTCATCGTAAGCAATCAGAACATTGAAACATGATTCGGATTATGAGCACAGCTCGCTGTGTGCACAGAGCCCTAAACTCAGTAGCACCAGCAGCAGGCCGGACTTGGAATATGAGGAAACTACAAGTAACACTTTTCAGAGTGAGCCTGAATGGTCCTTGCCGCCTGCCCGCCATATTGACAGGAAGTCCCAAAATATCAGGAGTGGTTCTATGTAACAATGGGGAGCATTTTTTTTCTTATTTATGTTGACAAAGATACGAGTTTGCACATGTTTGTTTTATGTTATGGAAAGTTGCTAATGCCGAGGCTATGATGCATTTAATCTAGCACCTTCCATCAGAGATAATTATCGTGCCCAGGTAATTTAACTCATGGACTTGTCTCAAAACTGCCTTAATTATTCCTGAGGAAGAGATGTTGCTGTATATTACTATTTAGAATTTAAATTTCTTTTGAGATGACCAATGCTTCAGTTTTCTTGTTATTTAGACTAAGCCTTTCGCTCTCACTTTTTCTCTAGTACAGCCATGAAGATAGGTGGTGGGAGAAGGTCAATGTGCAGGGCTACTGTATAGCAGACGGAAAGGAGTTTAGAAAAAAGAAAGTAACTGAAAAAACGATTCTGCAACGGATTCCCGATGATGATAGACGGAACACAAAGTTCCGGCGTTATGGTCTAAAAATTGGCCCTCTACTCGGACAAAGAGATAAACAGAAACACAATAAAACGTTCTTTCTGTCCTTCCTCTTTTGCCTTTCGTGGTTTCTTCTATTAGCATCTTCTGCTGTTATACCTCTGAGTGTTTCTATTATTCCGTTTATCCACCTTTTTATTGGTCGGCCTCTTGGTCTGGTGTTCTTGTATCATTTGTTGGTAATTTGTTGTATTAGATTTAGTTCTTGATGTCTTATCAGATGTCTGAACTACTTAAACTGTTGTCGGTTTATACATTTAATAGCTGGCTCCGTTCCCAGTTTTTGTTCATAACTCTCCCTTTCTGATCTTACCTCTCAGACTATTTCCTGCCATGCCTCTGACACACTTTATTTCTGTGGCGGCTATTTTTCTAATAGTTCTTGGGTCTAAGATTGAGTCTAAATTCGACGGTTAATCTAAAATATGGTTGGTAACAGTTGGTAAAAGAAAATAAGACAAAGAATAAACTTTTTTTGTTAAAAAAAAAACAGATCTAATGTGATATGACGGATAAAAGAAGAAGATTGAGGCAAGAGAATGAGCTTGAATGTGGTAGAACGGTAAGTAGAGTATCGCGGTAATTATTAATTTATGTTTCAGAAACACTCTAAAGTTAGGCTGACATATGATTGGGCATAGCGTATATAAGGTTTTTATCGGAAGATAAATTGTCCTGAATATACACAAGTTCATGGTAATAAATATGCTGACTAAATATACCAATGACAAAGACATTAAATCTGAACAATGAAAACAAAGTGAAGTAACTCAATAACCGTCATTTTAATGATTACTACGATGATTAATAACAGTACGTACGAAGTATATAAAGAATGCCTCAATATTTATTCAACTGTAGCAAAAATAAGGAAATAGCCGTGGAAACATATAAAGTATGTATTTTCAACTAGTCTTCACCTAGTGTAATCAACATCAATCTATCTATTGTCCTTTCGAGCCGAAGACGGCACATAGGGTAGAACCACAATCTCAAAAACAGAAACCTTGCGTGCCAAAGTGGCACATCTTGCAGAGATCACTGCTCTAAAATATATGGCGCTGTTTACATAACAATACTTTTTACAATGACAGCTTGTCAAGCCATCAATCAACCTCCTTAGCCGCCTCTTACGACATGCCTGGAAGGTCACAGTGTTACTATTCTTTACTTCCCTCATAATGAGGCCCCGGTAACACACAGGAAATCAACATACATTATATCTTTTATGCGCGCCTCCAGGAGAGCCAGAGTGCACTTAAGTGGGTTCTGCTAACAACCAATAATACCATGTGAAGTGTGTCAAATACAGTTTGTGTTTCTTGTGAGTGGTCACTGTCTGGCGTCTTATTATTTATAGTCGAATACTGTTTACTATTCTACGAATATTTACTATTCTACGAATGTTTATTATACGAATATTTACTATTCTACGAATGTTTATTATACGAATGTTTACTATTTTAGCAAACAAATCAATGTCCAATATACAGGGTGGCCCAAAAAGAGGAGCACAGAAATCCTTTAATAACATTTACCACAACAAACAACTAAATGCTTTATACATTAAATAGCATTTACAACATACCATTTTTTTGCCTGGTAAATTTTAGTGGAATAAATTGTTTGTGTGCGTCTCATATATTATTATTAGTGTGTGTATCATAAGTTCTTAGTCTGTGTGTCATAAATTGTTGATCTGTGTGTCATAAGTTATTAGTCTGTGTGTCGTAAGTTGTTAGTTTGTGTGTCATCAGTTGTCAGTCTGTGTGTCAAAAAATTGTTGGTCTGTGTGTCATCAGTTGTTAGTCTGTGTATCAAAAATTGTTGGTCTGTGTATCAAAAATTGTTGGTCTGTGTATCATCAGTTGTTAGTCTGTGTATCAAAAATTGTTGGTCTGTGCGTCATCAGTTGCTAGTCTATGTTGTCATAAGTTGTTAGTATGTGCGTCATCAGTTGTTAGTTTGTGTGTCAAAAATTGTTAGTCTTTGTGCCATCAGTTGCTAGTCTATGTTGTCATAAGTTGTTAGTATGTGCGTCATCAGTTGTTAGTCTGTGTGTAAAAAATTGTTAGTATGTGCGTCATCAGTTGTTAGTCTGTGTGTCAAAAATTGTTGGTCTGTGCGTCATCAGTTGTTAGTCTGTGTGTCAAAAATTGTTAGTATGTGCGTCATCAGTTGTTAGTCTGTGTATCTAAAATTGTTAGTCTTTGTGTCATCAGTTTTAGTCTGTGTATAAAAAATGGTTAGTCTGTGTATCGAAAATTGTTAGTCTGTGTCATCAGTTATTAGTCTGTGTATCGAAAATTGTTAGTCTGTGTCATAAGTTATTAGTCTGTGTGCCATAAGTTATTAGTCTGTGTGCCATCAGTTGTTAGTCTGTGTGCCATACGTTATTAGTGTGTGTCATCAGTTGTTAGTCTGTGTGCCATAAGTTGTTAGTCTGTGTGTTATCAGTTGTTAGTATGTGTGTCAAAAATTGTTAGTCTGTGTGTCATCAGTTATTAGTCTGTGTGTGCCATAAGTTATCAGTCTGTGTGTGTCATAAGTTGTTAGTCTGTGTGTCATAAGTTGTTAGTCTGTGTGTCATAAGTTATTAGTCTGTGTGCCACAAGTTATCAGTCTGTGTGTGTCATAAGTTGTTAGTCTGTGTGTCATAAGTTGTTAGTCTGTGTGTGCCATAAGTTGTTAGTCTGTGTGTCATAAATTGTTAGTCTGTGTGTGTCATAAGTTGTTAGTCTGTGTGTCATAAGTTGTTAGTCTGTGTGTCATAAGTTGTTAGTCTGTGTGTCATAAGTTGTTAGTCTGTGTGTCATAAGTTGTTAGTCTGTGTGTCATAAGTTGTTAGTCTGTGTGTGTCATAAGTTGTTAGTCTGTGTGTCATAAGTTGTTAGTCTGTGTGTGCCATAAGTTGTTAGTCTGTGTGTCATAAATTATCAGTCTGTGTGTGCCATAAGTTGTTAGTCTGTGTGTCATCAGTTGTTAGTCTGTATGTGCCATAAGTTGTTAGTCTGTGTGTGCCATAAGTTGTTAGTCTGTGTGTGCCATAAGTTGTTAGTCTGTGTGTCATAAGTTATTAGTCTGTGTGTGCCATAAGTTATCAGTCTGTGTGTGTCATAAGTTGTTAGTCTGTGTGTCATAAGTTGTTAGTCTGTGTGTGCCATAAGTTATCAGTCTGTGTGTGCCATAAGTTATCAGTCTGTGTGTCATAAGTTATTAGTCTGTGTGCCATAAGTTATCAGTCTGTGTGTCATAAGTTATTAGTCTGTGTGCCATAAGTTATCAGTCTGTGTGTGTCATAAGTTGTTAGTATGTGTGTCATCAGTTGTTAGTATGCGTGTCATAAATTGTTAGTCTGTGTCATAAGTTATTAGTCTGTGTGTCATAAATTGGTAGTCTGTGTGTGTCATCAGTTATTAGTCTGTGTGCCATAAGTTATCAGTCTGTGTGTGTCACGAGTTATTAGTCTGTGTGTGCCATAAATTGGTAGTCTGTGTGTCATCAGTTGTTAGTCTCTATGTCATACTTTATTAGACTGTGTGACATAAGTTGTTAGTCTGTGTGTCATAAGTTCTTATTCTGTGTGTCATAAGTTGTTAGTCTCTATGTCATAAATTATTAGACTGTGTGTCATAATTATTAGTCTGTGTGACATAAGTTGTTAGTCTGTGTGTCATCAGTTGTTAGTCTCTATCTCATAAATTATTAGTCTGTGTGCCATAAGATGTTAGTCTGTGTGTCATCAGTTGTTAGTCTCTATGTCATAAATTATTAGACTGTATGACATAAGTTGTTAGTCTGTGTGACATAAGTTGTTATTCTGTGTGACATAAGTTGTTAGTCTGTGTGCCATAAGTTGTTAGTCTCTATGTCATAAATTATTAGACTGTGTGACATAAGTTGTTAGTCTGTGTGACATAAGTTG